>OX465102.1:16736005-17073505 GCA_949987565.1 Luidia sarsii | reverse complement strand
TGCTGAGTTTACCGAGTTTGTATGCGCAGAACAGCCTCCCGGGATTTCAAGAACTTGGGCTGAATTGTCCCAGAGCGCCTCAGTGCTGCTACAGACAAAGTTCCCAATTTGTTCCCAAATTTCCCAATGGCAATTGTGGGTTTATTGGCCGATATGCATGGAATATATAGCCCATAAATCATGTCTAGGCCTACATTATGTTTTGCTAAACATTCGCATGTACCCTAAAAGTAATATATGATTAAAGGGGGTGTTTTTTTAGCGTTAATCTCATCATGGACGTAAGATTGAGATTTTTGCAAATTAAGTCCGTAAAGGTGTGTGCTGTTTTTGATGATAGCGAAAATCTTAGAGCAGGTACAATGATAGTATACCTTTAAACATTGGAACTGTTAACTGAGATATTCGAATCTGTAAAATTGATGTTTTAATATCCGGCTGTTTATTAAGTGACACGGGACCAGTCCACAGAAGCCATTTCAAGCCCTCGTGGTAAGTGCTTCTCGACGCGGGTACGTTTCGTAAACTGGCGGTGTTGGAACCAAACGTGTATCCGCGGCACTATAGCCAACATGAGGACGGGAATCATCGGAAATCACGGCGTATATAGCGACAGGCTTCCGACACCCAGTCTGGGGCCGAACGGTTTCGAGGGGTAGAATTTGCCTGCAGCTTTTATTTTTTAGATAAGTGATCTGATCAGAAACCCGTTGGATGGCGGCATAGATGCCTGACTATCGAGCCTACGCTTTGCTTTAGTCATGGCTGTGACGTAGACCCAATCCCACAGAGTTCCCTGTGTGTACAGCAACGGACTTGGCGATAGAAATTCTGACTTGGCAATGAAAAAAAAGATAAAGCAAGGTGACCCTTTTTTCAGGTGGCATTTGTTTCATCTGGCTGGCAGGTTTGCGGTGACATCATCTATGTTGTATTAACATCCACTATCACACTGACACCACACTGAATGTCCACCTCTCGCCATTCCCCAATGGTAACGCCGGGCTGGATAGATTCTCCACACTCCAGCGCTCCCCCACACAGCACATTTACGCGTAGATGATAGTTGGAATCAAGCAGTTCCAACTATACGGGCACAACACTGCCCGAAACGTTGTCTTACCGGATCTTATCAAAGCCACAGTCCACCTCAAAAGAGATGGTGTTATACAGGGTGTAACCGCAAACCTTCCTCTTGGTACTTCCACCGTGCGAACCTTCAAAACTCGCATATGTGACCCGGCACATCATAATGAGGAATAACCCCCACTTTTGAGATTTTGATATGTTTCTAATGATGTTAAAGACTGTACTGTTAGCTTTCAAAATTTGAAAGCTAACAGTACAGTCTAGATATTTAGCCAGCCTATTCCAGGTTACAGATATTTTGATATTATTTAATAATATCAAAATATCCTCCAATACATTAACTTTCCGAAATAAAAATGAAAAAGAAAATTGATTTTTAATCGAATTGAGAAGATACTTTGACTTTAGGCGTTGTTTACTCGAAAGGTGTTTTGTTGGGATTTTCCTCATGTCGCTGTGCCGGGTGACATATACATGTAGGCCTACTAACTGTTTTCTGCTATAATGTGGAACCGTTTTGCGCTTGATGGGCTTGCAAAAGTGATATCATCTAGCCAGGTTTTGGTGCCGGAGGAAATGTTCGATGATTAAGTATCTGAATAGAAATAAACCTCAAAAGCTAGAGGGCCTGACATTTCGATCCTAGCAGGACCTTTCTCAGTGGCAAAGTGACGAGGACACACAGACAGTCAGCGGAAGGAAAGTCCTGACACACATGCCAGAGGAAGGACAAAAGTAAAGGGAGTGTGATGCAGATGTACACACAGAGGTGGGGGTGAGATCAAAGGGAAAACAAGCAAAAGGGTGGGGAGGAGCAAATGGACTGGAGCAAGGTAGGAGATCAAAGGGGAAACGGACAGGGAAGATGAAAGAAAACAGGGATTAATGAAGCGAGGATTAGGATCCCTGGATGTTGACGCTATGAGGGTGAACAGTGAGGAGTAGCGGAGATGCTTAATCCATGGACAGTTTCTCCCTGCAGAGGCGGACAGCATCTTTCCGATGGCCGAGAGACTCTATACCCCGTACAGACATGTCAAGAATGGACACCTCTGTTCGGTATCACTTCAATCTCCCTGATCATTCGATATCAGATATGAGTGTACTGGGCATAGAATTGGTCACCGTAGTAACGCTATCCGGGCTTAGCCGTGAAAAGATGTGGGTGAAGCGTCTTCGGACTATTCACTTCTCTCTTTGATTTTTTCCTCTCTTCTCACTAATCCCTACCCTACTCCTTGCCCTTCCCTTTGATCTCACCCTATACCAGCTTTCCTCTTTGTCCTTTGTTTCTCATCCGTGTCCTGTTCACTCTCTTCCCCCTTCCCTCCTGTACATGTATCTGTTATGTCCTTTTTACTCTGCCTTTGCCTTTGAGAAAGGTCCTGCTAGGATCGAAACGTCAGGCCCACTGCATTTTGAGATTTGCATTTTGGTAATTTTAGTCAGTAAGCAGTTTGCAACATTTTTTGTATATCACTTTAAGAATGGTTGCCTGTTAGTTCCCATTGATGGCCACCAGAGAGAAAATAGCAGCATTTGTATAAACAGGTAAAATAAACTGTCTGGATGTTTTCACTGTCATTGGCTCATTTGGGTGTCCATTACCATGACATCATTTTGAGTCGGTGTGTGTTATTGTGTGCGACCAGGCTGTCATCAGCTATAATAGCTCATCGACTGTAAGGCCACTGTGTGAATTCCACCAATGCTAGATGCGACGTTAATTGATGTGGTCTGCTCTCGCTCCCCCTCACACAATCAACACGGTAACGAGAGCAGACGGGGAAGAAATGTCACGTTCCGAGAGACGTTTCCGAGGAATGACGCCGTGGGAATACAACGATTGCGTGGCTGATGTACCTCGCCGACCGGCCCATGCAGCCGTGCTCCGTAATGTCTCCACGTGTGTGCATTAAGAAAGCCATTCCCCATCGCCAGCCTGCTGGGGTTCGGGAGAATTGGCCATTAGTTTTTGCGGTTAGCCTAGACAGTAATTCATGTTTATTGTTCGGCTCTTATTGCTCAGGTTCATAAACTTCCGCATCATCGATACTGAGGTTGTCGTCCGCCGCGGCCGTCCCATTAGCCAGCTGATGTCGAGGTCAGCAGAGTTGAGAAGAAATTCAGGTAGCGGGGGCTTGTAAAGTAAAAAAAAAAGAAAAAAAAAAAGAAACATCCGAGGACTGACGTTTGGATTCCAGCAGGACAGCGAGGAAACGCAGGGGGAAATAGACTTATAAGGATGCGCATCTATATTTCCCATTATGGATCTACGATGCGTGTAACATGTCACACCGGGGCGTTGAGTTCGGCCCAAATGCGGCTACGTGAGGTCGCTCGCTCGTCTGACAAGATGAGAGGCAATTCCATTTCCTTTCACCCCCACTGGGTGTCCGGTATCGTCCCCCTTTTTTTTTGTGGTGGGGGGGGGGTTCTTCCTCTGGAACACCCTGCCGAACGAGAAAAAAAACCGGGGCATCTGGGGCCACGGCCATCCCCAGAGAACTCCACGGCTCGCTGGGACTCGGCGTTCCGCCGGTCTGAGCATCAGACCATGTTCCCGGCCACATTCACACCCGAGACTGTCTCCCGTATTGTCCCTGGGCGCGTCCTGGATGAGGTCATCACACCAGCCTCCTCCCTCACTCCCCCTGCACGTGAGAGAAGAACACGCCTGTAAAAACGTGCGAAGAAATGGAAGTGGCGAAACCGAATAAGGAGGCTCGTATTGCGCGACTCAGAAGTCCCTTTTTTTTTTCCTTTTTTTTTTTAAGACCGGAAGAAACTGGTATTGAAAGCCAGCCAGCAAGAATCCATGTGTGTAAGACGTAATTAATGAATACGCCAGTGCTTTGAGATCGTCCCAGTGCCTGTATAACTATTCAGCTGAAGACGAATTCATAGGAAAGTTAGTGCGCCTCGATCGTAAAGAACGCGGGGTGATAGGCTGCTTGCGAAGATGTCGCAAGACAAGAAGATGATGACTCGCACCCCTGACACGATTAGAATTCAAGATACAAAGGCATTCAAGTGGAAGTGACGAAGGAATTACATTCCTAAAACAAACCACACAGCGCCCTAGCTCTAAACCCTTACTCAGACTTCAGAGTTATCTCGCTTAAGTTATAGTGAGTTTCCTTACTCTACGGATAAGGGAAACATTCCTTTATATAGCATGTAAGTTTGAAATCACATAGAGACGATTGGGAAGTGGAAGGTTTGGGTGTGACACCATGTAGCGCACCCCTTTTGAGTGTGGCTCTGAAAAGAACTCTTTTGCCTGTCGTCAGGGGGCTGATGGGAAGCGACTGGCAACCGTCTGTGCAGCTCCTCGGTGTCAACACGGTCTTCAACGTCAACATGCTCCCCTAGCTGCCTAAACAATTGTCGGACAGTGCGGACCAAGCGCGCTCGCTGTGTGGCACGGTTATTATACCTGACCGTATTGGAGGACTATAACTTATAAGCAGCATGTTGACATTGTAAGAGCGTGTTGACACCAAGGAGCTGCACAAAAATACATTCACTGACGCAGTAGACTATTTCGTCAGCCAATCCGTAGATACCTTCAGAAATTGAAAGGTCGTCACAAGAAATGGTATCAGTCTATAACGTAACCCTGGGGGTTTGCCTTTACGGGCGTGTATAGTTAGCACTGAATGCTCAGGGTGTTTCCAGATTATCTGGTCATATAAAAACCCGGGTGGGATTCGAACACCCGACTTCTACCTTATAGGACTCTTGTCAAACAGATCATCGGTTGGGTATCAGATGATTTGACCCGTCCGATGTCATTTCCACCGGAGAGCCATCGTGTATTTTTCACCCCAGAGTCCAGTACAATCGGGTTTCTACCGTGGGAAATGTTATCGGTCGGATGAATTCAACCGGCACTCAACCGATGATCTTTTTGACAAGAGACCTTAGGCCTTCAGTACACATGACTTGCATTCTTTCTTTTCTTTCTTCATGCAGCTTTCTGATAATCCTTCTTTTGTGTTCAGTCCTTCACACTTCTCTCTTTGATCTTTCCCCCTCTTGTCACTAATCCCTACCCTACTCCTTGCCCTTCTCTTTGATCTTTCCCCCTCCTCTCACTAATCCCTACCCCACCGCTTGCCCTTCCCTTTGATCTCTCCCTACCAGCTTCACTCTTTGTCCTTTGTTTCTCATCCGTGTCCTTTTCACTCCCCCCTTCCTCCGTGTACATGTATCTGTTTTGTCCTTGTCACTCTGCCTTTGATAAAGGTCCTGCTAGGATCGAAACGTTAGGCCCACTAAATTTTAAGATTTACATTTTGGTAATTTCAGTCAGTAAGCAGTTTGCAACATTTTTGTATATCACCAATGACCAGTAGAAGAAAAAAAAGCTTGACGTAGATCGGTTATAGGGCGAACTCTCATGGCCAATCGCCATTCTCACCGATGCGAGATTCGTAACATCACCGTGGTAGACCGTGCTGCCGCCGTTCCCTCTGAGGTTTTGCCGGAAGGAAACGAAGGCGGCAACACGGAGCTCAAGGGCGTGTCTAAGAAATGTAGGCCAGCCCCCCCCCCCCAACGAATCGCCATTAAACCGTCGCCCCACTACCCTCCCCGTCTTGGCCCCCAAAAGGATGAATCACGCAATAAAGCCGTGTGGCCAACCGTGTCACGACCGTGGCCATGCAAGCCCGCCTGTCCTTGGGTTATTGGCAAATTAAAAGAAAATCTCATGACGCGGCGATGCGTGGAGGGAGGCTGGTGATGAGGCTAGCTGTTATGGCCCGTCCCTTCCTCCCTCCCTCTCCCCCGGGGGAGCCGGATCGCCGTCTGTTTTGGCAATGCTCATTGTCCAATAATTCGACGATATTTGATTACCCCGGTGGCCATCTGGTGTCCTTATTAAGAAGTCAAAGTCCTCTTTGGCAGCCCATTTGCGTCTAATTACTTCGTGCTGCGCCTGATTGCGTCGACCTCCCCCCACCCGTTACGGTTATGAAGAGACCGGCCAAAGTATATCCCAACGAAGCTCACGCCTGTCCCCCTTCCCAACCAATGTTTTGTTAATGACCCAATTCCATGCCAGGCAAACTCGCCCCCTTCCCCCAGCCTACGCTCATCATCTAGCGTATTCATTTCCGACAGCTACACCAGTTTGTTGATGTCATCAAGCGCATTACACAACCCCCCACAACAGCTGGTGTACAGGAAGTTGCGCGAGCGGAGGCTCCCTTTTTTCCCCCCTCTGCCCGCTGAGGACGAGGTTGAACTTTCTCATTACGTCAGCAGCGCCTGTGCGCACGAGGTGTGGATGGCGTTCCGCTTCTCTGGTGTAAAATTGTTCGAGGCACTGCGGTCCCGTTGCATGCTGACGCGACCCAGTTAAGTATATATATACGCACGAGGGCGCTGAGGTCTTCGAAGGCGGTCTTCACCCCCGGAGTATTGCCGGCGATTCCAGGGTCAGGAATCGCCGGCGTCCTTGCTAAGAGGGATCCTCGGGCCGGCTCGCTCTGAATAGATGCCCCTCGGATCGTCGGCACGAACGGTCTTAGTTCCTGTGAATTACCAATTACCCGCGTTATAGGCCCGTGGGGAACTCACAAACGGCCAACGTACCTTGGCCTCCATAGGAACAACGCCGAGGCAGCAACTTCGGTCGCGTGGAATCTTATCACAGCGTCGGATCTGGGAACCGCTTCTGGTGTACATATCTTTTTTTGTATAGTCAAATAAAAATAATGAAGTCAAACAAACAAAGCACACAACTGACTGGGAACTTTTCAGCAAATTGAAAAATTGTCAAAGAAAGCTTCTTTTCCATTTTTTTCCCAATTTTTTATTTTTTATTTGATCAAATGAATACAGGAAAAAACCTGACTGGGAACTTGGGGGACAGATTGAGAAGTGGCAAAGAGGACATTGACTGGACCGGAATTTGAGCTGGAGACTTTTGCTTACCGGCGTGCTTACCATCAGGGCTATTCAACCCTACGATGGGTCGTGAAACTGGCGGTCAGTGCGTGCTCATTGCGCGTCCCGACACACTCTTGCTTCGCGAACATTTTGAATGTACAGCGACCTCGCCTAGAACATTGGTGTACCTGTCCTTGGTCATCCAATCGGTCGCTAGAACACAAGAACAAAACAATGCAGTACTGGTTTGTGCCCGTATTTTCCATAGCCCGAGCACCACGTAGTATTGCAAATACAATGCAATGAACTGCCACTTCCATCAACACCACCACCCCCACTGGCGCCACCTTACTCTCCATCATCCCCTTTTTTTTCTGGAATCACACTCTCACTTTCCCTTGACGTAGTCAAGGAAACTGAGAAATATGTCATTCTATTTTGATTGATAATACTCTCATTTTTTTGTCACCGAACTTGGATTACGGTGGTCGTTATCTTTTTTTTTCGAGAACGGCACCCGATTATCCGTTCTCCCATCACGGGGATGAAGTTTCGCCATCACTCGTGTTTTCGATCAGTGTTGTATGTACCGGTCATGAACTAGTCTTTGTCCTAACGTGCCTCGAAAGGCAGTCGAGTGAACCGGGTTCCAGGCCATGTGGGTGAGAGTTCCGGTCCCTGCGCCCCGACTGAAGCCAGTTCGCGATATTAGTCATGGTCAGGAGCGTCCTGAGCGGATCTCAATTAAACTTGAGTCAAAACCCCCGCATCTTCTGAGGAGACAGTGACCCATTAGCGTGCGTAACCCCACCGTGCTCACTCGGTTGTGTCTCTGGGTTGTTTTTTTCTTCCATGCACGCAGATTTGTCCCCTCCGAAGGACGAGGCTGAAACGAAGAAGAAATTAAGGCCCGGGCGAACCACCGCTATAAAGGTCAGGCAAGAATGACATACTGATTGGAAAACCACATCTGCATCCCTCTTCACAAGATTAGATCTAGCCTAATTGAATTGCGTCCATCTGAACGATGGTCAAGGCGTGCTGCCTACTCGTGCCCCTTCATCAACCTGAATTAATGGAGGTTCGTTGCATCACCGCCAGTTCCTACAAGGTGAGTTAAGCCTACAAAGAACGTCTCGAAAGACCCCCATTTGTTATGCGAGTGACAGGCGTTTTGCGCTGTTGATACTGGCTGTACTAAAATCGCTTCCCATATTGATGTTATTCGGTGGAATACTTAGAGGGGAGGGCTCGGAATTTAGAGAAGAAAAAAAAGTCTGAAATGGATTGCGATTGAATTTTAACATCCGGGGACCTATCTTGAAGAGTCTTCAACGCCCAGGATGGGAACACTTCAGAACCGTTGGTCAGGTTTAGTCGAGCGTTGGTTTAAATATCGATTCGGCTGTAGGCCTATATATCAGAAAATTAAACTACAACTTTGCTTATGATTTACTCACTCAATGTGGTTCATCAATGTACTCAAAAGTTCATCAAACTACTGGGCAGATCTTACCAAGCTCTTGATATCATTTTACTATATACTAATCGTTTAAACCTTTGCATTTTTAACCTGGGTTTTGTAAGATTTGACAGCTCTTTCATTAGGCAAATGGCTGCTCCAATGGTTGTGCCCAATCACCGTGTAAATGTGGATGACCTTTGCCCTTTCACCTCTTTGACCCCCAGCTCCTCGGCTTCGGTGTCTGTCTCCGCCCGGGCCAATCGACGGTTGCCAACCGTCTGCACCATATATAGCAACTGTCGTCAGGAGCGATCGCGGTCGTTCGGGCACACAATAGCGGAGGAGAGCTGAAGGAGATATGGACCCGTGAGATGGCAGACCTTGGGAACAAAAGCCGGCAAACCCATTTTACCGCTAGGATTGCACCATCTCATGCTGGTTTCACTTCAAAATGCCAACCCACCATCCTGCACTGTATACATGGAGATCAGTAGCCCCCTCCTCGCCGTTCACTCTTTTGTCCGCTCAGTATAGCGTCGGTATCATATGACGTCTATCCCTTTTGATCCTGCTTCTACTCGAGTCATTGTGCATGGGGAAAGTACTGACGCTGTCCCAGCATCAGGCCGTCCAACTCTAGAACTGTAGACATGTGTCACATGCCATTGTTATAACGCCTGGGTAAGATGCATTCACACTTTCGAAATCAAGGTGTTTTTTTTATTACTCCATGCAGGCTTGATTGAGTGATGCACGGATTTTGATTACTGATTAGTGACTGTCGTTAATTACGCTTCATTTCCAAATTGTAGAGGTCCCGACGCTTCGATCCTATAGCGGGCAGAATGTGACTTTGGGGTTGATAAATGCACGAATTGTGACATATGGTTATAGGGGCTATGAAAAATTACGTTTCATTTCAGAATTGCATGAAGACGTTTCGACTGTTTGTAGGGGGCAGAATGTGACTTTGAGAAAGGTACCGCTGGAATCGGAGCGTCAGACCCCCTCCGTTTGTTACCTCCCCGGCTTCTGTTTTTTTTTTGTCGAAGCAGCTTGCAACATGTTTTGATATTACTCAAATTATGTTTACGAGAAGCCGTTTCAGACTCCGGTGTCTAAATGCTAGCAGTATATACCTCGTACCTACCGCAAAGGCAGAAGACCCCCCTTTCCCCCCTCCCCGCCCATCCAGAGGAAGGTCCTGCTGGGATTTACGCGTTAGACCCTGCGGCTAATATTTAACACGTCGACGGGCCTATAGGATACTCATTTGAATCTCAAAGGGCCGCTCCAAACCTCTGCCAAAGCCTTGGTCGGAACACAATTGCCCCTCATCAAAACGTAACGCATCAGAGTACGACCCGATCAATCCTTAAATTATGGCGCGCCCCTCACTGGATCGCCATACATTTATTTAGATGTATTCCTCATTGTACCTGGGTCATCCGTTCTGAAAAGAAAACTAACCGCTCTCCCGTGCAGCCCAGCTTACACCAAGCAACTGAGGCAGTTATAAATATGTGATGCAGGATGCAGGTGTGTTCCCTGAACCAGCATTCCGGCAGGTCATCAAAGTCACCTCGCATGATGCCATTCCCGTTTAGGATGGACTTCTCTGGCGGTGGATCGGAGAGAATTCCTGTGGTTTTGAGTCTAGTGTGAGGCCTGTAGGCTTCTCTCTGACACCGGTCATGGAAGCTGTGCGCTAGTCACCCCCACCACTCCCTTGTTGGAGCGCTTCTCCCACGAGAAGAGGGGCGGGGTGATGACTACATACCCTGCACTGGGAGGGAGGCACGCTTTTAAAAAAAGAGGCGCCACGATGCTTTGCGTGAGGGCCATGATGAGGTGCTGGGAGGACCGTGAGGCTCCCCGCACGTGATTTTGTTCTCGTGAACTATACAACCGAGTGAGAAAAAAAAAGATGGTTTAAGAATGCTCCCACTTCAACCACATTCACTTTCCTGTGTAGAAATATTTTGGACAGTAGCCCATGTCCCTTATAACACATCAATTTGCGACGGATTCTTACACAAATCACAAATTTTCCACCAGTTTCATGTAAAACCCTGTGGAGACCTGTACACCTTTACAATTTTCCTGAAGTGTGGAGACCTACCGGTATTCTACCTACTGGACTAGGTCTCCACAAGGCACTAGATTCGCGCCCCACAAGGGTGGATATTTCTGTCCCTATAGTAGACTCCATACAAATCCACAAAAGGAGGACTGTGACGGAAAGGCCTATGTGTTTTACAGGGGAAGAGCCACACAGGCACACGCTTACAAGTCGCGCCTTGAAAGGTCTACATCCTTGACGCTATCCCATTTCCCCCTATTTCCCTTATTTCAATAATTCTGCGTATCCTTTTCATTAGAGAGAGAAACTTTGCATGGACCTCTTTTGCAGTCGAATGGAGAGCTCAGTAGGAAGGCACTGGACTGTTTTGCTGCGAAGCCTCGACTTTGGTTGCTGGAGAAAGAAACAAACTCACTTTGGCGAATCGCGATGAAATAGGTCAGTTCAGAACTCAATCTGCATTAGTGCAATCGCTGACTGTCTTGTCAGTTCCCCCAATCTTTTACGAAACTTTTAAGATTATTACAATTTTTAATTTCCATGATACAATGTTTCTTGTCGTTCTGCTTTCTAAACGATGAATGGTCAAAGAAACGTGAAATGTCCCCGGGGTTCAGTCCAACGAGGACCCACTCCTTGCTTGCCTATGTCCAACGGTAATGTCGTGAAGTAATGCTATTATAAAGATGAAGCAATCCAGCTGTTTCGTCTGAGCCCTGTGGTCCTGAAAAGGAGAAGCGAATAGGTGATGGCAGAGTTCAGAAATGCCTGGCTCAGATGAGGTCTTACCCATAGACTCTCCCTCCTGCACTTTCTGCTTCCTTGCCCTCCCTACCCGACCACCTCTGTCTCCCCCTCCCTCGTCCCTTCCCCGTCGTCCCTCGCTCCATAATCTGTGCCCCTCTCTTTCTCTCACCCTTCCCTCTCTGTGATCCTCCCTCTCTCTGTTTCACTCCCTCTACTTGTTTTCTCTCTTTCCCTCCCATTCTCTCATCTCTTCCCCTCACCCTCCCTCCCTGTCTCCCTCCCTCCATCTCTCTTTTTCCCCGGCTTTCTCTCATTCTTGCTCTCTTCCACTCCCTCTCTCCCGTCTCCCTCCCCCTCTGCCCCTCTCCGTTCCCCCTCCCATCATCCCCTCTCCCTATCTCTCCCTTCCTCCCCTCTCTCCCTTCTCTCCCCTCACTCTCACTCTCCATTCTTCTATCTCTGTCTGTCTGTATCTCCCCTCCTCTCTCCCTCTCCCTCCCCTCTGTCCCTCTCCGTTCCCCCTCCTATCCTCCCTTCGGAAGAGGTGACCCTGAGTGGGTCAGAGACTGGACCTTGCCGTCAATATTTCTGCTGATGCGGAACTAAAGACCACCTCCGCCCGAGATGGCGTGCGGATGCAGTCGGGCTCGCTGACCACTCCTGCCTGGCTCGCTCGCGAACCAAGAACAAACGGACGAGAGAGGGGACGAGGGGAGAGATCAGGAGGGAGACGGAGGGAGAGAGGGGAAGGGGAGAGGAAGAGCGCCGTAGTGCACCCGGGCGATAACAAAAATCGAAGAACTCGGTATTGATGCCGTAAGACCCCTAGGAGGTTGCAAAGACGCGAGATGAAGACGGTCCTCCCGTCATCGCCTACTTGAATTACCCGACGCCACTGCACTTAGACTGTGATTGATATTCCAGTCTCAAGCGCGAACACTATTCCTGTATCATACCCCTGCTCGCCTTCAGAACATTCCTGCCCGGATCGTCGTGGCCCGGGGTATCTGCCCTCGCCCGGAGTCGCTTGCTTATTAGGGCCTCGGTCCGAGGGCAAAACAATCTTTGCGAACATAATGGCCTGCGTGTTCCGGAAAGGAGCCCTTTACAGGCAGACTG
The DNA here is from genome assembly GCA_949987565.1 of Luidia sarsii. NCBI lineage: Eukaryota > Metazoa > Echinodermata > Asteroidea > Paxillosida > Luidiidae > Luidia > Luidia sarsii. Next base: position 17,061,101 of record OX465102.1, on the reverse strand, counting down.
CTGATGTGGATTTCATGTCAGGATAGAGTTACGAATTAGCTTGGCACGTCTCTGTCTACTGATACCCGTGGCCCCCCTCTCCCGATCCCCGCTACCTGACTTGCCTGACCTTATCACGTTTGGCTGTGTTGTTCTGTTACGCTTCGGTCGGGAGGTGTAATGTCTGTCTTATTGTGTCGGATACTTTGGTGCAAGGTGGTGTGATGGTGTGGTGTGGTGTGGTGTGGTGTGGTTTGGTTTGGTTTGGTGCAGTGTGCTGAAGTATACCGTTGTATGGTGTGGCTTGGTGTGGTTTGGCGTAGAGTGGCATGGCGTGGTTCGTTTGTGGTTCGTTGTGCACGGTGTTGGGTGATGTGGTGGTGAGGTTTGACATACTGGCGTGGCGTGATTTCCATGGCTTGGTGCGGTGTGGTATGATGAGGTGTGGTGTGGTGTGGTGTGTTTGCTTTAGTGTAGTGCACCTTGTGTATCACTCATATTTATCACTGGTGTTGTGAGGTGCAGTGTGGTATGTTGTCGGGTAGTTTATGGAAGTGTACACAGATGCGCTATATACTGCTACGTTACGACACTGCGTCGTTTAATGGTGGATAACGTGCGAAAGAGTTAGGAAGTACGATCTAGTGTGGGCTGGTGTAGAACAGTGTTGAGAAGTATTGTATTGTGTTATGCATGTAGTGTTGGATAATGCGGTGTGCAATTCGATGTACTGTGACATAGTCCAGTATAATGTAGTATCGTTAATGAAATGAATTTATATTGTTTGATTTTCAAAGGCTTGAATCTTAATATTTTATGTTCAATGACTTGATATTGAATTAAAAAACTTCAACAACTGGCGTGGTAAGCTGATCTTTTAATTAATTGGGGAAAACCTAATCACTACGAAACTTCATAATATAAAAAATATCAAACGAAGAACATGAAAAACTCAGTTGACAATTTTGCTACGAGTTTGTCTTTAAAGTAGACATCAAATTGGCCTTTGATGTTTGCTATCCTTGGCGGCAAGTTCATATTTCAGGCGGATCTCAGGTCCGTTGAAGGCACTCTTCTGTGACACGAAACTTCCAAATCGAATTAATTAATCCAAGGTTCGCGTACAGGAGAAATTCCAGACATGCTCCCGCCGTAAACATGTCATTGATCAGAAGTAACGGCCACCAAACGTCAAGCGAGTCAACTCGATAGTTAATGAGAATGCCCAGGTATACTCGGTCAACTGGTGACAGGGGCCAGTTTGTCGTCCCGGTCGACGACCTCGGCTCGCTCCAATATGGGTACAATTAGTGAGTCGAGTTTTGCACATAGAAAATAACATGAAGTTCAATACAAAAACTGTTGCAAAACTGCTCGCTGACTCAAATGACCCGCAATGCATCAATTCCAAACGTTAGAGGGCCTGACGTTTCGATCCTAGCATGACCTTTCTCAAAGAAAAGGTCCTGCTAGGATCGAAACGTCAGGCCCTCTAACTTTTAAGATACAAAAGAAAAATTCGTTTGGGGGTAGTTTTATTTTTTCAAACGGAGAACAGCCACTTCTACTGCACATCACAATCGTAGGGCAGTCCACAAGCGCAGGGCGTCGGCGGTCTTCAGCGCTATGCATGCATGCATTTCATGGCCGAATATCTAAACTGAAATCCCATAATCCCGTCTTTTAATGGCGCAGCCCCTAATATTAAGGCGCATTACGCCGCGTCCCCTAGGTATTACCAGAGAGGCAGTTCAGTGCAGCAGGGGGACACTGAAAAGGGTTAAACCCGCCAGGAATGTCCGCGTAAACTCGTGGAAGTATCCACGACCAGAGGATTTTTCCCGTACGGTATATGAATGTTGCAGGGGGGGGGAGAATGGTATTTCAGGGGGGGGGGGATGAAGACACTGAAAGAAATGCAACCGATCTCTCGACCGAATGTGGCTAACTTTAAAAAGAACATCATTGAAATCCCTGGTGGTGGCAATGTGTCTTTCCTCAACGCTTCACACTTCTTGACTTCACAATCAAATTGTGTGATCAGATGATAATAAGTGTGACAAAACTGAAATCTACTTATTTGCTTTGAAATGCCAAAGTTCGGGGTCAACCTCTGGAAACGGGTAGGTCAGCCAGCCACGAGTATCTTTGCCAAGATCGGGAGTCACTGAAATTGCCACCCGATATTGTAATGTGGGACGATGGGTCACACCGGTTCCTCGATGGCCAGGCGTAACCCTTTGTTATGCTCGTATAGTTCTGGGTTCATTATTAGCTTTTCCGCCGGGAAGCGGAAAAGCTATTGTTTTTGTTCTGATTTTTTTTCTTCTTCTACGAAAAAGCCTCAGACTTTGTACAGGGGTTTTATATGGGCGACTTTGGCAATTGAACACACTTGGAATTTTATCATATTTGGTAAATGCATAGAGTCTATGTTGAAATTATGCATATCATCATGACGTCATCGTGTGTCACGTGACAGCTCTTTAAAGAGGCAAATTTCAAGCTGCATTAAGAGCAAAAGTACAAGCTCTTTTGGTTTCGTCTTTGCACTAAATCTAAGTTGGGAAAAGGTGTTTCCAAAAATTTCCATCATTACACCGTGACCTCATCTCATGAATATTTATGAGGTCATGAACTTTTCAGTTTTTCACATTCAATTGAGCATATTCGGCCAACGGAGTGAGATTTTGTTTCAATTTTTCTTTGATATCTATTGGGGACATGGTTTAGAAACACCTTCCTGAGCCAAAACGTCATTACGCAATCATGACGTCATCAAAATGCGTGATTTTAAATCACATACTAGCTAAAGGTTAACCTTCTCGAAATTGGTGGGCATTTAGCTATTGGGCTAGGCATTCCAAATCCTAAGTTTGGAACTAATTGACCATTGTTCAGAATTATTATGATTTCTTGAATATTATAATGAAGTCCCATAGACTTTGTGCACAAAATATGCACGTGCATTTTGGGGTTGGAATTGAGGTTACGGGTTCGAATCCCGATGATGTCAATTTTTTTTTTAAGAGAACCAGATGCGGAAAAGCGTTATGTTCTGTTTGCCAACAGACAGTTCTTATAGTAAGTCTTCCTAGATTCAAATTGAGAAAGGTCCTGCTAGGATCGAAACGTCAGGCCCACTAAATTTTAAGATTTGCAGTTTGGTAATTTTAGTCAGTAAGCAGTTTGCAACTTTTTTTTTATATCACTTACATTCAAATTAAATTGCTCTGCTGGTCGGTGAGGTCTGATATGGTTTGAAATAACGTGATAAGGTGTGTGGACTAGTGAGATGAAAGTTGTGTTTCGTAGAGTTGCGTGGTGTGGCCAGTGCTGTGCCGTGTTGTGGTGTTTAGTGTTCAGAATTGAGGTTTCCTTTGCTATGCTGCGCTATGTCGGGGGTATACACGGATACTCTGTGACGCGGTGCGGTTTCTGTGCAGTGCTGCGGAGTAAATACTTACTAAGTAAAGTCAAAAAGCAGTTTATTCTCATTCGTTCCAATCCCTCGATGGCCGGCATAGTGTGCTTGACGCCATAACACTTCCGCACTGCAAAGTCTGGAGGCGGTCAGATATAGTTGCTATACAGAGATAATGCAAAGCCGTTACATTATGCCTCCATTTCCTCCGGAGTCCCCGAAGACAAGTCGGGCATAAATCTGGAAACGTCTTGGGCGTAATAGTCGGGATGGCCGGGGGAGGGGCTGGTGACCACCGGAGACAAACAGCCGTCTTAGGTCCGGATGTCCCCACGGGCTGCCCCTTCCGTCCGGAAAGCGCATTATGCGGCGGCGGGAGGGGATTGTCCGGAGTATCAAGCAGCCCCGGTCGCCGAGAGACAGTGGGCGTCGGGTATGCCTCCAGCTGCCTCCTCCGTCCTCCACCGGCGTGAGTTTGACGGCGAGTAGCCGTCGACAACAACCTTCAACCTCCCCCCTTGGGGGAGGCTTTGTTTCTGCTGGAGGGGGCCTACTCGACCGTTGACCGCCTCGAGTGATACGCGGTCTGTTCAGTTCCCCGCCTCCTCTATCCCATCGTATCCCCCTTCCGTTCAGCCCTTTCAGCCTCTTGAATTTAAAACGAAAGAAAAAAAAGTCGTGCCTCCAAAATAGACGGCACAACCGTGTCTGCGGGCCATGAAATGAAACATCAAGTACCGGTCGTGTTCTGCCCCCCTCCATTGATAGCACGCATTGATCCGCGTTGCTGGGGTATTTTTGTTTAGTTTGTGAGCGCGAGTTGCGGGCACGTGCGCCCGCTATGACGTCGGGTCCAAACGGGATTACTCCAGAACCACTCGGTCTATGGCCCGGACTGATTCGGGTTACGTTTGGCCCTTGCTATAATACCGGGCCTGCGTTATAATTGGCTTGCTTTCCTGCCAGCCCACCCCGGTCATTTGCCCAGTCTGCATGGGCATCTTTAAGGGCAGCGAACTAGCCGTATAGAGTGAAATTCCCCGACAGTTATAACTCGGAATACCAGATACTTTCTTGGCCTTATTTCCTTGGATGGCCGAGTGGGTCACTTCAGCCACAGTTTCAGGTGGCTGTATAGTCGATGCCAACCACACTATCATACTGGAGCCAATTTTCGTACAGCCGATTTAGCGCCAAAATGTGCTTAAGCATGAAAAACCTTCTGCATAGAATCAGGTTGCCCGCCCAAGTTCCGCTTAGATTTCGTGCTAAACGCCCGATAGTATAGAATTCAAGTCAGGTGCCTCAGGCATGCATCAAGTGAAATACAGTTTATTATTGGCAATCTCGTTTTAACCTGGGAAGAGCATTCTTCAACTCGGCAGATGTCCACGCTTATTATAAGCGGCTCTATGAAATTGCGTCCATGTCACAGGTCACGCTGCCGTTAGGCTTTTAGGATTGAGCGGGGAAGGCTCTATTGACAACTACATTCTTCTCCTGAAGACGAACAGAGTACACTGTTCGAAACGTCGAGTTCCTCCGGTTCTTTTGAGAACCACACATACTCACAAAAGAGATGATTTTACATGGTATCACCGCAGACCTATTACTCCTGCCATTCTCACCATGCAAACCTTCAAGTCTCATTTTACATTCTTTAAGCGTCTATGAGACCGCATTTTTTCTTTCCTTTGGATTAAAGAGAGCGCATCTGACAATTACGGGGAGGTTTTTCATTCTGAATGTCAGGTTGTGCCAGGCGGTGAACTAAGCCCCATTATAGATGTCCTGTTTCCGATATTTGAAAGGAGAATGTGTCCAAAGAATAATCTCCATATCAGCATCTATAAAACAGCAAATGCTTTCATTGTATTTGTCGGTTTTTTGTAAGTATAGGCCTAAGGCATTCCATGTAGCCAATATTAAACTATGAAGTGTTTGCTTGAGCTATCAGTTAATTGTATGCGAAAGTGGCTACATCAGAATATCATCGGTGTTTTCACGCAGACGTATTGCGCAAACGTAAAGCATTAAAGGGTACCTTAAATAAAAAAAGGAATATGATGTGTAATCGATCAGAGAGGGTATGAACTTCCATGTGCCAGTTTTTTTTTTTAAATATAGGAATCATATTTGTGAGAAAACAGCAAGATTCTCGACAGAAAACTGCCCCCACTTTTACCGCGTAACCCCGTGACGTCACCGGCAGAAAACAGAGCGCTGTGTGCACGACCTTTGGACCTTGGCTTTAGCTGACCTTTTGTACGCGTTTTGGGTTGTCATAGAAGTGCTCACCGTGATAACATCGACACACTACGCTTGTTCACTACTGCGAGGCGTAATAACGTATTCGCTCTACCATGTTTTTCTTGTGAACGCGCATATACTATACGTGTATGTGTGTAATCGATCATGCAACATTGCAGTGCCGATGACGTCATCACTTTCTCTTTGGCCCGCGCGCAAAACAGGTTGTTGTTTTTTTGTGGGCGGGCGCGCTAAACAATTGGTTTTCCTTTTACGGTCGCTGTTTAGGGGGTATACATTAAATGTGTTGAGTTTGTGAACTGGTTTAGCCTTTATTAAGTCTTACAATAGTTTTCTCGACATTTATTATTTTTTTATTTCAGGTACCCTTTAAGTTGTTCGTTTCCTGCATGCAGCTGAAAATAGCTAAACAGTGCACTCTCTACCATGTGGCGGAGTATAGCCTTCGACGAAATGATTTAAAACAGGGAACCTGGATTAAATATCAAGTGGCTTGATTTTCTCTCTTGAAATGCCGTTCATGGGTTTTCCAAAACGCAGTAGCTGTTGTTACGGCAGTCGTCCGTGTGGTTCCTTGACTTCACAGTATTTGTCAGGATGTTTAGCTCTTGGAATCAGACTATCAGCTAATAGACTGGTTCAACCAGCTTGCAATGCTGACGAAATACAACAGCCACTGCGTTTCCAAAAAGTCAAAAAAATTGTGCGCCCCACTCTGGAGACGAACGTAATAATACGTCAGATACAGAATGTGTGTTTAGCCATGAGGTCGTGAACTCGTCGTAAATTCGTCCTCATGGAAGCGCCACGCTGACGATACGTAGTGGAAAGTCTATGCTACGGAACGACATACCTGGTAATGATCACCTGCAGTACAGCATTATGTTCTCGATTCATAATAAAGTAATCTATTCACGGATAGAAATATACACCGGTGCACAACACACACAAAACAAAACCAGTCGTGGATTGATCGTTGAGACGCGTACACCAGAAACGAAAACTACAGGGACGCTACTTAAAAAGAAAAATCACTTGTGCGTAGACATACACGAGAAACGCACACCAGGCCTCATTATTTTGTAATTTCTTCGTTGCCCCACATCAGATGCAGAATGAGGGCTCGCGATTCATCCGAAATTAATCAGAGAAAAATGGACGGCAGTTGACCTGGCTAACTTCATCCTGTCATCCGACCGTCATCCCCTTCGGTATTCCGACCTGAAATGAAAGGACAAAGACAGAGGAAAATACGACTGCACATCGCCTGTTTGTCCCGCTTCACGTTTTGGCCAAGTCCCCCCCCCCCCACCACTGCTCAGGATGCAATTGATCTGAGAGCAAGTTTGGCGTTGTGAAACGACTGCTGCGCACGAGGATGTGTGCGCTGACAGACCGTGTCGCTTCGTAGTCATAACGTGCACGATGATAGAAGTGCAGAATCGCTTTTTGTTGTTCCCTTTCCTGCGAACGTTGTCAACGAATCGGTGATTTGATTTTGGCGCCAGACTAAAGATTAGTCTACGCGTGGTTGTTTCTTGTGTACAAGCCGTGGTCCTTTCCAGGGCTCGCGCGCTACTGCCTCTTGTTGTCCGGTTTGGACACTTGCAAGGAGCGCAGTCCAACACACTTGAGATAATTGGAAGGTTTCCCTTGACACCGTGTGATTGATCTCTTTTGAGTTGGATTGTTTGACTTTCAACAACCGGTAACTCAACGTTTCTGGAAGTCTGTGCTCTGACCGTCGTCAAGAGAGACTGCCACTGACGTCAGTGTCGCCATAGTCCACCGTAAAAGAATCAGATCTCGTCAAGCCTGTGACAGTTGCACGGCATTCCTGCCCAGTGTTCGGCTCATATGCAGTTATCCCGAAGATGGCAGGCGAACATTGTCGCACGTCGTGGTTTGTACTGGATAAATACTCTGCTAGAATTTCAATTTCACAGTGTTACCTACGGTGCAGCATCCACTCCAACTGCAAAAGCGGTTTGAATCAGAAAGCCATTATTTTCCTTCCTAGTCAGGCTGTCTTGACATAATGACTCGGCTGTGTACTGCAGGTTCAAGTCATTGTCTTGACCGGTATTTGCAGCGAGGCCATTCGTTTTACCCCATCCCCATTATCACACACGTAGTTGGGCACGCACTAAAAGATAGCGACTACGTCATTAGAAAATAACGTGTTTCTATACATTGGATAGAGAATGGCATACAATTATGAGTTTCGTCTGTCAGAGAGGGACAAACGTCATCCTGTCCTAATCTATGCGGGCCCTTTACATGGAGCTTTTCATCCATGCATTGATCCTGTTTGGTTTGTCTGCGGAATGCAAGTTTAACGGTTCCCTGGTGGTTATACAAAATACTCGGGCGAGGAAGGCGAAATTTGCAATGCGAACCAATGCATGATCGCAATATCGTGTAATATTTACGAGAGACAGAGGTATAGAACGAAGATAGGATCGAGGGGAAGAGGAAGAAAGAGGGGAAGAGAGATACAGAGAGAGATGGAGAAAAGGAGAGAGAGACAAATAAAAGGGGGAGACAGAGAAAGAGGTGAAACGAGGGGGAAATAAAAGAAAGGGAAAGAGGGGGAGAGAAGGAGAGAAGGAGAGAGAGAGGAGGCTTCGTCGGACCATCGAGAACCTCGACGTGACTGACAGTCATAGGCCCGATGACTATCCATGGATACAACGCAGGCTGGTAGTCCTCGTGCATGAATACGGCAGACGTTTAACACAAACAGGAACCTGCTGCGTAATGCCTGTGACCACTGACTGGCCGCTGCAGATCGAAAATGGGGTCGAAGATAAGCAGGAGGGTGTTAATAAGGAGGAAGAGGAGGATGGGGATGACGAGGAAGAGGAGGGAGAAGAGGCAGAGGGGTCAAGGTAGGAAGAAGAAGAGGTTAACAGAAGGAAGTGGATAAACATGATGGGGTAAACGGGGAAAAGGAAGACGGAGGAATATAGTGGATGGTGAAGAGGAAAAGGTGTTGAAGAGGCAGACGATGAAGAAAATTATGGGGAAGAGGGGAGGATGGGGAGGAGGAGAGGATGAGGATTATTGGGAGAATGGGGAGGACGGGAGGGGAGGAGTAGAAAAAAAGAGATGGGTCATAGGGTAATGTGGATTATGACGAAGAGTGTGCTTATGAAAGATGCAATTTCATGATTCTCCACTTCTTACGTGATCGTTAATTGTTGATGTCCCGATTTTTTATCAGGGACGTCAAAAAAATGTTCAACCATGCAGCGCAGGGATAATCCACCATATAAAGCAATCTGTCCTCAAACGACCCATACGTGACTTATTGATATTTTTAACTCATTTTTATTATGCATATGGATTCATGAAGGAAGGAACATTTAATATAACACACGATGTCATCAACGCGCGTTAACTGTCATTGCCGCTAATCGCCCCATCGATTCATAATGTCGTTCAAGAGCAGTCAGCTGAACTCATATTTGGCAGTAATGATTTACGAGCAAGAGGAGAATTGGTCAGGGGGGTGGGAGCCATGTGGGTGGTGGCGATGATGACGATTAAGATGATCGATGCCGCTGCCAAGGATAACGATGAGGGTTAGAGGAAACGGAAAGATGCATGAGGTTCGGGATTACGGATAACGATCCCTGGCATCACGACAAGCACCGTTGATGAATGCAATGAGGGAGAGACCAAGGCCTATAATTGATTTTTTTTTTTTCAAGACGAATCTCCCAAAATTCAACGTCAAATTAAACCGATCAAATCTGCGCTTGTTTTCTCGTGAAAAGGGGATAATTTGTTTTAACTGCGCCCCATACTGTATTATTCCGCCATATCCAATGGGTGCCTCATTTTAAAGAAGATGGAACCATAGCCGGTTGTTCTTGTTAAATAGATTTGCAGGGAAAACGTCAGCTACAAAGTCAACCGTGTCCCTTTAACCGACTCTCGATTTGTAACTAGTTGGTAACTCGTGGTTTAACACATGATATTCTGTTGGAATACGAATACGGGTGTACTAAGTCGTCCCCTCTCTCCATTCTGACTCCGTGCAACGCGCCCTGTGGGCCGTTCCGTATATGCAGTGGGCCGACCGTAGTCGATTTGCAAACACGGCGTACACATTGAATTAAGCCTTATCATTGCCTTATCCTTTCTATACAGCGCCTTATCAAGTCTGCGATCTACACACCCTTTGGAAACAAGTTTAATGTATGAAACGATTTCTGGATGGAGTGGCCTTTTATCGGCGCCATCGGCTCGGTCTCGTTCCACTCTCATGCCACAAATATATCAAGCTTTTAGCCCCCCCCCCCTCAGTCTCCTTACTCGCACAGCACCGGATGATCATGCAAAGAATTATGTTCCCAATGTAGAGTCGACTCAAGCATATGCTACAACCACGACTCTACTTGAATCCCCTCTGGGAAATATGCAAGTGAGCTGTATTTCATTCGTTTCGTTTTGTTTTGGAGGGAATGACTTACAGAAAAGTGGGATCTTTTTAAAAGTTCTCTCCCGGTCTAGAACGATCTCAGAAAATGACTGCTTGCAAAGTCATGACTGGCAAACGAAGTATGCCAACATATAGTTATGCGTATACACGGTCAACTTTTTTGTTTCTCTAGAATACACGGAGCGGGTGATATATCGATACGGGAAAAACAATCATTTGTCAGTACCTAGATCCGTTGCTGCAAAGACTATAGATGGACGAAAACAGCCTAACATAGATTTCCCAAATGGTTCCATTGTGAGGAGTGTCTGAACTTATCATGTCGGTCAGAAACAAACCGAGTTCAAGATATTATCTAAAGAACCTCGTTCCCCGCAAAACAAGGGTCAGTCGCCTGTACTCCCCCCACCCCCTCCGCGACAACAAGGACGGACATCGCTGCCTGCCGGCTGCTTCAAGTTTGATGAATGGCTGGCGGGGAGTCTCATATACGATGCACAAATAGCGCGTGCACGTATACATATGAATGCGAACAATCCCTTGGTATGTTAGCTTTGGCGGAGGCGCTCGGTTGATTCCACAAAGAAAGAAAATAACAGCGCAGGTGTAGAGTTACAACGAAGAGCAATGATACTGTCGTCAAGTCCACCGTGACTTCGTACTTTGGGCTCGAAGGAAAACAACACCGGTGACACCTCTTCTCATCCTTGTATATTTTTTTTCAATTTGTATACGGTTGAATTCTTTTCCCCTCCAGACAAGTGCCTCAGAGGATGATATTTCCAAGAGCGTCTCCGTCTCAACACTACATGCCAACGATTAGTCTGCGATCACCCTATAAACCAATACGACACGTAGCCCCAGACTAGTCCACCTTATTCACGTATTGATGACACCGAGGTAAAAAGCGAAAATAAACCACTTTGCCTGAGATTGTCCTTTATCGGTGGAAATGAGATTCGTTCTAGTTCTGAATTATTGCACACATTCGGCAAGGCTTATGCTCACATTCGTACAAGAGCGAGTCGATTCCCACAGACAGGAATGGCTGTCATGACTCGTGAGCATCTGTGAGAATGGAGGTTTTTACCATTTTGGGGTCCAGATTTCTTCGCTAATCTTCGAATGAATGCGAGTAATCATGACGAAGCTGGGAGAGACTTCTGAAAGCTTATACTGGGGTTTATATATACTGGGCTTGATGCAGGTATGAGATGTACAACACGCATGGATCGTCCTTAAAACCTACCGCGTGATGTCAACAAGTAGGTCAGTTTCGTGCGATATACCACCACTAGACGACCACTCTTTTCCAAATGCGTAAATGAAACTCATGGAGTACAAATACGTTCACAACTGTGATTTAGGCAATGCGACTGTACCTGCAGAGATGAGATGTTATACAAGGACACACACGGTATAAAACAAAACATCTACAGCGTTCTTTCAGTGTACCCGAGGAAATGTATTTCTGTTTTATTTTCCGTAATTCTGTTTTACGCGCAAAGAGGAATAGTTGATTCTGGTTTCTCGCACAATCAAAGTAGCATGTCAATGTTTAAACAGACGTCTACTGTATAATTTCTACAAGAACTCATGATTAAAAATTTACTACATTAGTTACCTGTTTGAATTGCCCTGTTAAAACTAAAAACTCACAAAATATCATGAGGGAAGACAAAATTATACATTACGTATAAAGTTAAAAAGTTAATCCATTGCTTCGTGTCAATTGGTATGCCGTCGTTGAAACGGGTCACGGGGTCAAAATAATGTTCTCCAAGTATCTGTCTAGTTCCTGCGAAGAACCAGAGGTCGTACCACTGAATTAAGTTGTCAGAATACATCGTAGAGATAATAAATACATTGATTTCGTTAAAAGAAAGGTTGGCAGCGGGTTCATTCATAAACGGTGACGCACGCATATCAAAGCAATCTCACCATGATTTGTGCTTCACTTCCTGTCTGGAACTCCGCTGAAGAAGGGAAATTTATATAGGATGAATTCCATAACAATATGTTCCCTCTAGGGGGTTTCATACCACTTCAATAAATACCACGCCAAACATGTTATCGTATTTTGTTGTCTTGCATAGGCAAAGATATAATTTACAAAGGAAAAAAGTCTTCAGATCCCATTTTGTCAACGTTTTATAGGGAAAAATCCCCAACTGTACATAGTCACAGAAGCCGTTTGCCTAGCTAAGTTTATCTGTTACTGATTATATGCCATACGTTTCACCAGATATTCTGCAGTCATTTTACAAATATATAGAGGCTTTATACATTATGATACCACCAGTATTCTAAGTCTACCTAAAACGTAATCGTACATTATCGTTTTGCTTCAACATTTTGTCAGCGTACGTAAATGTGACTTACAAAAATGAACAGCGGCAATTCGGATGTATATATATTCTGATTAATTTCAAACCAAAGGAGAAAACATATCTATATAGGGGAGCTATACTGTGTTCCTACGATATGCGGAGTGGCCGATGACATTAGGTAGTCTTGTGGTGTTTCATTCAACTGAAAAACCCTTAACGCGAAAGAAATTTGCATCAGCGGAACCACCGTGTGTACACATTGTAGCATGCAAGTAATAAGTAATAACTTACTACCAACAATGTGTCGTTATAAAAGGAGTATGTACATAACCCTGCCCCAGTAGTCCCTTAAATAAAATTAAAATGCACTACCTCACGTAATTGAGGCATATAAATATGCCCACGTCTTGCGTTTTGTTAGATCGGTGTAATATTTCAGTTCTCCCCATTTCCAAGCTAAACACTTGGAGTCAACCATTTCAATTCGACGGAGTTTATTTCAAGCCGCATTTTGTTTGCACGACCACTGGCCTAGAAGACATCAAGCATGTAAAACGTGACGTCAATATCTAGCGTCCCATGTGGTGTTGCATTGACACCATGCGATATTTGTATTGGGCAAGTGGTTCAATATCACTACCACAGACCAATTAGACAGCATATGGTATTTGTATTGTTCATTTAACATTCTGCACGTAATTTAACACATCTTGGCAGTGTTTGCAGTAACTGTGTGACACAGAAACTGTTTTGTTGGTAAACATTAGGGACTGATTATCTGTACCCTTAATATACGGTGATAGTACACTGACATTTCTTTGGTTTTTTTTATCATACAGTCTTCTCTGCAAGAATCGCACTGGCCCTTTTTAACGCTGAGCTAACAGTAACACTTCTCAAATGATACGGTTGTCTGGAAATACCTAAACTGCTGTGTAAGGACACTGTACTTTCGTCGTTGTCCGGACTGACAGTAGGGAGTTACTGGCTCTTCAGATACAGAATCATCTGCTTGAAAACTGCACGTTACTGGTCAGTGATCTTACGCACACGTTATTGGTTATAAGAATTGCACGAATTTATTGGGTTTGAATTTATTTACTTCAGAAAAAAAAACTCCGAATCTGTTTCCCAGAAATGACCCCAACACCGCCTTAAGGGAAACGACGCAAGAACTAAAATGGAACTAAATCCCAAAACACATCAGCTGTCAAGGAGGTAGAGATTTGTCTTTCTAGCAAGAGCACAATCACCGTCTTGGACCAATTTTGTTCTATTTAAAGCACGTCCGTATAGCTTAAGTCTGCACGAGTTTTGGTCCCTCAAACATCATATAATTCCTACATTATTATACACTCGGAAACATTCTTCGAGCTAAACAACTCCTCCTTCGCATCATGAGATCTCCTATACAGTATGTTCAATCGCATAAAGTCTTGATAACTATTGATTTCTGTTTACATGGTATATTATATTGAATGCCCACACCCGAAGAAAAAATCACTCCACGGCATAACCACATCCGTTATGGTACTCTCCTCACGATGTTGAAACTTATGCGTAATACGTGCCAACCCAATCAAGTTTCTGGTTATAAAACTATTGCTACAAACTATTGCCAGTCCGGCGACAAATGAAACACACTTGGTGCTACTGGGCAACTCACAGAATGAAAAATCAATGTTTGCTGTACGTCGCTAAATTAATAAACACTTTTCCTTTACGGTCATTGAGTTGTTAACCTCAAACGTTGTTTGGGCCAACAATGTTGACCTTTATTCTACGAAAGCTGCTTGTGTTTGGTTGTTGAGTTATTACACTCGTCATTGGTATCCTTGTCCCGACCGATACGCCATCCCTCTCCTTATCTACCAATGGGTTTAAACTACAAAATGAACAGTGTTTAATTACCACCAAAAACCAGGTGAACCAATGCTTTAAAGCATTATACCACACGTTGTAACTTCAATAACGTGATCGTTGCAGTGCTATACATGTACTTGCCTAAATCTCCAGTTTGATGTACGTTAACCCTGTGGCCTTATTGATATCAGATTAATCCGTCAAAAATACAATGTCATCCCCTCCGTTCATCTGTTTTTGATAGTCGTGTCCCAGAATCTGTCATTAAATCCGTCATTAAAGTAGTAATACAGTCGCTCTTTCCACCTGTCTGTACCTATCATGTCACATCCCCCGTCGTGTTATTTTCTTTTTTTATCGGGACTTGATACCTATTGGCAATTGGGGTAGTGATAATCGTGGCTTCTTCCCTTACAACTGTATACGGTGTAGTCCGTCTTCAGTCACTGTCGGGTCATTATTTTGCCAGCAAGGGAGAGGGTAGGCTTACAACACGCAGCGGACAATCCCCCAGAACTTGTCGCTGACGGCGATCACGTCTACCTACGTTTTTCTTGTTCTTTTTATCCGAGGGTCAGTGTACACGCGGACTCGCAGGGTTCGACAAACACTCTAATTGCAAAAGCGCTGGCTATATCCGTACGAGGCGTGACCTTGAATGGAAATGGCAAGTTCTTCTACTTGTACTACTCGCTCAGAATGCGTGCGATAGCCTAAAGCGCCATTGACAAGGTTGTGGGTGGGGGGGAAGGAACAGGCCAGGCCAGGCATATGTGCATTGTCTGCATGGGCGCTCCTGAAATGAGACTTGCACGCGCTATACGCCCGGTCGACTGTTCAGAACACCGTGCCCTAGCGTAACTCCAATATGCTTTTCGCAGATGGCTGTCTGATTCAGTTCACATTCGATCCAATTGGCAATATCCGGCAACAAACAAAAGAACCTTTGCAGAAATTCGACGACGAGAATTTACATCGAACACTCCATTTACAACTTACTCGTGACCATTGGAAAGAGTTCGGTGCAGAACAAGCGTGAATTGCTTTTGTTTTTAAGCCGAGGTTTGCATGAGGGATTTCCCATTCACCAAAACTTCTCAATGAAACGCCGATATTGAAGCGTAGAACAAATATAAACCCATTTTAGTATCTGCTTTCATAGAACCTACAAATTATTGGTGATGTCTCGTTTGAACGAAGCAATCACAAAGTAAACGGACATGAGAGAAAACTGACTGGAATGTTCCCACCGGCCATTTTCAAAGTGAATTTTAAACCTCACTCCGCCACCAATTGAACCCGAGCCCTCGTTCGTCAAAAGGCCACCGACCAAACCCGTGTCCTGGATTTCACAAAGCCTTACGATGCATCGTTACCCAACTTAGGATGGATAATTAACCCGTCGTCACTTGTGAAAGGTCGTATGGTTTCTGTGCATTGCTCATCATCTTGTAACTGATCGTACGTTTGCTGAAATGGACCGCTGGTTCGTCGGTCTACTACTAAAGCCGTCCGTTCGTCCGTCTCTGCGTTGTGGCTGGTCCGTCTTAATAGTGTCCCGACGTTCTTTGAATCTACACGAAAACCGATCGCTCATGTCTGACTGTCTCGGTCCGGTCCGGTTGTTGTGTTGTCCCCGTGTGTTTTATCATTCTGTTCAACATGTCCATCCCCCGGTATGACATGGAGGCATCGGCGATTACCTTAAAGCCTCCCTTTGACAGGCGATGAGTCAAACTTGGCAACGGAACGGAATCTAATTTCAAATTGATTTCCATCCAGGAATGAGGCCGTCTGGCACTTTTTTCCTATTAGGCAAAGCCAAGTCACCGGAAAGATTTAGACTCGGAAGGTCGGGAATCACTCTCGTGTCGTCTCCAATCTCTCTAGGGGTTGCTCTGACGTCAAAGAAAGAAAGGAACCGCGGAGGTAAAAAGCCCCGAAGATATCCTGATTGTTAAACAGACTGCACTGACAACATGTACAGCTGTTTGATAGAATAATAATATAACAAAAAACAGTGATGCACATCTGCGAACAAATGCAGTTTGACCAGCCATGAAGAGGGGTGGACCGTGCGAGTTTACGTTCTCTGTGCGTATATGTGGGGGCGGTGAGGGTTGGTAGATGACACAGGAAACAGCCGCCGGGTGGCCATCCCATTCACGAACGCAGCGCCACAAAAGACTGCAGCACAATGAGGCGGCGGTGTTTATTTAATAATTCGACAAAATGTTCAGAAAGAAGGTGCACCGGCTATTTATATTTTCATTTTTTTGTTTTGGTCTGAAACCGAGAGGGCAGTCTGGATGAAGTGAACGATCACAATCACCCGTAAACAAAAAAAGAAAGAAATGCTACAAGACAAAAGCACAGCGAGACAGTCACGCGGTAAACACGGCTCGCTGGACGCATATACTCGCTATTCATACCCTCGGGCATTCATTATCTAACGCGCTAAACGAAGCTGCTTTCGTCCGGACCTGTTCCGGGGTAACGGCGATGGCCGCACCCTCGCGAACCCCTACCGCCACGATTGATGTGGTCGAGGTGCAGGGAGTACAAGAAGGGATGGTCCTAATTATAGGTCTATACTCGACGCGTGTTAAACACTGTAATATGCCTTAATCGATTGCATGCGGGGGGAAAAACCCACACAGTCAGCTTTGGCGGGATTCGAACCGGCTACTACCGACGTCTTGACCACTGGACCAAACGAGCTGGTCGAGGTGACGTCACAGTGGTGGAACTCCAAGCACCGAGCACAGCGTTTAGTGCGAACCCTTTCTTGAAGTGCATTCTCCTAGACGCAAGCTCATTATCATCTATGAGGTGCAAGGAGTTGGGAGGCAGGGGGGAGAGAGAGCGAATCACAGCCAGAATTTTCTGGCGGTTTTTTTGTTTGGGTTCCCGGCTGTCACCCGATAGGCGGTATCGTGTTCATTCTCGAGCCGGTGCACTTTCCCCGCTCTGTACATGCAGCGAGAGACGTGTTCCACGGCACATGGCAGGAGACGTCAAGCCATTCCCCTCTGCCACCGCGTGCGTCCCGCGTCAACCAGAAATCTGACGGCGGGAGAACGCGTCTGGTCTGGCTCCCAGGCTCACCGAATTACTTATTCAATTAGAGAGGAGAAGGGACCGGGGGAGCGGAGCGGAGGGGAGGGGAGGGGGGCCGACAAAAATATATCCGAAAGGTCGTCATCTGTGTCCGTCCGTGGTGTTGTTCCGTCCGCTCATCACGTCACGAAATCAGTCGCAGTCGAAGAGGGGAGAGGCGGAAAGACTGGTCGTTGGAAATGAATATACCTAGTCCGAGTCGACACCCTAAAAGCTTACTGCAACAAACAAAAATCCCAAAATTTCAATGCCATAAAATATATAAACTGAGCACAATAACCTTTTTGAAAAAAAAAAACCAAACCAAATATCATGGCACATTTGCAGTTTATTCCTTTATTTATTATATACCACTTTTTATTATTCATCTTGTCTTTATTCACCATTATGATTATGATCATTGTTGTTGCAATGCGACAGGGGACGTGTGGGGGGGGAGGGTGTGGAGGTGTGGGGGTGTGGGGAGGGGAGGGGGCGACGGCTTTCACCAGAGCTTCTGGTCAATCTCGCTGTCCGGGTCCGGCGTGTAGCCGTCCAGGAAGTAGCAAGTACCCGGGATGCTCTCGGGGAAGCCGGCGGGGAGCGCCTCCCGCGGGCGGGGAGTGAAGGAGAACCGTCCGGACTTCTCCAGGAGCCTACGGGAGGAAAGTGGGTTGCAAAAGGGCAAAGACGGGGAAAGGGGGAAAAAATATCGAATTATCAACAGGCAATAAAAGGGGAGTGTCTATTTTTTTTTTTGAGGGGGAGAGCCGATAATGCTTGATATAACTTGGGAAATCATAATCATATTAAAGGGAAGGGGTTTTTCTTCCACCCCAAAGAGCGTTCTGCTGACACACGGGCAATATATTGACCGAGCTTTTGGCCGAGTAATCTTGTTACAACCATTGGCCTGTGGGCGGGTTAATATGGCCGCACGTGGTTATCTCTCCCTTCGAATGAAGGGGAGAGAGAGGGGGAGTGAGAGAGGGAGAAAGGGAGAGAGAGGGAGAAAGAGAGAGAGAGGGGGAGTGAGAGAGGGAGAAAGAGAGAGAGGGAGAAAGAGAGAGAGGGGGGAGAAAGAGAGAGAGAGGGAGAGAAAGAGAGAGAGAGAGAGAGAGGGGAGAAAGGGAGCGAGAGCGAGAGGGAGAAAGAGATGGAAAGAGAGAGAGTGGGGCGAGAGGGGCGAGATGGAGAGAGAAGGGGGAGAAAGGGAGAGAGAGAGCGAGAGGGAGAGAGAGGTGGAAAGAGAGAGTGAGGAGAGAGGGGCGAGAGGGAGAGAGGGGGAGAGAGAGGGGAGAGAGGGGGAGAGAGGGGGAGAGAGAGGTAGAAAGAGAGAGAGGGGAGAAAGGGAGAGAGAGCGAGAGGGAGAGAGAGATGTAAAGAGAGAGTGAGTAGAGAGGGGTGAGAGGGAGAGAGAGGGGGGGGGGGAGAAAGGGACAGGGAGCGAGAGGGAGAGAGAGGTGGAAAGAGAGAGTGAGGAGAAAGGGCGAGAGGGAGAGAGAGGGGGAGAACGGGGAGAGAGAGCGAGAAGGGGAGAGAGGTGGAAAGAGAGAGAGTGATGAGAGAGGGGCGAGAGGGAGAGAGAGGTGGAAAGAGAGAGTGAGGAGAAAGGGCGAGAGGGAGAGAGAGGGGGAGAACGGGGAGAGAGAGCGAGAAGGGGAGAGAGGTGGAAAGAGAGAGAGTGATGAGAGAGGGGCGAGAGGGAGAGAGAGGAGGAGAGAGAGGAGAGAGAGGGGAGACGGGAGAGAGAGAGAGAGGAAAGAGAGAGGGAGAGAGGGGGCAATAGGGAGAACTAGAAAGCAAGAGGGAGAGAGAGAGGGAAAGAGAGAGAGGGGGAGAGTGGGAAAGAGAAAGAGGGGAAAGAGAGTAGAGATGGAGAGAGAGGGGGAAATGAGACAGAGAGAGAGGGGAAGAGAGAGGGAGAGAGCGGCGAGAGAGAGAAAGAGAGAGCAAGAGGGAGGGAGAGAGGGGAAAGAGAGAGAGAGAGAGGGTGGGGGAGTGGGAAAGAGAGAAAGGGGAGATAGAGTAGAGAGGGAGAGAGAGAAGCAGCCCTTTGTATCATTCCCAGCCTCGCGATCGGCAGAGCCCGGCAGAATCGATTCTCTGACGTCGATAGAACAAAGTCGAATGAAGGAGCGTTGTTCATTAAGTGCACTATTATTGTATGCCTTACATGTATATCAACTGGATGAGTATTCGCGTGGAAGTGGACGGGAAGAGCGCCGATAAAGGCTATGCCGGAGTAATGCCATCGTGCCGGTATCGACCACGTCCTGTTTTCCCTCTTCAATATAAAGCGTAATCACACGCAAGTCGTAGTAGTGATGGTGTTGTTTGTGTTGGTGGTGGTGGTGGTGGTGGTGGTGGTGGTGGTGGTGGTGGTGGTGGTGGTGGTGGTGGTGGTGGTGGTGGTGGTGGTGGTGGTGGTGGTGGTGGTGGTGGTGGTGGTGGTGGTGGTGGTGGTGGTGGTGGTGGTGGTGGTGGTGATGGTGGTGGTGGTGGTGGTGATGGTGGTGGTGGTGGTGGTGGTGGTCGTCGTCGTCATCAATCGTGGTGATGGCGGTGGCGGTGGTGGTGGTGGTGGTGGTGGTGGTGGTGGTGGCGGTGGTGGTGGTGGTGGTGGTGGTAATGGTGGTGCACGTTGTGGTGGTGGTAGTGGTGGTGATTGTGGTGCACGTTGTGGTGGTGGTAGTGGTGGTGATTGTGGTAGTGCTGGTGGTGAGAGGGAGGTAGAGGTTGCTGTCTCTCCAGCTGAGCTGACGGGAATTGACCTAGTCCGATTGCTCAACGCACGGCTTTTAACTCATATTTGGGAAGAGATAATTTATCCCGCCCAAATGCAGAGCCACCGTCGCTTCAACGCTCCATAGGAGAGAACAGAAAAGAAATGGCTAACTGGTATGCTCCGGTATAAACGCCCCCGTGTCTTGAAATTTAATATTCAGCGGACGTGTCAACCGTAATTAATGCCTCGCGAGAGACGCAAAGAGACCACTCATTCTAGGATGTTATGGGGGACATTTCACGGCCAAAGCACACTCGGCATTGACATAATTTATGTCTCGTCACAGCAAAGGAATAGCTCACAATCGGATGCATAGGTCTGCGTGTACTAGCACTGCGCGTACAGTCTCCACCGTACGACTATATAGCCGGTCACTTCACCATATCAGATGTTATTCTACGCTGTGTATATACTTCCCCTTTAAAGCCCCTACACAACATTGGTGAGATCGAAAAACAGAAATGTTCACAGATTTACATAAAAACTTATACAGTTTGAAGATGGTTATGGTGGAAACCTCTCACTGAAATATGTATGCCTAAATGTTGTATTTTGGGAGAAATGAGTAAAAGAAATAGTTTACGTCTCACCGAGATGTAAACTATTTTTCGGAACAGTATGGCGTTGAATGCTGCATTTTCGCAAAACAAATGAAGTGGTTTTCACGATTTTCTCGAGACTCGGTTGGCGGACTGAGCTGAAATGTTCACAGGTTTGCTATTCCATGCATATGTTGGATCAGACAACGTATGGATGCTATTCTTTGACCTCGACCAATGTTGTGCAGGGGCTTTAAAGCCGTTACACTCAAACTCCATCAAAACTGATGTTCGCATGGGTTCAACAGAAGTCGTGATTACCAGATGCAGCCTTGCAGAAATACTCATCACTGCCTGTTACTGAAGCTGCTTTGGGGTTGCAGGTTATTATACAAATGGCGTTGTACCACAAAAAAAGGCAAATAGAAATCGCTTGAAAAAATCGCATGCACCCTTTCACTTCGAAGGGTTACTTTATTCGTCAGAACGGCGCCCCGTGTGAAATCGCAGGATAAGACTTGGAGAGACGCCTACCAAAACATGACCGGGTCGATAATGTTGTACGCAGGATTACACGATGTGTGCGGCCTTGTGTTTTTTTGAGTTTCATGTTTTGCTATACAGACCTTGATTAATACTTACTCGTGCGTGCTGGGGCTGATGTTAATCCTCAGAGGCTCACTGTGCGACTCGAACTTGTTGGCCAGCGTGACGTTGCTGCCGAAGAGACAATAGCGCGGCATCTCCTTGCCCACGATTCCAGCAACAATGGCGCCCGTGTGCACGCCTATCCTCATCTGGGCACGCACAAAATAGACCGGCACAAACGATTCAGATGGGGTCACACCGGGATTTCCTGCACCCATCCCTATAACATACCTTGACGTATACCCCAGTGCGTGTTGGATCAACGCCATTTTAGGTTTCGTGCTGGTAATCGCACACATGACTTATGCTGAGAAACGATCATATAAACAGATCATCTATTTCACCAATGAGATATACAACACATCGTGTGCATTCCAATGTAGTTCAAAAATCAACATACAAAAACGCTCGTTGGGATTTTTTTTATGCGCGGCTTCAAGGCCCAATACAACATTGGGAAGATCGGAAAACATCGATGTCCACAGATGTCCCTCTAATTTACACAGTTTGTAGATGGTCAGGATATACTCCTCATTTTGAAATCCTAAGGTCTGAGATGTTGTACTTCTCGAGAAACCTTATATCAACACACATTTTATTACTCGCGAGTAATAAACTATTTCTTACACTACAGAACGATGCGTAAACCGTGACGGTTTTTTGACTTTTTCTACTTTCTCAGATTACAAATTCAGCGAAAGACCTTCGCAGGATTTCTTTTTTTTGAATGCTTAATGGTTTAACGCACACACGCCAAATAGAGGTACACATTGACAGAAAAAAAGGTCGTAATCAAAGGACGTGAGCAGGAAAATAATGCGTAATAAAACATCGAGTAAACTAATCATTCAAATAATGAAAACTAACTAGCTTTGAACACAAATCTGATAAGAAGCCGTTTAGGCAACTAAAAATCTAGAGGAACTTCAACGGAGGAACTACAATGATTGTTCTCTGTCATTGACATTTCTAACCCACAATCTTGTCTGAACCAGTGATTTAAATCAATCATATTTTGACAAAAGATGACCAAAGTACAATCAATAGATTTGGCGGTTATCACAGTCATTTAAGCTATAAATTCTAAACGAGCATTTTGAATGTTTTTCTAAATATATCTTTATATTATTACTGCAACGCCATCATAACTATCTTTAATTTTCTCCCAGATCGTTTTCCTTGAGTAATATCCATCAGCAAGAACGTGATAAAAAACATCTTGATATTAATCAGTATTCCGTTTCATGTTGTTGGGAGAAATATATTAATTCACGAACGTGGTCAAGACATGAATTAGAAGCGAGCTTTAAGCTCGCCGAATCGTTGACATCGGTTGCCATGACGCCCGCAATTATTTCAGGATGCTACCTCCGCGCTCGTCCAAATTATCGTCATTTCCACTTCATTAATGTTGCCTAGAGAACTCTTCTCGTGTGGTCTGCAAATCAAAATGAAGTGAGCACTTCCCTGGGATGTGCGGACGGTAGCTCGCCGTGTGGAAGGAAGAGGGGGAGGGGGAAGGAGAGGGAGGGAGGACCTCTCGGGTGATTCTCGTCAATGATCGGCTAATTAAATAGGCGAGTCGCCGACAGGGATGAAACATTTCCGCCACTTATACGCCACTCGACCAGGGAGGGAGGGGGGTGCAAGGACGACTGGGCGGGCTAGGTACAACGTCAATGAGATTATCTTGTTTCATTTCCCGATCGTAAAATAAAACCCGATTGCGGAACGATCTGCTCGAATTAGCCGTCGTCCGCGTGCAATGCGCCCTGGGGGCATACGGCTGACCACTATAGACTGCAGAGGGCTGAGTTATGATCCCGTGCTGAAAGGCGTATTGAGTCAGCAGTACACTAACGAAATGAGATCGAGGCATAAAACCATCACCGTCTATCTATAGGCAATGCAACGGGGTTATTACATCCCGAGTGGAAGACGAACCCTCTTAGCTGAAGCAGTACTGGATGGCATAGATCGATTTCAGCAAGGGGCCTATTCTACTATGAAACTGGCTGCTCAAAAATATCTCCAGCGTCGTTCTAAATCGTGACAAGAAGTCATCTTGTGCCTTTTATAAGCAGTAGTCGATTAGCCGTAAAACGATTGATCTTAGCAGTTAGCGAGGTTAGCAGTCCCATCCTCGGGGGATTCTTGTTTAGCCGGCGAGAATGTTGGCCTATCTACTGGGTCACTGATGACGGCCAGACAGAACACAATAAGTCTGAGTTAAGTCAGAGTTGATCACGTCCGATCGCCAGAGGCTTCCATAGACTGATGTGGCATTGAAATCAGGTATCGCCGACGAATGGACGCGCTGCGGGGTAAGAAACATTCAAAATCGACCATTTCCCTACTTTTCCTCGTCACGTAAAATGCTGCGAGATTAGGGCGAATCCGAGCAAATATCAGGCAATATAATGTCCGTTACTTCGGCGTCACACGAAATATATAGGTAACAAAACGCTCAATATTTTAAGAACAAGCATATTTAAACATCCCAAAATCAACAATTAAGCGAAATCCGTGTCATTCAAAAGGTGTACTTCACCCTATATGTTTTACGTAAAAATCGTGTTTAATAAATGGTTCTTTTACGAATAATTATCTCGAAGACAAGCATATCCAACACAATATTTATTTCAATTTCCGAATCATGACATTGTAAGGAATGAAGGGGCCATCGTACCTTCAGTGGGCTGCCGTCGTGCGACTTGACTGTGCGCGAAGCCTCCATCATTTTCAGCGTCATCTTGGACACTCTCTGGGCATGCGTAGTGGACGATCGGTGCAGGCCGCCAGCCACGCAGTACGCATCTCCTATCGTCTCCACCTGACGGGCAAGCGAGAAGGGGAGCGAGGTGAGCAGATTTTCCCGCTTAAAAATATGTGTACTTAACACTGACTGCGTGCAAAGTGCCGTATTCGAGCACTATCTGACGAAACCTTACACAAGCGGTACCCATACTGGACCTTTTCAGCCTGCCAATTTCAGCAATAAGAGAAAAGAACAGATCTTTACTACTGACTGGACGTCACAGTTCGAGCATTGCTGGACCTTATCCAAAATTCTTTTTACGGAGGAACTTTTTCAGAGCATGTCGATGAAAGGACCTCTCTGAGAAGCCAGTGAGCAACGTGCCGCATTCAAAGTATGTAATTCTAAAGCAACAAGCAGGACTCGGCGAGAGAGTTGCGTAAGTTGTGGGGTGTCAATGTTAAGGTTGTCCCTTAGGTAGTAGGAGCCTTAGCTACCATTCCAAAGGCATTGGAAAAAACACCTTGACAGTGCCGAGTCATCCGTAAAGGTCGAGTTACTCCAGACAGTGGCCCAACTAGGAACACCCTGGATCCTAAGGAAAACCCTCGAGATCTAAGGCTACGGGACGTAGCTTGATGCGAGGTTAATCCAACATAAATGAGAGAATACGATCCTTCATGGTGTTGTGCGACTTTAACATAATAAGACTGAACATTTCTATTGCACCGGCACACGAGAAAAAAAAACGCTGGTGGCGCCCAGCAAAGACCCTTGATGAACAAATACGCCCTCATTAAAGATGTTCGATATGTGTATTTTGAGAGGGTGAAATAGTTGTACAAGGAAAACACCGATTAACATTGTTTTGATTATTATTATCAAAATACCTGTAATGGTCCACAGGAGGCCGAATCAATTTGTAACAATTCAGAGCGCTTCATACCTAAACACGCACATACTGTACGCAAAGACAACCCCATTCCTTATCTCGATACCATTCACGATTTATAGTCAGACATTGGGATTGTTGTAGCACCCTGTACACTTTAGTGAGTGTGGGTGAGTTCTGAAGAGGAACCGAGTGACCGGACAAATCTCATTAACAGTATCTCTGCCCGGCGTCGGAAGGTCGATTTGCAGGGCGGTTTCCGATTAAAACCAAATTGAACTTGATCCAAGTTTCTAACCAATGTTGGATTCTTGTTGGTGAGGACTTCGTTGCACGTCCTCATTCTTCCTCCTACTTCTTACCAATCGAGACAATCTATCCAAAGGGCATTGGGCTTTGCTTCGTGCCGAGAACTGCATCGCAGTATCAGGTTATTCTCTCACTGTCTCGCTTTAGAATCCCATCTGAATGACGTTACCCATGACTGGATTCACAGATATACCATTACAGCTGATCCCCGGCTAAGAGTCTTGGCTCCGGTGGCTACTTAGCAATGCAACGGGAACTTCACGCTGACAGGTTCCCTAAGCGCTGTCAAACGGTGTCACGCTATCCAGTAACGTTTGGAAAGGTGCACGACTTCATTAGCTCGACTGCAGCCTCTGCCTGTAACGACTCGCGTGGAAGTCGCCGCCCGGTCAGAGCTGCTGTTTGGGAGGGAGGGAAAGGGGGGGGGGTGGAGGCAGGGAGATTTACAGCGTATCTGATGGCGGCCAGGGGCAAGGCAGCTGCTGTAACACGATTCAGGGCCGCGTTACCCAGCGGCGAACCGAGGCAATCAGTCGACGGGGCCCGCCCCGGCCGGCAGGAGGAAGGCCACGTCCGGGCCATCTCTCGACCAAAAACTTGCAAGTCTGTGTTCTTCTGTGTGCGGGGGTGTGGGCTTACATATGGTGGGTTGTGGGGTACCAGATCAATGGGTGGGTACTCAGAACAACGGGCCGCTCCTTGTGGGGTACTTTTTTTGGTACCCCATAAGGTTTTCACGAAACTGATTATTTGGAATTAACTCAAAAAGGAGGAATTTCCGAGGTGTGTTTATCCGTCGCAAATATAAACTATAATTATATAAGGGACGTTCGCTAGAAATTTCAGCCGAGGAAAGTGATTCTGGTTCGAAAGGGAGCGATTTGAATGAGGCTTTTCTGGGAGTGTTTTTTTTAGTACACGAGAACAAAGGATATGTACGTGTGTAGGGGTGGGTGTGTGTGTGTGTGAGAGTACTCTATCCAAAAACTTCTAAGCTAAGAGGAAGGGAAATGAGAATGCTTGCTCGAGATCTACATTCTACCAGGGTTGCGCGTGGGAATGCCCACCGAGCCGTGCGTTGTATCCTCCATTCCTTCTTGCATGCTATATGACGCCAATGGAGCCTTTTTTTACCAACGGCTGCCACCTCTCGGCCGGCTGTGCACGCAGAGGCGACGAAGGCACACACAGGTGTCTCGTGACAAGACAATAATATCCAGTTCAATCTGCCCACTTGGTCCCCCTCCCCCACTCACTCTCAAATCAATCAGATGGGAGCTGGTGAGACGCAATCGGCATAGGAGGGGACTGGGCAGCGGTCAGACTAGAAATAAATGATTTTTCTTTTTTTTCTCTCTTTTTGTTTCCTCTTTTTTTTTCCAGGAAGGGGATTTTCAACCTCGCCCTCCTCTTCTTCGTGGCCCAAGGCAACGCCCAAGACCCATGTCTCTCCATCGTACCGATCGACAGCACCCGTGACTTTGTTACGGCCACGAGCTTTGCCCGCAACGGCACAGGTGGACGCGTCTATCAAAGGGGAGAGGAGCCACTGATATATTGCTACATGCACATGGTTATTGGGTCGAACGAATGTTTATTGGCCGTCGAGGGAGGGACTGCATCTTTTAATGGCCGGGGTCTCCAACTAAGGGTTAGTTTTCAAACCGGATAAGATCCCTTGCCCTAAGAGAGTAAACGATGATTTACCCTTAACTAATATAGAATCTGCACAACAGTTTATTCATTACAGGGCTGGATAACACGCAGCCATCCCTTCAAGCACCCCTTTACCGAGCCGCAATCCCTTCAGCGACTCAACTGAAACGTCACGGGACAGGTACCAGACTATTCTTTGCATATTCATCCTTGCTTAACCTGGTTGGGCCCTGTATACGCCTTGAATGGTACATATGAGGTGGCTACAGCAATGATATCTACAATAGACGTTCGGTTGTTTAAGTTCAGTTTTGTACCATGTCCTTGTCCATGTATAGGGCACAATGGGGATATGTGAGAGCTTGTTGTCCAGTGCCTTGCCTTGTTAAGTGCCGTATAATGGATAATGTCCTATCCAGCTTGCATAGTGATCTCACTGGTAAAATGCTTTAGCGCCAAACACACACCCCAACAAGAACCCCGTACCCGATGTACCTTGTAAATGTCTAGGATTCCACAGAAGTCGTCGAATTGCGTGTACAGCTTGTTGAGCATGCCGATGACGGTGAAGGGCGTGCAGTTGGAGCAGATGGCAGTGAAGCCGACGATGTCGGAGAAGAGCATGCTGACGTGGTCCATGGTGCTGGGCGCCAACGTCTCGCCGGCCCACAGCTTCTCGGCTACGTCGGCCGGGAAGATGAGGTTGAGGAGGTCCACGTTCTTGCGCTTCTCCACGCCCAGCTGGTCGCTGGCCTGCAGGATGCGCGCGTTCAGCTTGTCCATGCGCTTTTTCAGGCCGTCCTGGGCCTTGTTCTGCTCGCCGACCAGGATCAGGTCGCGGGTGGCGTCGTGGATGGGAATGTCGGCCAGGTACAGTCCTCGGCCCGTCAGCTCCTCCAGGTTGCCCACCTTGGGCGAGCCCAGGAACAGGATGGAGTCGCTCTCCGGGATGTGAATCATCTGGCCCCGCACCGTCGTGCCCTGCCGACGCCCATGCACAAGACAACAGAACGACATTAAATCATGAGAGTTTGAAGGTTTTTCATGGTGAGAATAGCAGGAGTAATAGGTCTGCGGTGACGCCAGGTTCAATTCTCTCTTCTGTGAGTATGTGTGGTTCTGAAAAGAACCGGAGGAACTCGACGTTTCGAACAGTGTACTCTGTTCATCTTCGGAAGACTGAAGACGGTTCCTTTTCAGAACCACACATACTCACAAAAGAGATAATTTGACATGGTGTCACCGCAAACCTATAAATCTAGAACAACGTTAAACAATGGATATCAATAATTAATTCGACCATTGATGTCACTCTGTAATTGCTGTAAATACAGCAATTTAAAAGAGTAGCACATACATGCTAACCAGTGGAGAAGGGTGCACACATACGATTTCTTCGTCAGATGCATTAGAAGGGAAAAGTGCAAGCTTCCAAACAAGGGAGCAACACACACGAACAAAGGGCGGTCGGATAATCAAATCGGGTGGTGACGCAAAAATTAGATCTCCAGCTTCTATGAAGATTACAATAGGTGCATGAATGACACGCACATAATGCCTCCGACATCTATAAACTGAAATTGAATCTCCATGAATCTCCATACAAACTGAATACGACATTATCCAAATTTGACTCGGCTATTTTCATGCAAGTCAATGGAGGGAAAATATTTCAGTGCAAGCTTGACTGATATGGGACCAGTATGGGAAATTTCATCTGATGAGGACGTTGCTGCTATGAAAGATTATGCACTTTTTCCCAATCGCTTACTTCTTAACTACTATCGTTATGTTGTTCGTATTCACCGGTAATACTGACAAGGCTAACGGTACACATCTTCAGTGAGTGAAAAGTGGGCAATGCATTCACGCAACTGGAAGTAATCGGTTGGGAAAAGCTCAGCCTTTATTTGCATTTCTGTGGACGGTACAAAAAATCAGAAACTCCCATCTTTTATGGCCGAGACAAGACCAAGCGTTCAACAAAGCGTATTGCCACCGACGTTTTTGCTAGAGGCTTTCACAGTGCGGAAAGCCCTAAAAACTCAAACGGCAGAACGCACTCTAGCGCCAAACAAAAAATCGATACCCAGTACAAGAACTCATATTCAATTGATCGCGCGCTGTACGCAAGGCATCCCCTTCCCCCTCGAAGTGTTGCAACTCCATCAACAAGTACTATGACTTTCTGCAATATTACTTGTTTGCCAATGCTCCCGGTGCACGCGCGGCTCGGTCGAACTCATTTAATGCATTTGCCTCGGTTCCCCTTGATCGAAACGGTTTGTCGGAGCATGATCAGCAATCCCATCTCAAGGTCGCTATGCGGTTCACATTCCGGATTGGTTCATGGACGTGGAACAAATCCCTCTCCCATATCTCAAAGTAACGGAGCGACACCCCGACGGGCAGTAGGCCAGGCCTTATTTCAATATCACAAGGGAGACGCCGCATTCAAATGGCGCAAAACATCCCTCTCTCTCCCTCTCTCTCTCTCTCTCTCTCGTGTACACTGTATCTGCAATAGAAATCATAGCAATTTCATTTTTGCTGCAGCTGCCTTATATGGCCTTTCCAACGCTTCAGCGTTGCGGAAAAGCATGTCTTTTCGTATTACTCTGTTTTCCCTTGTCCTCTTCTCCCCCCCCCCCCCCAAAAAAAAAAAAACCAAGAAAACTCTTGCTACACCTTTCCTTCAGCCACATTTTAGACCCTATGGCATCTTTGGATCTTCATCACAGTTATATAATATACCAATGAAGGAAACCTTATGAATAGATGGACCGAGAACAATGACGTAATGATGGCGTCATCCAATTGAATTATTAGTGGTTTTGAAAGTCAAATTTTCCCTATTGACTTGGTACACTTTGAAGGCGAAGTTGAGTCATTTGAAGATCTCGTCAAAATTACACCATGCAAAGACCCTAAATGAAGGGAACTAAAATAGATAACGTCACCATGTGATTTATTATTGATACTCTCTTCAGTAGACTTTCTGCATAAAATGTGTACGTGGATTTTCAGGAAAGTGGTGTCCGTTTTGCATCAAAGTTGTCCAGAACAATGTCCCAAAGATACTCCAGTGCCACGACCCTAAACATCAGATTGACCTCGCGAAAGGGTAAGTGACCGGCGTAACAAGGAGCAGATGCACCCATGATGCAATCGTAGGTCCGAGCAGATCATAACGCGGCATGTATCTGAGTGCATGGGAAAATGTCAATACTGTCATCTCCTTAAATAATGCATTTTTCAGAATTTGACATTCATTGAAGCTTATTTGCTCATCAAAGACATATTTTTCGGACTTAACTAATTGTAACTATTAGCTATAGGCCCTACACCTACAGCAATGGAGCTTCCTATTTGGTAAAAGGGCAGACGTGTATGTGTGCGATGGTTTTCTTTTTTTTCTTGAAGTAATCAACGTGATTCGGAAAGGCCCTAGGCTCTGTTTCAGAACCGGACCTAGAAATGCCCTGAAAATGAACCCAATTTCCAGTAACAACAAACAGACATACCAATGTCATCCCTGCCACTGTGTACAATCTGGATGAATTCAAACACGGCAGATGTTCCAGGGCGCACTACGCCCGACTGTGGTGATTTGGAATGCCACTATAGAAACAATTACAGCTTCAATCCTGCTTCCCTTGTTTCAGGCGAAAAGTCCACGATATGTACACGCTGCCACCACCAAACGATGACTACACGACAGGTGATAGCACGTGCTGGCACTCTATTCAATCTCGCAGAGCCGTCGGGACAACCATTCTGCATATACCAGACGTCCCCTCTGCAAAACGTTAAAATGTGCTACACAGCAGCCATTCTGGACATGATATTGGCGCCGTCACTTGCTCGAGCAGTGCAACATTCACAGTTCACACGCACGGTGGTCGGCTGAGGCCAGAGGTCATTGCAGCGATACCAGCAGGAACTTCGGCCGCTCAAAGTATTCGACTGGACTTAAAACAGTCGGATGGTCTATAAAGGTCTTCGGAGCCCCCGTGTCCACTGCCCCGTCCGCCCCCGGTGTGTCGTACCTGGATATCTTGCGATGGGAGGTGGACATGAGTGGAATAGGGTCCAACAGCAGCAGCTTTCGAAACGATTGCGTCCTATAATAGGGCATAGAGCGTTCTTTGCTAATCGCTTCATGGCATCTCTATGATATAGGCCTACCTATAAGAGCGATTGACTTTACCTGAGCGGCCAGGTATGTCCGATATGCTCGGTCGCTTGGTTTTTAGGTATAGGTGTGCATGGGGAGGCTGCGGGGCCGACAATCTGGGCTGGATTTCACAAAGCCATACGATGCATCGTAACACAACTTACGATGGATAGCCAAGCGACAGATGTGACAGACCGTAATGGTTTCTGTGCATCGCTCATCATCTTGCGATTGACCGTAAGATAAGATGAGTTCGGTGAAATAAACTGCAGGGGGGGGGGGTAATGTTGTGAAGTGCAAGTCTTGGACGTCACAGCAATGCTTCAGGGGGCTAATTCCAAAGAGCCGCTTAAGCACCAAAATCTGCTCAGATATGAAAGCACTACATCAAAAGATTCCGGTTACCAATCAAAGTTCCACTTGCATTTCATGTGGAGCAAACAATTATTGGAATACATGTCAAGTACAAGGAGCATCAAGTGAACTACTGGGAATGGTTGGCAATCTCGTTTCCCTCCCGCCTATACGTGGCGCGCATGGGCCGTCCGTAGGTATCGCTGGGGGAAATTCCTCCCATTCTCCGGGCGAATACTTTCGACTTGGCCGGGACAAATCGACTCGGAGGAGCTCGGTATTTGGGCCAGCGCGACACTGGCCCGGCATCACGCCGTCTCGGTTCGCCTTTCGCATTAATTGCTATCCGTGAAGTCATGCATGGCTGCGATCCTCCACGGAGTCCAAAACGGTCCCCACGCTCGCATTCCTCCACATTAATGTATGGGTGACATTGCACTGATATCTCATCAGATTTTAATGATGAAGCACACATAATATCAAAATGAAACGACTATAGGGAATAATGATGTGGTAGTCGTTACGACGAAAGCCTAATGCGGTATATCTGCCACGGGTAATCCACAAGTGTAATCAGTACACGATAAGTTCATTGTGACAACAACAAAAATACAGCGGTATCGAGACCGTTCAGACACGACGAAGAAGATACCTTCCTCTATTCGTCTGAGTAACAGAGGGGTCCAAAATCAGACATTGTGCTCTCGTCATTTCGGTGGCTCAATTCTGCAACCAACCGTGCAAATATCTTTGGTGGCGTTTCCGGGCGAACGCCCACAGTGGAACACCCTTTAGATGTTGCTATGGGAAACATGAGCTATGTTCCCACCAATGCTTATCTGTCAGGACCAGGTATCGCTTATCTCGCGTGAAAGACAAGCTAGACATTCATCCTGATAATTTGATTGAAAACGCTTTAAAGGGGAATGCAACCCAAGAAATAAAGTTTGCTTATCTGATTGGGTGTTAAAAACAACCTACAATTACCTATGAGTCACCCTCGTACGATTTTCATAAAGAGAGATAATTCATGGAATTGTAGATCGAATTTGCGTTCCCGTATATACGTAGCCATCTTTATCGAAGATGCCGCCGCTGTTTGCTGGGGGTGTGATGTCACGACGGAATGACGGCAACCGCGTCCGATTGATCAATAAACCTTTCGAACGTTCGCAAAGCATCATGGGTATAGATGCCAAACTGACCGTGTCTTTATCACACAACTCTATGGCGAAGCACTTTAGTTTGTGAATTGTTGATTTTTTTTCTAACAAAACAGACGGAGTTCAGAAATGAAACTCACACAAAATGTTCGTCTAGATACCAGCAAAAAAAACATTTTTTTTTCGGAACGTTGAGTGGGTAGTTTCGGAGAAATCATCGACTAGATGACAATTACAATGCGTGCTTCGCGTGCAGCTATCGGCATGCACGCCCCAGTCACCAAGGGAATCTCCACTGATTTCTCCGAAACTACCCACTCAATGTTCGTCAGGAACTCTTTGTTTATGCAACACATCTTGACCGGCAACTATGCGGACATATTAACTAGGCTGTATATATGGAGTATTTTGTATATCAATGTCAGTCAATCTTCTTTATGCAACACGAAGACTTTCTTTATCAGGATGTTTGTGCTGACTCATATCTGCGGCTAATAAAAACGGGCATCAACGAGTGGAAAGCTGCTCAAACATTCGACTTTTCATTGGGCTTCTTCTGATTTATGGTTTGTAACCGAAAGCCAGCTCCAACGATTCCACACAACTCCAGCCAGGCAGGAACAAAGCCATAAATCTTCCCCAGTAACGAATACAACCGCACGGTTTCCAAGCCAGCGCGAATCCTGAGGAGTTCGCCGCTCGCATACACGAACACGCTCACAACCTCCTCCCCGCCATATCCGTATATGTGACCCGGCACAGCGACATGAGGAATATCCCACCAAAACACTTTTTTGAGTAAACAATGCCTAAGTTAAAATATTTTCTCAATTCGATAAAACAATCAATTTTTTTTTCCGGAAGGTTAATGTATTGGAGGAAACTTTGATATCATTTGAAAGCTAATGGTACCCTCTTTACATCATTAGAAAATCTCAAAATCTCAAAAGTGGGGGTTATTCCTCATTATGATGTGCCGGGTCACATATGCTACTACTGACGGGCCCGCCGGCGAGGACAAGAGCCCTCGTAAAACGAGGCGTGGCTGCCCATTGACGACTAACGGCCATCTACCGTAAACGAAATCGCACAATGGCAGCACGGAGGTCCGATTATGAAGAATCGAGATTCGATTAACCCACTTCCAGGTCCCTGCCAAGAGAGGGCCAAATTTGATAGACACGAGCTGAAGGTCACAGCTAAGTGAATTTGGCCGCGAGGTGGCGAGCGAAGAGAGACATTAATAGATGCATTCTGAAGCCGTACTTGTCGCTATTAGTGCTCCCATTCTACCCAGCTGCAAGTGGGTACCTATTTCTAAACGCTCTCGATATTTAAGAAAACAACTGCTTTCAAGTTGCTTGATATAAAAAGGCGGTCTAATATCATTGTCCCCTTTCACGCCAGGAGGGCTTGCTTTTATACCCGCCTTTCAACAACAAAATAGACCCACAGAATCCATTTACTGACGTCCATGAGACATTATTTGGTAGACCGGACCGATATCGTGTTTATCTATACTGTCGTATGTTCCAATTTGGTAGCTGAAAACAATCAAGTGGTTCGCCAATGACCCTGCGTGGTCTCAGTTCAAAATATCTTGGATAAACAATGGGGGCTTATGAAAACCAAGGCTTAGGGCCCAGGGCACAGCTTCGGGTCAATAACTGACAATTTGTATGAAGTCGAAATGGAGAAGTGTCCGAGCTGGACAAAGAGCATCGCGGAAAATATTTGATTCACCGCACGCTCTGATTTCATTAGAAAGTTTGCAATAATAGGCCCTGTACAGAAATTAAGAGAAAGGCTTACGGTACTGACTCTGCCCTTGAGAAAGGTCCTGCTAGGTTGAACAAGTAAAGCCCTCTACCTTTTTCGCCAGAGAAAGATTGAAAGTGTGTTCTTGATTTTGTCCGACAAAGAGTGGGGCTCTTATTCACCATATCGACCAACATTCTTCATAACGTTGGTTAAGGATTTTCTCCGGACTTACGGCCAGTTGTGGATTCGGTATTCCGTTTTAGGGAAGCCAGACAAGAACGCCCCGCATAAGGAGGGGAAACTCCAGCTCGTATTTGGAGTTTACGGCCTGTGCCAGACTGACGTAAAGAGGTTTTTCAGTCACATGCTTTCGGGCGGTCAGCACATAATCCACGCGGATGCACGCGGAACGCGCGCGCCTTCGACCCATCAAAATGTCCAAAAGGAAATACTCAGATTCGATAAAGGTCCTGCTAGGATCGAAACGTCAGGCCCACTCAATTTTGAGATTCGACATTTGAATGCACTTCCACGGATTTGGACGCTCCTGCGGAAATGCTAATTAGTCTTTGGCGGTCAGGTGACGTCGTGTGAAAAAAGAACTCCTCTACACCGGTAGTTTGTAACGCTGTCGTAACTTATTGAGACGTTCTAGGACAAGACGTCCTTCGGCGAGAAGAGGCGTCAATCGTCAGGATGACGCCAAGGCGCGTCAGTCCGACAAGCGCGCTCTATACTCCTTCAAATCTTTTACCCAAAACGCAAAACACATTTTTGGGGGGTGAAAGAGGGAAAGACGGAGAAGGAAAGGCCCTGTCGTCGCCGCCATTTCCCGGCCAAGACACTCCCGAGGGAGGTGCGGCGAAACGGCCTCTTTCGGTTGATCCAGCAGCGAGGCCTTGGTCTTGAGTCTTGATATTGCGCTTCAGGGCAAGGCGAACTGGCAAGGTTAGATGCCAGATGTCCGCGGGCCGTCTGGAGATACGGCGCGCGCCAAGAAACCCATTTGATAGAGCGTTCGGGGGGGGGAGGGAGTTGAGGGGCGGCGGTGATGCGCGGAGTTTGTCAGCGTGTGATGAGTTTTTTCTACCCGTGCTCGGGTTTCGCGCTCGATTTAGTGCGGACCCATTTGCGTTCAATACCAATACATCCTACCCACAATGCCACACCGAGGGCTCTGACAATCCCGCAAAGAGGGCGGTGATGTATGGGCTTCGTGCGCCAATTACTAATTGCTTGCAATCACCACGCACGATTGTTATTACATATCATGACACTTCACGACGAAATACAGTCGCGGGAAAGCGTTGCCTCGCTGCTGCCAGAGCTTAGCTTGAAAGCGATCGCTCTGTTCGAGCGACTGATGCTGGCTGCGAGTCCCATCATCATCATCCATTTTTTTTAAATGTCGCAGCGAGTCTCTATTCACAGACTGGATGCGAAATCTGCCTCAGATATGCGGGGTATTTAGTAGTTATGGCAGCAATGCACAACGCGTCTACCGAAGTACGTACGCATCGGCATAATAAATGTGGCCGCACGTGCACCAACCGGCCAACAACTCTCCCCCCCCCCACCCCCTCCCCCTCTTCCCGCGCCTGACAATGTGTTTACCAAGTTTCTTGAAATGTGAAGTTTTTGGCGCGCTTTCCCGACCGGGAACCGTCTGCACGACTTACTGCACCTGTCACCCCTTGTCCCGTTTCACACTGTGCCCTGCCGCGATACCACAACTCAATGAAATTCTCTGACGTCTTTCATACCCCTCTGGTGCTGATGAAAAAAAAAAGGTGTGACACCACCACAACTTCACGTGCAACCGTGTCATCGTTAAATATTTTTCGTACGCCCACAGGCAGAGAGTAGAAACAAATTATGGTGCTGTTTCCCCTTCAGCTCCACTGAAAGGCACAAAGCACCAAGCCCTGTGATTATTCCGATTTCACATTGAAAAACTCCAGACAGTTTCAGAGGCGGGCAGCCCTACACACCTTCACGACAAATTCTCGAATGAATTACGAATGACTGATCAATACACTACATAGGTATGTGTATGAGACATATCTTTACACTTAGTGATAACGCCACTGGTGCGTTGTCTGGGGTTAGGTATCAGGTTTTTTTATCCTGAATTTAATGTTGACATTAGATAATACTACTCTACCTTTAATGCTATTTGAGTTGTCGAAATAGGGGCGTACAGAGGCAACTGTACATAGCTATGTAATTATAATTCTATAAAATTTCATCAGAATTTGCGGTCGTTTTCTGGTAACAATTGGTTATTCCATAAATCCCCACCGAGAAAACGCCCAATTCCTCGTCGTTTGCAGCAGAATCGGGTCTGCCTTCCTTCAACCCGTTGTGCGTCCACCTCAGTTCTTGACAGACCAATACAAAACAGTCTATCGGTCATTACGTCTGTGATTTAAGGCTGCTGTATACACTACACTCGTCGAGATGCCTCCGCCGAGTATGTACACCCAAAACCTCCACAATGGTGGGTCTTAGGAGACCAAATCAACATAATGATATACAATGTAAACTAAATTGTATGTCTAAGACAATCAGGCGGATCAGCGTTTCGGGTTTTCACGAAAATTGAAGTTTCGGAGCTTTAGATTTCATTATTTGACCATTTGCGTTGGTCCTCACGGTTAACTATTTTCCTCATTTTCTTAAGAGTTAGAGGGCCTGGCGTTTCGATCCGAGCAGGACCTTTCTCAAAGAGCAAGATCCTGCTCGGATAGAAACGCCAGGCCCTCTATCATTTTAGTCAGTGATCAATTTGCAACAGTGTTTGCATTAACGTTATTGTGCACCCTCATTCATTTCTGTATTAAACCCTACTATTATATAGTCGCACTATGAAGGTGGAGTGGGTCGTACTGGCGTCGGAATCAAAGATCCGTGCACAGACCTGGATATTCGGAGTGCAGTATGACTATTCTGACTGCATTTTAACATCATTCTAAAATATTCCCACTAAGTTACAACTACATTGGAGCTGCATTCCACAGCCAATACGCCATTATATAGGGGTGGACAAGAATTATCCGTGGAAGGGATCAAATCACATTTCGGCATCTTGAGAAATCCTCAATCTGGTCTGCTGATACAGAATCAGCGTGACGGAGAATATATACATTTATTACAACGACGCAATTCGAAACCATTCTTTATCACCATCTAGGCGTTTTAGTTTTGCTGTGATTTGGCCTCCCTTGTCCAATATAGATAGAATCTCGGTGAATGAATGCTTATGAGCTTGGGATGATTTACACGATTGGGATGGCTTACATGGAATCCTGTCCTTCCATATTCAAAGGTCTCTCAAGGAAGGCGCGTACACGAGGCAGCGGTCTCCAAGTTCCAACGAGACGGCGACCGATAAGAATGGAAGTATGATAATGTATAGGCGGGGTTATGAATTCTCCTGATGTATCCTATAATGTCTAAAGCATGTTGAGCGATATCCGAATCATTTTTCCACCAACGGTGGTGCAAAATACCAACAAAAAATAAACATCTGAGATTTTTGGGCGGTCAAAATCAATCATAAACTCCAAACATTTGTCAAATCGCCAGACTGTGCAATGGGAAAACGATTCTCTGTTGCTGTTTTTTTTTTCAGTCTGACGGGCCAATATAAGGGTCCGACCTCGCCAGTTTTTGTGAGGCCGCGGCTGCCTGGACTTATCCTTCCTTGGAATTTTACTTGCATTCAACGGTGGGGTTCAGAGTAAAACTTTGCTTTAAAAAAATGGCATTTGATTTTGTATCCGTCAACCATTATCCGTCTCCAGACTATTCTACCACGCGGCCAAAACACCCAGCGGAGGGATTGACTAGGACCAGAACGCCTTCATTGGTTTCATTTGATCCATGTTCCTTTGATCATTGCCCCCATCCGTACAGCTTAACATTCCCTTCAATAGCAATTATCTCTAGCAGCTTTACCCTTGTTTTCTGTTACTTCTTTGGCATCCGAATCCTATTCCTAATCTGTACTCTTTCCATCCTTGCCATTCCGCCTTAGAGAAATATCCAGCTCGAGTCGAAGCGTCAGGCATTCCAGCTTATTGCGATTCTGTCCTTGGTGGCCAGAGTACACACTGCCCGAAACGTTGAGTTACCGGCTCTTTCCAGAGCAACACTTCGTCTCAAAAGAGATGTGTTATACACGGAGGTCTTCCTCAAACCTCCCACAAGGTTCTTCTCAATTGGTTCGAAAACCTCTGACACCCTACCTTTTATTTTTTTGGATTTTTCAATTCAAATCGAATTTGGATACAACTTTACAAACTCACACGCCAAATGCTAATGTCCTGCAGTGCCACGATGTCGGATCGTCACCGAAGTCTTGGTCGGACTTCACGCAGCTCCAATGTGTAGTCACCAAAGAGCCCGTTGATGGTAATTTGCGTTCGCTTCGTTGGCCCTATTGATTGGCTATCAACGCTGAACTTTTTCCCCCTCTCTCCTCTTGAAGGCTCGGGAAACGAACAGTTCGTTCACGGTTCACCGGCCCTTCGTCATCAACAGACATCCTTGACTCTATGGACCAGGGTTGACCCCCACCTTAATCTGATTTCGGGAGACCTCCTCCTCCACCCTCCCACCAAT
Organism: Luidia sarsii; assembly: GCA_949987565.1. NCBI lineage: Eukaryota > Metazoa > Echinodermata > Asteroidea > Paxillosida > Luidiidae > Luidia > Luidia sarsii. The sequence goes on along the minus strand of OX465102.1, from coordinate 17,022,014 downwards.
TATACGGGCTCTTCTGTTAAGGGGGAAAGGGGGGAACCTTCTTTGGCGAACCTGTCACCCATACACACCTGCGCTCGTGCGCTCCCGATCGTTCTGAATTAACCATGAATGGTCCTCGCCAGAGCCACACTGGGTAATTACGGGATCAAAAGACGCCAGCTGACGTCTCTTGGCGAATCTCAACTGGTGTAGGCATACATGTGCGAGGTTTACTTGAGTTCGCTGTGAGACCTATATATCTGCAATACGGCTGAACAGTGCAGAATATAACTCTCGCCAGCGCCGTGGTATACGATGGCTTCTTTCAATGAAAGAGCCGGGAGATATTTCAAATGGCATTTCTGTAAAAGCTACAAAATAAGCCGTAGGCAGTAAGGAAATTGCGGGTAAAAGCCTTTCGAGAGATGGCGAGGTGAAATGAATCGGCAATCAAGTGCCATGTCAACGATGTAAATTGGCAAAGAAAAAAAAACGGACATCGAATTTGGCGGCCACTCCGGAAAACTTCAAGTGTCGTATTGGATATATTTGGGCACAGGCCCCGTATATATATCGCAGCTTAATTTCATTACACTCGCATTGAAATGTAGATGATTAGAGCGTGTATACCCTTCCAAGAACCTAATCCTGGGCAAAGCTTCGATCCTAACGAGGTAAGTGGTAGCGGCTGAAGCGAAAATTACAGTGGAGGATGTTCTTTAATCAAATGGCTTTTTTTACGTATGTAATTTCACAATACGGTCAAGTAAGGTCTATCACCTTGGGACATTAACAAGCTGTAAGCATTGAATGACGTACGGGATGAACGATGGCATGGAGGAATAAAACATGAACTTTCAGGAAAGGAGTTGAGAAAAAAATGAAGTAGCGCTGATACAAGTCTAGTATATTACGAGGCTGAATCAGCGGCACAACGCAAATGCCTTTTCTACTGCAGACAAACGCACTTCATTGACGTATTGCTAATCAACGCAATAGATGCATCGATTTCCAAGACTGAAAGGAAAACATTAGCGGTCATTAAGCCTCGGCGGAAAGTACGTCGACTCCCATCGTCCTGTCGGTAATTATACATCGCTTGTATCCAAATGTGAGAGGTACGACAGGTGTCGGCCGATGGCGAACATTATTCGAGCGCCACTGTGTCCCCAGTGTATAATGATGTGCACATTTGTGTATGTAACCCCGAGGGCGTGTATTTTGTGCATAACATGGACGTGCCCCTCTTGTGTCCTTGGTTATTATTCGGCGATGACGGATGCGGAATTACGCCGTGATGCCGCGGCTCGTTTCCTTGAGGTTGGACGTTCGGCGCTCCGGACGAATCCAAAAAAAAGTAATTGATTGAAATCGAGGCGGGGGCCTCGGCTCCCGCAAGACTTCAGCCTCGATTATTGCGTATCACACTAAACGACAAAGTCACATCAAGGTCACGCAGATGAATTTATCTCTAACGACGGGCGTCGATGGCGTTCTCCTATTGGATGGTATGGAACTGACATTTATTGATACCAAACTACATGTATGGTCTGATGTCCGTTAAAACGGGGATAGAGTGTAGATCTACGTCAACGGAAATGATTGTATGTTCCAGTACTGCAAGATTTACAAGTTAATTTTGTAAACTGTAAGCGTTAGAAAGTTTTGTAATGGCCTGGGAGGTAGAGTGCGGTGACACAATTATGTATTATCTCTTTCGCGACCGATTGTTCTATGAGTGATCGCTCTATCAGTGAGCAAAGTGGTATTTTGAAAATTAAAGGCCTTAATCTTGTTTACGCATTACCTTAAAACATAAGTACAAAAAAGCGTACCTAAAGTAGAAATTACACGCTTTCTATAATAGCAACAACCCTCGTCAAACGCATTTGGTGAAGAATTTGTAGCGAAAGCTAAGTTACCGGTAAAACATGAAGTTTCTTACCTTACGTTTACCTTAAGTTTTATGAGTATTCGTTCGCGTACAAAATGAATGGGGAAAAATTTAGCTGATACCGAAAACCAGGTAGAGTCATGGTCATAATAGCCGGTGGGATTGTTCCAATGCTAGCTGTTTGCGGAGTGTAATTACTGTTTCCACAAACGGTCTATAGATAAGGAACCCTTCACTTGGTTTGGGAACTCGCACGGATCAACCTCTGGGGTATAGGAAGGCTGTTGCTTACCTCGGGCGTTCCATCCTTGGTTCTGGCCGTCAGTCCGATCCCCGTGGACTCGAGGATGAAGGACTTATTGATCTGACCCAGGACGCCGTCGAAGGTCACCGGCCGGATTTCCGGCGACAGCACCTTGAAGTACGAGTTGAAGTTGAGTCCATTGCTCGAGGCACGGGAGGAGAACATTCGCATGACAGTGTCGCCCACCTGCAGGATGACCAGCTGCCGGTTGAACATGACGTGGAAGGGGAAGGCCGCGCAGAAGATGCGCACGTTGATCTTGGCGTCCAGGTGGATGGGCGAGGTGTTCTGCTCCACGCCGCTGCTCTGCAAGCACTTCATACCGTTCCGCGGGTCCTCGAGCAGGGGCTGGATGGCGTAGACGCAGTGGTCGCAGCCGTGCCCCCGCTGCTTGACCACCTCCACCTGCACGAAGGTGTTGAAGAGCAGGATGGAGGCCATGCGGATCTGTCCCATCATGCTCAGCTCCATGCTGTGGCTCGTGGTGTAGAAGTGCAGGAGAAGCTTGCCGTCCGGCTCCGTTGAGCATCGGTAGGCTGGAGGGTTTATCTTTGGGAGGCAAGACGAGGAAGAGAAGAAACGTCTTTATACCAAACGCTCATCAAAACGGTCATCACACTTGTTGATGTGCTAGTCGGGCGCCTCAAAGGTAACACCACTTAAACAACTTAGCATCCCTATGGTACGCCACAACAAGGCCTGTGGATATCACGCAGAGAGAGTGGGTGTCACGTAGGCAGCTTAGATGTCTCGAATAGCATTTGCCACGCATATTACCCGTTAGTTATGATATTTTACCACACTTAGCATATGTAACAAACAAGCTAAAAATGTCAAGCCTAAAATTTATGTCACGCATCTTGTATAAACCACGCACGTATAAAAGACATCACGCATCTGAACTGGAGGACATGCATCCAAATTAGATAACACGCAGAACTTATTATAGGGGATACCACGCACATAGACAAAATGCCACGCATTTGTACCGGATGCCTTGTATTTACAATAATAATATCATACATCGATAGCAGATGGCACGCATCCAAAATATCAAGCATTGATAACATACGCTTACATCAGCAGCCGTAATCTATGGCAGATGCTTCGTTTCATCACGTAACGTCACACTTTCGGGATTTCGAAAATCGTTTCAAAACCAACGACGACCTATTGACGTAAAAAATAAAGGTCACGATCAACCCACCTGAGGTAAATACTCCTCGTTGATTATATCTTGGGATAAAATGTGTTCGTAGAAGCCGTCGATGTTGCCATAGAAATCGCACAGGGTGCCTCCCAGTGCGCCTATTACGGCGCCGTAACGTTCGAAGCAAAGGCAGAAGAACTCCTCCCCGAAACTGTCCATGAGTTTACGGTACTCCAACCCTGTGGACAGACGGACGGAAAGGCAGCGTAAATATTCCAATTTGTATACAGGAAGCTACTCTCAACGTGACTTAGATTTCCGGCGCCAGTCTATTCAAGTATACGTTGACCTTTACATTTACGTATACATTTCCGGTAAACGCGTAGCCGTGCACATTGTGTACACTGATGAGTCTGTATCGAAACAAAAGTATACCGGTGATCATGCAGTGTCACGATAAGCAAGCAACTGACAACCTGTGACGCGTTTTGTTTGGTAAACCTTCCCAAGTACTGCATTTATTAGTGACGAAAAGTTTCCAAAACAGTGGGGAAATAAAACGGTGTGGCGTTCAGATACAAACGGGGCCTTTAAAAAAAGGAAGGGAAAAGGGGAAAGGAGACCTCTGAGAGCTATCCAGCTAGGACGCAAAATGCGAGCACTGAATTGAGGATTGTATATCTTAGGTCACACAGGCAGTTAGTAGTCTTTAAAATTCTGGCACCGCTCCATCCTTCAAGTCATCGAACGAAATACCCCCTTGCGACACAAGCGCATCAATCACGAGTCGTTACTTATTTACGTTTTCAAATTCTCTAAAGGCGCCTGCTCAAACCATGTGTCAGGCGCTCAAGCGGACATACTTTTAAGCCATTCCGCACTATGCGTGTGGTCAGCTTCACGGCTCCCGTGCCACAGTCTTATTAGAACGTCGTATTTATAGTATGATTATAAATGGCCCGTTCCGCATGGAATGGCCATTTTATACGTAATCTGAGGCGGAAGTGGATTCAACTGGGACCGATCAGTCAAGCACGCCCAGGTAATTTCCTGATGGCAATTCATGTATCAGGGTAGCAACCTTCATCCAGCCTAAGGCACAACAGAATACAGGCCCGTGTATAGTAATGGGTCAGCCATCTGCTGTGCACATTCGGATAATGACAAAGCAGTTTGTTCCGTGTCCTTATAGCTGCACGGAGCACAATTTCGAAGAGTCGGTCCGATCAAAACGCTCCCCACAGACCTCTATTTTCATTCGCTGATGGGTTGCCGTTTGTGAGCAAAACAATCAATTTCAACTAAACCTGAAGACTGCAACCCGCCTGGATGATTGAGACAATATTTATCAAAGAGGCCCCTACTGACTGGGCTTAAGTAATCAATGATGAAAATGTAATTTGAAGTCAGTTCGATGAAGCTTTGCCTTGCTCGACGTGATAAACACTGAATGCTCAGTGCTTGGCCCTGTGCCTGGTGACAACAACAACAAAAACAGACAGCTCGGGCGGGATTCGAACCCGCGACTCCTGCATTCTATAGTGCAGACGTCTTAACCACTTGCCCATTGAGCTGGTGGAGGTCGTACGGCGGATTCGAATACTGTATCACTGCGGCTACCGCATTGCGTCAGGGATATACCATGACGTTAAAAAGCGGGAACAAGTGTGGCAGGTTCGAATCCCGCCCGAGCTGCCTGAAATGTGTCCATCGGGCATCGGGCAAAGCACTGAGAATTCATTGTTTATCACGTCGAGCGGGGCAAGACCTCATTAAATTACATTCTCCTCGATGGAAACATCCCAACTAAAGTGAGGCTGCTCTCTGTTTAACGTAAGTTTTAAACCCCCCTCTGAATAATCCCTCATCTGCTGTTCTCTGGTTTGCAACTAAAAAGCCCATTGCATCTCATGAGAAGGACACGCATGCACCTCGTGTAGACATTTGATTTCAGTCGGATTGTAAAATAGGCCGTCGGCCACTTCAGAAGAAATTCTACATGGACCAATCAATGGTTCACTGCAGCTAAATTGGATTGCATAGATTTCGAACTTTGGGTACTATTCAGTAACCTCTTTTCTTAAAAGACTATGCCAGGGTGCGAAACGTCTCCGACTTATATGGTTTTCGGAAGACGATTCCAGATATTGACTCGCGCTGGAGATGAACGTCCTACTTGTTTAAAAAACTATGGATTGTGATGCTATCAAGGAGTGGGAGGCCATGCGAGCTTGTAGAGAGCATCAGTTGAAAGTGCACAATACCCCCTCATCTTTTCAGCTGAGAAGCAAAGACAAAGTAGAATCGATGCCATTTTTATTGGAAGTGGGACCCTGCATGTTGACAGCTTAATAATGTCCCCGCTCAAACGCGGTGCTTTTTTCTTCGATCGGAAAGCGGAGTTCAAAATCCACTCGGCCCGCCTTTTAACTGATTTGTTTGGGTCTCGGCAGGACGACGGCCCTTCCCACAGATTGGCCGGGACGAGCTTCGACTGGCCGGGGGCCTTTTCTGATCGATGCTCGGCTCAGCCATCGACGGTGCACCCCGGTGCAGGAGGGTTTGGCTGCGGGGGACCAGCGGGCAACATCTATAGGGCGCAAGGGCGGAGTCCAGGGGACCGTGGTGGCCCCAATGCGTCGCCGCCGATCTGGGCCAGTGGTCTGGGGGCCGGCCTGAGCAGCAACACGGTGAGGTCGGCGGTGACAGTGTCCCTAGGCAAGACACTTTGCAACAATAAAGTCTCGGCTCCAGCTGCTCCCTAAATGCGAGCTCCCTGTGCCGGGTTCTCGGTCTTCTGTCCTACCATGTAACGGTACGCGTGTGTTGCCATCACAATAACACAGGACGTACATGCGCATACCACTGAAAGAGGCTGCCCGATAGACCGGCCTCTATCCGGTCCGAGGTCAACAGAGATTCTACCAGCAGCAGCATCAAAACCTCAACTGTTTCAGAAAGACTTTAATTATTCAATGCAGTATCGTTGCTATTTCGCTTGGCAATTCCGAACATTGTGCCATGTAGACCTAAAACTGCAGAATCAAAGAAAGAAATGAATCGTCTAATAAATTATGTGAGAAAAGTTTTCTACCAAAAACAAATCTTTAGTGTGCAGAAACGTTTGAAGCGAAATTGTATATATTTCCTTATGAATTGTTAGAATGGCCCAAAAATGGACATTGTTGAAGGAAACCTTTTGTCTAGAATGAAGTTTGTGCCTGATTTTGCCAACATATCCAAAGTTGACCCTTTTTGACAGTGAGGCAACCAGTTGGTATTTTGAAGTTATACAAAATATTAATAATAAAGAGTATAGATTCACAGTGAAACCATGTGAAATAATATTCTGTTGTAATTGAGTGTGGTTCTGAAAAGAACCAGGTATTTTACACTCGGACTAGGTGTAAAGTCACTGGTTCTTTTCAAAACTACACTCAATCACAAATGCTGTTGTACCGTACATGGTGTCGACGCAAACCTATACTCTTTATTATTAACACCATCATGGATAGCCTTAAGTCTTATTTATTCAAAGTATTGTTTATGACGGTGTACATATTGACGATAAAAGGTGTTGATTTTCAGTCGCGCCAATTCTACCTACTTCCATTTACACTTGAGTACTGTACGCTAACGCCTTTTTCAGCTACCAGGTTTGCAATACAATAATAGGCCCTGCCAACAGTTTCGGAATACCAAGTACCCTACGTAATGACACTCGGTTTACCATTTCACCTTTAAGACGAGGGCACGGCACTACTGCCGCTTGAAATTACAGAAATTCGGTTGAGGATCTTTCCTCGGGGTGGGGTGGAGGGAGAGAAACGGCCCGCTGCTTTGCATGGACGGCGGGACAAGGGGAGCGTCGTTGGGCAGGGGGGGGGGGGCAATCTACCTGCGTATACTGGGCGCCATCGGGGCAGAAATACGGAAGGGCTCCCTCCACGCGATGCACCGTCACGTGCCGTGCCAAGGCGCCTCTCGCCCCGACGCCGCCACTAAAGTCACGTCCCGATTTGCTGTCCCCCTTTTTTCTGAAGTAGTTTAACTGGGACGCCAAACACAGCACCGAGCACTCGAACGAAAAAAAAAATTGGACCTCGTCGAGGACGCACTACAACACTGACCGATATCAGCGAAAGACGATCATGCTTGGTCCGATTGAGCAAACACGGTGCACATGAAAAACAAGTCGGCCATTTTCACGGTTCAACACTTCCGGCCAAGTCTGTTTTGAGAGAGAAAACAGCCGGAAGATCGATCGAAATTTGAAAGTGCCACTGAGCACATTCAGAGGGCTTGCTTAAGAATCAACCGACGTAAAATGTTGTTTTTTAACGTTTCCTTAAAAGGCATTACAGTATACTCGAGGTCGTGCCAGTGGTATGCGGGTTTTTAGAGCCCACAGACAACGTTGAATTGTCAATGGACTATGGGCGAATCAATGCTTTGACGTACAGCGAGAACTCTAGAACAGCGCAAAATGAAAACATCCTTCACCCCAAAAAATTGTATTTCGAATTCACCACATGACTTCCATTAGTCCGGTGGTCTCTTGAGCGAGCCCTCTGAACATGAAATCTTGGGTGGCAGGTTCGAATCCCCCCTGAGCTACTTTTGATTTTAGTTCAAACAGGCAATCGGGCGAAGCACTGAGCATACCATATGAGACGAAAGGGCGCACCCCGAAGGTCGCCGCACACGAGTGCTATCTGCTGAGCAAAATTTTCTCGAGGTCGTTAGCTCAGCACGTAGCTCTCGTGTGCGCTGAACTTTTGGTGAGATTTCTGCCTCATCGTGTGCGGCGACTTGAGCTACGTGCTGAGCGAAAAAAATATATTTTTGGAAGCCATCACGTGAACAGAGCGTGCGCTTTTTATTGGCCAGTTGTTAATTTTTGCTCAGCACGTAGCTCAAGTCGCCGCGCACGATGAGTTTTCATCCACGAGAGGCGAAAAAAAATCAAACAGGATAGATATTGGTCTCACGGCCTCATGATGCAGAAATCTCACCAAAAGTTCAGCGCACATGAGAGCTACGTGCATAGCTAACGACCTCGAGAGACTTTTTGCTCAGCAGATAGCTCTCGTGTGCGGCAGCCTTTACTGCGTTGGAAATTTAGACAAATTTTAGTTCAGTGCGCGTAACATGGTGTCTACAAATAAACGCATGCACTCGTTTTCGGTCTTTGCAACCAAGCTGATGCTTTGCGACGAAAACGCATTGGTATCGATTGCTCATAATCCTTTCACACTATAAAGATTTTCCAAAACTGTACTTTGACAAAAAAGGAGGGAGTGATACCTCGTGCGTGTGCGATCGGTTGAGTGGACGAAAATAGTCCTCTGACGATGCGGCAATGGACTTCCAGAAAATGTGAATTCCGTGAATGCTATTTGCAAACAAACCCATCAAAGGCCCACTCGTATTTGGGCGTCATATGTGAAACCTCAAGTCTCATTTTCTGTCGAGAAAAAGAGGGAGAGTGGGGGGACTCATCACGCAGTGGTACGTTGGTCTATCCACAGCGGTGGTAAATTCAAGCGCCGTCATATAGAGACGTACGAAAATAATGTCGAACGCAAACAGAAATAGCTGAAGGTTTCTTCCCCCCCCCCCCAAGTGACGTCATCGGGCGATGGCAACGGACAAGAGCCAGGTTTTGAACCCTCCAAATGTGTGCTAAAGACACGCCAGGCCAGCTTATAGCGCGCAGATAGTTTATCCAGTAACGCGATCCGTACGAGTCCGTCTCTCATCGCGTACTTAACGATTTAGTATCCAATTTCCAGACCGCTCACTCGGTACTTCCAATGCAGCGTTCCAATCCATTTGTGCGGGATTTTTTATTTTTCATTTTACCGTGTGTATTTGTAGGCGCTCCGCCAAGTTTCGCCTATACTCTTGAAGGTGATAGATCACGCACAAAAAGTTTGCTTCAGCATCTAGTGCGGCCCAGTATAGACCGGCTATAAATATAGAAAGGCCTTTGAAAACGATGGGGTCGCAGCTGATCTGAGCCGGTGTGACGGGCGAGTTCGTCAATTGCTCTTCTGGCATATAAATCCAGCTCCCCGTGAACTTCGTGGCGCTAGTGACATGGAATTCCCATTTTCGTGGCCAACTTCAATCTCAGCAGGCCTTCGATATGCTCCTGAATAAATCATTAGAAAGGTGAAGAGGATATACCGTAAAAAAACCGTCTGGTATGACCAACATTCTGACCAATCTCAGCATTGCATCTTTCTGGTGGAACCGGACCAGGATCAGCATCAACCATTTTGATCAATACTTGTTGAAAACTTCTTTCATTTAGTTTAGACTCGCTGAGTTTGTGGTGTCAAACGCCGAAGGCGCATTTTTTCGGGGGCACAAGAGGTAGGGCCTATCTATATAAATCCAACGAACTTCACGCGGCAGAAATCACTTCGTATCATTTAAACGTAATTCACGTCATAAACAAAGTTTTGAATAACATTAAACAAGTATTCGAAAATTTGTTACTGGCATTACATTTGTAGTTGTGTAAACTGTATATTCAGGAGTCTAAGTCATTGGCTGTTGAATACCTCATTGGCAATTTGTCTGAGGGTTATCCTATATGTTTGCTCATTAAAGTCTTACTCTCGTAAAGTCCTTTCAGAAATTAGTAAAAAATCAGTTGCGGATTCCACAAAGCGTCGATTTGGATCCGGATGAAATCTTGGATTCTGGATCACTTTGTTGGTTAACATTGCGGCAAAAGCTGCTTAACGGAGGTTTGCGGTCTGAGAATGCTTTTCTAGCGATCCAAGCTATGAGCTTTTGTATTGAAACAAAAATAAGTTGTTTTCTTTTCTGATGGGATTATGGCCTCTACACCTACGGCATCCTATGAAAACACGCCCGGTTTTGTTTGGTGTTTTTAGAGCGTGTGAACCCATGTCTGTCAACGCCGTATCGCTTCTCTTGCATCGCCCCAGGCTCAAAATAGAGCAAGCGCGTGTCGACCACGGCATGGGGCGTTCTCCTGGCAAGCTGTCTGGCAGAGCGCTCCAGACATTCCGGGAGTTCTTGGCGGGAACGGGATCCATCCAGTCGGCCGTACCGAGCGGGCGCCGGGCCCCACAGAGTCGGGCCCGATTGCCCGCTGCTGCCCCCGCCGTTCCTTCCTCTCCCTCCCTCCTTCCTCTCCCTCCCTACTCCTATCCCACCCTGCCTTCCTCCCTGAACGACACTTTTTTTTTGAGGGGGGGGGGGTTCCACGAGCGGTCTCAATGGAGACAGAGAATTGAATAGAAAAAAAAATGATGCGAACACAATCTGCTTCTCTTCGGGGGAACAGATTGAGGTAATAATTGGGCAGAGGGGGAAGTGTCTGTAAGCGATGAGGCGTGTGCGGATTTATCCCCCGGTCTAAGGCAGGCCATTTATCGACCTCGGGAATCCGGGCGACTTGGCCGTCCGACACTGCGGTATTCCGATATCGTGTATTAAATGCATGCAGCTGGTTCTGCTGCCGGCGCGCGGAGTGTGGAATCAAAACGAAGAGCGCTCAGTCAAGGCAAGGAAGATGGAGGTGAAATGTTTTTTTGTTAATACCGACATCAAGCAACTGAACTACTATTCTGTGGCTGACGTGGTCGCTCCTGAAGGACCCACCAATCAGATCGAAGAAGTGTGTCAATCTAGTGTCCGGCAAACAGGCGCAAATGCGTTCAGACGCTTAGGACTCTTGTCAAAAAGATCATCGGTTGAGTATCAGATGATTTGACCCGTCCGATATAATTTCCACCGGAGAGCCATCGTGTATTTTTCACCCCAGAGTCCAGTATACAATCGGTTTTCTACCGGGGGCCATTTTATCGGTCGGATGAATTCAACCGGCACTCAACCGATGATCTTTTTGACAAGAGACCTTATATCACTTTATGCTCTTCTGCTGGGGAAAAAATTGTCCGGTCCGTTTGATGGCGTTTTACAATGGACCTTTCACATGAAATATGCAAATAAGAGCTGGCGCATGCGCTTTACTAAATTGGTGGGCAAACGAGTGCGCGTTGCGTGCAGGTTTCGAAATACGCGCGTAGGAGACGCTGAACAGCCAATGACCGCACGCCAAACTGAACTGTTAGTGAGAAGGAACGCGCGCACGCCCGTGGAAAACTAAGATTGGTTGGCAGCCCGCTTGCCCACCAATTTAATTAAGCGCATGCGCTAGGTCTATTTGCATATTTCATGGGGAAAGGTCCATTAAATGTATAGTTTTCATGACGTGTTATGTTAACACGGAATGCATGTGGATATAATGATCGAAGCGCATATAAACAAGAACATTATGGGTCTTTAAAAAATAGCCTGAGCAACCTTCCTTTGGTTCCCTCTGTTCCCTTTGTTCCCTTATGCATGCAAGGCACCCAACGATTGTCGTTATGAGTCTTGATTAGGACTCTTGTCAAAAAGATCATCGGTTGGGTATCAGATGATTTGACCCGTCCGATGTCATTACCACCGACCGGAGAGCCATCGTGTATTTTTCACCTCAGAGTCCAGTACAATCGGTTTTCTACCGGGGGAAATTTTATCGGTCGGATGAATTCAACCGGCACTCAACCGATGATCTTTTTGACAACAGAACTTATTTTTCGAAAGCGTCGACGACGCGGGAGTTCTGTGTTTGCCGCAGTGGTCGGTCATGTTCGACTCGGGTTGTTTGATGAGATGGACGCGTTTCCTGGGATGCTCTCGTTGGGGTTCTAATGCGATTGCGGTCCCTCTAACCGTGGCGGCCGACGCCGCCATTGTGGTCGATGTCTTGTGGTTGGTGCAGTAGTTCGGGAAGGGTGCGGTTGCGTAGTCGCTGTGTGTGTTTTTTTTTTACACCGCAGCCATGTTTCTTGTTGTTGCTGTATCCGTGCAATTCCGCGCCCGAAATGAGACCAGGGGTCGATTTCACCAAACCCATCGCAACTTCCGATCAATCGCAAGACGATGAGCACTGCACAGGAACCATACGGCCCATCACAACTTACGATGGGTTATCCATCGTAAGTTGAGTTACGATGCATCGCAAGGCTTTGTGAAATCCACCCCAGTGCCGCGTTACGAGATCAGCCAGTTGGGATTTCTTGTGGAGCGGACGGAATGTGACTGGCTGCTGTTGTAGTCGTAGTTTGTTTGACACAAACGTGTAAGATGTCCTGTTAATTGCGAATCTCACGCCGCTGTTGGTCATGTTCAGCGGCACTGGCTGATCTCGCTACACAGGGCTCGTCTGGTTTCAAGCGCGAATTTGCACTGACACAGCGAAAAGACCTATGGCAGTTTACAGTTTAAAAACAATAATTGTATACAAGCCGGACGCCGCTGCTCCCATCACTCGTCACAATGCTGCTGCCGTTGTCTGTTTCTTGTCGTCAGTGACTTGACGTCGCAGTCGCCGTCGTTTGTCGCCGTGGTAGTTTGTTGTCGCGGAGGCTAGCTCGAAATGACCTACCTAGCATCGATGCCGCCCTGTGTGTCATCTGGCAGAGGTAGCCCTCGTCAAACGGCTCGTACACGGGCTCCTCGTCTCCCACCAGGAAGTCTTGTAAACCTAACGTTTTTCTGCACGGGAGACGAAAGACAAGCATGAAAGAGCACGTGGAGCAACACGGCCGAAAGAGGGGAAATGCGTGACCTTGGGAGGAAACTATCGTTCGGCTGCCCTGATAGACCTCCGTGCAGTTCTCCCGGGTCTTATTATCAGATCGATCTTAGGACTTGGGAAGACTCCCGGCTGTAAGATGGGCCTCAACTACGAGAGGTCTGGAGGGCAATTTCAGCAATGGCAGTGCACCGCACCCATGTTGCTTACCCGACGTGGTCACCTAAAACAGCAAGCGGTTTGTTTCAATGGGTACATGACGTATAAATGCGAATGAAAGGTTTGCATGGTGGAAGTGTCATGTGGAAGGTTTACAGTGACGCCACGTAAAACACGGAGCATGGCACTGATTCTCCACGCTCAAGCGCGGCTTTCGATCTCCACAACACATGTTAAGCACCGATGATACATGCAGATGGAATACAGCAGTCTCCTGACAGCGGGCAGAGTACACACTGCCCGAAACGTTGAGTTACCGGCTCTTTTCAGAGCCACACTACGTCTTAAAAGAGATGTTTTACATGGTGTCACCGCAAACCTTCCACTTGGTTTTAGGGACTCAATTATTGTTTCGGGTGAAAGTTTTATCTGATTGCTTGAAACTACTTATCTACACCACGGATTAAGGCGCAAACAAAACCCAAAAGAATGTCTCCTCTTTCCATTGTGCCTAAATTTTTAAAAACAAAATAAAATACGGACTTCGGGTTCGTGGAGCGCATCTCAACCGGAGAAATCGATACTAGAATGAATCACAATGTAATGCGAGTTACCTGCGGAAATCAAGGGTATCTAAGATAACAATCGACTGTGCGTCGAGTATGATATACTTCAACAAAGGTTTGGCCGACTCGCGAGTAAAATTAACAATAAATGCTCAGTGCACAAGCGTATCTGCTTCACTGTACGTAGTTATATAGACGGTGCCAACGAGGAGCCATTGGGCTACTTTAGGCAGAAAGAGGTGATCCCACCCTGGCTTCTACGCCATTCAACATCGACCGATGGAGTCCGTACTTCGGCAAGCGTTTCTTGTATTTGGGTGAACTCGAGAAAATGGTCCCGGAGCACGAGCCGGAGCTGAAATACGAACAAGAATAAAATGGCCTGGAGGTAACCAGTCCAACATGGCTGCCCCAAACGTCAAACTAACCCCACCCTTTTGTAAACTGAATATACGACGGGATGTTTCTCACTTTAACGTGGTCGGAGAGGAGGGGTTTGTGTTGAGGAGTCTTCGCTGTCTCCGTGAGACTGAGTAGGTGGGAGTGATGCGTGCGTGGTTCCGATGAGAACCGTACGAATCACTTGACTTTCATGCCGGTATTTCCGGCTCGTCTTCGGGGAAAAGGGCACCGGAGAAGTGGATGACGTGTGGGGAATGGACGAAGGAGCGTACCACAGCTTGACTGTGCCCGAGGATGAACATCATGAAGTTGGCCATAACACAGTCACGTGGTCACAAAACGACAGCGCTGTTCTCGTGTGAATTAAACCAGATCAATATAGGCCTACAAATGCAATGTTGCAAACTGCTTACTGACTAAAAGAAAATGTTCTTAAATGAGGGCCTGATATTTCGATTCTATAGCAAAACCTTGGCAAAGGGTCCTCCGATGACCGAAACGTCGGGCCCTCTTTAATAGACTACAAACTACTCGCTTCAAATAATATTGTCCGATGATAAAAACGAACGAATGAATGAATGACCATTCGGAAATGATGCTCATAATGATACAGAGGAATCGACAGTCTGGAGCACCTTTGCCAGTACGCCCCCAACCTTGGGAAAGGGGTCAAGGGCAGAAACCGATCGGGAGACGGGCGTATCATATGACACGGACGACAGATGATGGGCAGTGAATTGAGTCTACAGCAAGGGCGTGCCGAGATGGGGCATCACAATGAAGGTCAAGCAGGCAAACGAAACAGACTGACGGTCAAAGGATCAGAGGCACGGGAAATGAAGAGAACGTTGAAATGCAAAGGTGGCCGGATGTCTTTGAGAGAGCCAATCTGAACGCAATGGTGAACGAAATTTGGAAAGATTCTCAACTCACATTAACTCGTCCACGTCGGATCTGCCGTGTGTGCATAAGACTCGCCGGAGGGTTTGCTTGACGAGGGCCATCTGAAGCATCAACAAAAGAAGAAACAGGACGCTATTACACAAGCCAACGTGAGAGACGGGAAGGCTTCAGATTTGGATAGGTAAACATTGCAGTTAATCTCTCAGTGTAATGATCATAGGATTAACATCGGTAAACATCGTCATTCTGATTTGGATAAGTGTGCTGCAAAGGTCCTCGCCTACAGTTGATCATTTCCATGACCGAAACGTGCCGTATTTATTGTAATTCGGGGTTATTCGAATTCAGAAGGATTCTTTCATCCTGCCCTGAAAAGAGGGGACGAAAATAGCTTAGGGGGGGGGGGGGGTTCCCTTCTGTGTTCCACAGTTCTGCGAAGGCGTTACCATAGTTCCCATATCTATATCTCAGTGTATTGAGTTACAAGGTAGCGTTGCAATGACGTCAGAACTACGGTTTATGTGGGGCAACCTATACGGAGCCTTTGTTGGATATTTTCTAAGAATGGGTTTTTTTCCCCCCTCCTTTCACGCCGGAGCAGACACGTATATACATTCTCACGTTGGAAGGTGTATCTTTGATCGATTCCTGCATTGTCTCTACAGGCCTAGGCCTATCTTGGCACTCGCGGAACAGTGCGGAACGGCCGGCGCGTTGCATCTATCCAGTATTCAGATTGCTATATAGCCAGGCATCTCGTTTTACTCGCCGTGCCGTATACCTTGTCACTATGCTAATCAGGCACTGTCGAGTAGCGTCACATCTCACCCGGGACGCAGAAAGGGGTGGGGGAGGGTTGTTGGAATGGGACAGAGAAAGCTGGCGGACATCCCCTGCAACGGTAGGTTTTTAAGACCCTCGTGAGCAAACTCAACTGGCTAAGTAGCCGCTCAATCTGATCAGAAGCACTCCAACCCGGCCCATCCCAAGCAGCAAAGAAATGCGCGGTTTGCGCCCCCCCAAAAAAAAAAACAAAAACAACAACAACACTCGAAACAAGAGGGAGTCCATTTGTCTTTCGGGGGTTACCACCGACAGCGTCGTCGACGACAGGGAACCGAAGGTGTAAAGGCCACCGATTTGAGCTGCAGATTCTCTGGGAAAACACTTGAGGACGCTGAAGTGGGATTTGACCGCTTGTAAAATTCGAACGGCTCACCGACCAGGGCGCACCGCACAAGCATCTGAGGCTATAATAGTGATGCCGCCATATCACCACCTCCCGCCGTTTTCGCCACTGTGTCTGACACGATCATAACAGGCCACTGAGATATGACACGCCCCGGGGACACTGTTAAATGATTGCGTTAGAACCGGTCACAAAACTCCGAGTACGGCATCAACGTAAAAACAGAGCTGACATCTTTGCGGTGTGCAGTGAGATCAGCTGCGGCTCCACGCATGGCCTGGGTCACATACACTCTTTGCGGTACCTGAGCCACGCAACCGTATATCTCACACAACTTGACAACGACTCCCCTTTTTTAAGCGTCGAATGGGCAGTGGGACAATTTCATATAATATAGAGCTGCTGAAGTCACGATTCACATAGGATCACCCTGCCACCCCAAAACCTCACTTGTGGTTCCTGCTTAGCAAGGGAATGTAGAATACAATTCGAACCTAACTGCCATTGAATCCAAATGCGGTTTGCAATTCTGCTTAAGCAAGGGTTTTCCTGCTGAGCGAATGTCCACGCTTGAGCGGCTCCGTGAAATGGGAAGGAAGATCACTGCCGGAAAGATTCCTGCGCAGCAAGAAGGCAACTGACGAGGAAGCAACGTTTAGATCTACCACCCACTGCCCACCAATACAACCCACGAATAAGAGGGGGGGCGGGTAGGAATTATTCGGAGCGGCCCAGGAAAGCCTCACTTTAAAAAGGCGCAGAAATGGATCAGGGCCAATTCGCTCTCCTCTGGTGTGGCGCATGGCTCGTATATACGTGCCCAGAATGCCGCCAACTACGCCAGCACTCAGCGCACAGCGCACAGCCCGCGGAACGTGCAGAGTCAATCGTTAATAACCGCAGGGTTGGTTACCCCTCCCCCCCCCCACCCCCCGCCATCTCTCTCTCCTCTCTCTCTCTCTCTCTCCTCTACACACCGACCGAGTCCATTCACTAACATTATTTTGGGCTCGGCACGCCGAGCGAAAATTTACAAATTCGATCATTATTTTTTTGTTCACCCACCCTCGCTGCAATCCGTTCATCTCTGGCGAGACAAGGGCGTTAGATTTGAAACACAAGGCGCATTGCCGTGAGGCACGCGGCTGCTGTGCAAATAGACGACTCGCTCGCCTAAGGTTTAAGAGCGCGATACAGTGAATTTGTAGCATCGATTTCAGAGAGATGTTTTCTTCTTTTACTTGTTGGTGTGTGGTGGTTTTTTTTTTTTAAGGGAATTCAGTGGCGTCCGTCTCGGAGATTACCTCACGGGAAAGCTAGACGTCATCGTGGAGGTCACGAGGCTAATGTCAGTGACACGAAGGGAAGTCCATCTGCCGAACTAGAGGACTTCCCGATTTCTGCCTCTCTCTATCTCTCTCTCTTTTTTTCTCTCTCTCATTCCTTCCCTCTCTATATATATCTCTCTCTTTCCCTCCCTTTCTCTCTCTCTCTCTCTCTCTCTCTCTCTCTCTCTCTCTCTCTCTCTCTATCTCTCTCTTTTTTTCTCTCTCTCATTCCTTCCCTCTCTATATATATCTCTCTCTTTCCCTCCCTTTCTCTCTCTCTCTCTCTCTCTCTCTCTCTCTCTCTCTCTCTCTCTCTATCTCTCTCTTTTTTTCTCTCTCTCATTCCTTCCCTCTCTATATATATCTCTCTCTTTCCCTCCCTTTCTCTCTCTCTCTCTCTCTCTCTCTCTCTCTCTCTCTCTCTATCTCTCTCTCTTTTTTTCTCTCTCTCATTCCTTCCCTCTCTATATATATCTCTCTCTTTCCCTCCCTTTCTCTCTCTCTCTCTCTCTCTCTCTCTCTCTCTCTCTCTCTCTCTCTCTCTATCTCTCTCTTTTTTTCTCTCTCTCTCATTCCTTCCCTCTCTCTCTCTCTCTATCTCTCTCTCTCTCTCTCTCTCTCTCTCCCTCTTTCTCTCTCTCTCTCTCTCTCTCTCTCTCTCTCTCTCTCTCTCTCTCTTCTCTCTCTCTCTCTCTCTCTCTCTCTCTCTCTCTCTCTCTCCCTCCCTCTCTCTATCTCTCTCTTTGACACGATGCTTCCCCATTCATCTCTTGGCATAGAGAACGACCGATGCATCAATGGGTACATCCGGGTTCTGGGTAGCCCGAAGCCGTCCGTTATTCCCGGGTACCGAGTTGACCGAGCCCGTAAACTTCGCCATCAGCCAATGACGGCGAATACCGTCAGCAGACGGGAGGGCAGGGGTCACGGTCCAAGGTGGTCATCTGCCCGCTCTCAAGCGCGATGCCACAACAGGCCGTTCTGTATATGGATTTCATGGCGTTGCGTGTATTTACGATTTGCCTGTGGTCTTTGTCAAGACAGAGCGCTGATGGATGGGGAGCGCAGGCAGGCAGGCCTAACCCCAACGTGTTTCTGAATACTTCACCCCCACCCCAACCAGACCGGCGATCAACCGCGCCAGATCTCGGCGCAGCCATCTTGTTCTCCAACCCCCCCCCCTTTCATGGCAGCCGGTTTGATCAAACAGAGGCATTTCAGGACGGAAAATACTCCAATTAAATCGGCACACGCACGACAGGGACTCAATTGACCGCAGTGACTGGTTTCAAAAGGGTGTAAATGCAGACGAAGACGGGAGGCCCTCTATACCGAGGCTGACATGCACTGCAGGTCATTGACGTCTTGCGAACCCAACTTTGTCTAACCGACTGTTCAGTACACCATTGCGCAGCGGTAGACAAGGGTTGTCTACCCATCGCATTCAGTCACTTGATGTGGTATGACAAAGTTCTTTGGTCACACTGCAAACCTATTGCTTTGGTTCCCTCGATATATTAGGTAGATAAAGAGCTTGCGTGTGACAACACTGTCACCCAACTGTAACCAGTCACCAGATGTAGATAGATATAACGGAATGTGTAATGATACCATTTTCAAAAGTTAGAGGGCCTGACGTTTCGATCCTAGCAGGACCTTTCTCCAAGGTGAGGCCGTCTAACTTTTGAGATTTATGTATTGCAGGTCATTTTAGTCAGTGAGCAGTCTGCAACACTTTTTGTATTAACTTCATGATACCACTTTTTCAACTGATGAAACACTGGGTTGGCATAAGGTTGATGTATAATGACCCTGTTAACCATTTATTTTGTAGTAGACGAGGGGTGGGTGTTTCATAACCCTGTCTAACAATTTCATCCAGCCACCTGATGTGGGTAGACACAAACGGTTGGCGTGTGATGACTCTATCTACCAATTGTATTAATTTAGTCACCTGATGTTAGTAAACAAAGGGTTGGCGCGTTCACATTATTGACCTTGTCTCTACCAGCTGTATATTCAGTCACATGAGGTTTTTCGAAGACCCTGGCTACGGCATGCATTCTATATACCATTTAGGTTTCCGTATGGTGAGCTCGTATATACGTCACTCATGTGGGTCGATAAAATGCTGTTCTGTGACCAACTATACGTTACATGCAGTCACCAGATGAAGGTACATTGTATGCAAATGAACCAGTGATTACACTGTTCATCATCAACAGCGCTTCCTGACAACTGGTCCAACCTGGAGTGGCAAAATGGTTGCAGTGTGACGACCCTGCACCTCTACAGTAATATTCTGTCCTGATGCCGCAAGGTGTTCAGTACAGTGGCCCACACCATTGATTCGTCTGTTGGCAATGTTTGAAGAGTGTACTTGCCAGGATACATTGCCGACGATGCTCGAGTTGGCATCTACTAAAGCCATACGATACCATCTGTCCGCCACAATGGCCTCACAGCGTGCATGCACCCATCGCATTTCTTCATCTCTCGCGATTGCAGATTCCTACAGATTGTCTGCGAAACTACGTGTTGCACCAATGGTGTGACTGTAAAATAACCACTTCTTGACTTTGGGTTAAATAAATCTGTATTGTTATAAAACCCAAAGTGTCTATAATTAGTTAGACCAAAAATGCTTAATTTAGCAAAAAAACTCTATATTTTGGTCAGAAAATTGTGCCCCCCCCCTTGGGAGACGAACGTACTACGTCACATACAGAATTTGTGGTCAGCCTTGAGGTCATGCGCTTTGCACTGGCCCTGCATGGTCTCTATTGTCTATCAGCCGTAAATACCGCACTGTCACATGCGCAGTAGCGCACTTTATCGTCTCAGCATTTCGAACGCCTCGCTCGGCTGAATTTGGGTCTGTATGTGACGTCACATGCTCAAAGGGGGAATTTTTGGGGGCGGGGTGAACATGGACTTTGTCAATGTTTTGGGGCGAAATTAGGCCCTACCAAAAATCAGTCCTGTATTGATTATATTGTGAACATTATACATGGAGCAAACACGGATTTCTAATATAGTGCTTACGATCTGAAAAGCGACATGAACAAGGAAGCCGTCAGTCCGGTCCTCAATCTCGGCCACTCAATTCATACGGAAACTAAAAAGGCAATCATAGGTGCAAGTGGGATCTTAGCATCTGATGACCCGTAAACTTATGCAGGGTCCGCTTAAGAGGTGTATGTCTACGTTAAATTCTACACACGATGGGTATTTCGAGGAACCGCACCCATTGGCTGTCTCATAAGCTCTCTTTAAAGTGAAACGAATAACATAGTACTCCTGTCGGAGTGGGTTGAGTCGAGGCGGGAAAGCCTATCGCCCCTTTAAATGCTCTTCAATGACAAGACCACCGATACCCAACCTGTCCCACTCTTCCATCTCGACAGGACTGCGATAATGGGTGGAAAAATCTCGTATATAGAGAACCTCGAGGCTCCCCTCCGATCTATATCCACCTCCTAAATATTCATCCCACACCTGCCCTCACCAAAGTGTGAAATGAATTTCACAGGGATTCCTGATCATAATTTGATCAAAGTGGTGTGGGCCCACTGTTGTCCGGCCGCGTGTCGAAGCACTTTGCGGCACCGTGCCGCATATAAAGTTAAGTTCGGCTTTCACACGCCAGGCCCGGTCGTGGTCTGGTCGGGTCATACTTAATGGTTCCGCATTCGCCTCGGCACTTGAATCAGATCACTCGTGACCACCAAACAAAGGGGTACGACCGAAGGTGACATTTCTGAAGACGGAATTATTTTGGATGAAAACAAAATAATCGCATTGTGCCATATCGTCTTCGTCGTGGGTCAATATTTCCTGGGTTGTATATTTACACTATTTATAACGATATAGTATAAAGCCATATATGTATACGTGTATATGCAATAATGGATGCTTTGTAAAGAGCTTTGTTACGGTACCTCATCCCTGCATGCTCGTGTGGGGCTCGGAGATGAGCCAATAACACGTTAAGGCCGCCGCACACGAGAGTTATCTGCTGAGCATAAAGTCTCTCGTGGCCGTTAGCTCAGCACGTACCGGTAGCTCTCACCGTGTGCGCTGAACTTTTAGTGAGATTTCTGACTGAAGAGGCCGTGAGACCAATATCTATCCTGTTCGATTTTGGCAACCACGTGAATAGGGCGTGCGCTTTCATTGGCCAGTTGCTATGCGTTTTGGCTCAGCACGTAGCTCAAGTCGCCGCACACGATGAGTTTTCATCCACGAGAGGCGAACAAAATCAGACAGGATAGATATTGGTCTCACGGCCTCTTGAGGCAGAAATCTCACTGAAAGTTCGGCGCACACGGTGAGCCACGTGCTGAGCTAACGACCTCCATTTGCAGTTTCGCAAACTACTTACGGTACATTCAATCGGAAACTGTATTCGCAGTTACCCACCTCATTAACTGTAGCCTCCGATTGAACGATAATATCATATACCAAGCAAGAATCACACCTCGACATATTGTCGTTAAAAGGAAAATCCCCTGCAGTACATTTCCAATCCTAACCCGGCAGAATATTGGTACAAAAAAACAACCGCCTTGCGTTGTAGTCTAAACCAGTTAGTATTGCTTGGCAAAATTTCAATCAGTGCCGCGTGTAGTGAGAATAGGGCGATTGATATCGCGTTAAGATCGGGTGGTGTTTGTTTTATTCTAGCTTGAACGGCGGCCCTGGTGTGTTTTTTTTTTCAGAGGCACGGTGGAACAAACACAGAAAGTGGGCACGGGCTGGCTGCCACCATTGTATCAGTCTGTCTGCGCCGCGTGCAAATTACCATCCTGCGGGGATAACTGGTGTATCTAACTGAGAGCGCAGCGGTGTTCCTACACATGCACGGCCCCTTACCGGCGTAACTATCCCAAAAGGATGGAAGCCTTGGCGGTAGATACGGCTTACAGCCTATAGCAGGCAGGAATCTCTTGGGGCAACCCCCCCCCCCCTCCCATCCCTCCTGGCCTGTCTGTGTGCCTGCCCTCCTTATCTGTTCTTTTTTTACCCTCTCTCTGCCTCGCTCGACTGGGCCTCTCGATCTTAATGAAGTAACACCTCGCTGGAGTTGTGGGCCCGACCGACCGGGGACCGAGCCAGCCGTGCCAACCGCGGACCAGTTCTCCGGTCGGGCTCATGCACCCGCGACTCCATCGGACGACGCTCCCTCCGTTCCCCCCCGTTCCAACAGCGAAGTTTACCGGAGCCCTTTACCGGAGCCTAATGCGTGCTGACGCCGGCCATTCATCACGAGTCACGTCAGTGCGGTCCCACTTCTGTCAAGACGAAGTGTGCTGACCGGACTGAATACTCCCAGAGAGAGTTACCGCCATCCAGGCCATCTCCTAAGTATCCAAGTATTTGTATCGGAGACAAAAAAACACAGCTATGTTATATCTAATAAACATCATGTTATGTCTATGATGCAACGCGGTACTCGCCGCTATACATATATGCCACACGATCTCGACCAGCTCGGTGGTCAAGTGGTTAAGACGTCCGTACTAGGAATCGGGTGTTGCGAGTTCGAATCCTGCTCGAGCTAACTGAAATATCTTTATTATCAGGCACCGGGCAAAGCACTGAATACTCAGTGTTTATCACGTCGAGCAAGGGCAAAACCTCATTGAAAAACAGCTACGATACACATAATACAACTTTTACAAGGTGGCTGAAATTTAGTCTTTCATCAACGAAAACTAATTCAATTCAATGAGTGTGCCCTGCTCGGCGAGTCCAGTGCTTTGCCCGATGCCTGCCGAGCTGACCGAATCATATTCATCAGGCATCGGGCAAAGCACTGACTTTACTCAGTGCTTATCATACGTCGAGCATGGAAAAACCCTCATTGAATAACTTTCTCCTCGACGCAATCATCATGTTATATCTATGAAAACTAAAGCAATAAACCAGCAGAGTGCAAAATAAAGCTCGATCTCCGAAAATACCATCATCTTTGCAGGAGGCGGGGTGCCAATCAGAAGCATATCACCATAGATTGCCGTATACGTTCCGGGCCACGCCTTCTTTTTCTTTCGGATGCAATTTTCAAGTACATGTAGCTGTGAATCTGCAAACGGCAGTTGAGTTGGAGGATCACACAACGTGCATGGATGCAGGTTTTTAAAACTTCATCTAAATCAGACGAAGGAAAGGTTACCGACTGGGTAATTTCAGTCTATCGATAAAAGTAACTAAATTTATAGGTTCAGATTTGCACAGGTATAACAGGCTAAGCACTCCCAATGGTTCTCTTTTGAATGCATCCATGGAAGCCTTAATAACATTACGAGTTCGATTACAGTCATACATTCACATAAATAAGAGCAATCTCGACGGGGGATGTCTCGAAATTGGAAATAAATACTTCAACATCTTCCCCGGTTTTAAGAAAAAAAAGACTGCAGGCCTATTCTATGCGAGCTGTGCTTTAACAAATGGGGGGGATTTTCACCTTCAAGTAACGATTTCCTGTCCCTCGCTCAACCCCGAAGCGTAAAGCTTACAGGCCCTACGTGTTTTTCCCCCACGTTTCCTTCAAGGGTTTCCCCCCTTGGAGTCAGTGAGCGTTCGGAGAAAGGCGTCAACTGCCGTTATTTGCCGACGCTCCGGAGCTGAGGGCGAACACCTGCCGGTCTTGTTGATCTTGGACCCGTCCGGGCCGAGGTGCTTCACGCTCCCTCGACAGGCCGGACACAGGTGGAAGCTGGGGCCGCGCCCGAGTTCGAGCAACTGCGGGTCGGAAAGAGCGCACGGAGAAGTCTCCGAGACGCGGCTTCCATTCTTCTCGCTTGCAATCTGAATCGCGTGAGCCATTACAGTCGGACGCGGTGTCAGTTTTGTCGATAGAAAATGCATTGTCTCAAGGCTAAAACGCAATCACATTACAGCCAAACAATAGAAATCGACCCATAAAAATAGTCTTAAATACCAATGTATACCCATTAGTCTGTACAGATTTGAATCAAGTAAGTTCGGCTTGGTTCCCGAGTTCTGTTTTCGACAAATAGGCCCAGGCTATAGGCCTATAGGCCTATCCCATTTGCGTTTGGAATTGTTAACACTCGCCCATTAGAGAACCACCAAACTAGCACGTGAACTGCAGCCAATTTCAACTACCCACTCCCTTCACCTTGCACAGAGGAACGCCGAGGCTCCAGTATTTGTCTTGGAAAGCCAAGGTGACCGCCGAACGAAAGCATCCTTGCGGGGCGATCTGACAGAAGCATGCAGTCGGTGAGAGGTACTTAGTTGACACGGGCCCGACGAAGACGCAATCTGTTTTCATTTCCCTCGGATCCGTAACACTATAGCCCGTGCCGGCAAGGCAGGCAGTACATAACGGCATCACTGGAAAGCGCCAGCCGCTCTCGGTCTCCAGGCGGGAATTCCGCCCGACACCTAACGCCCTGGCGGAAAGGAACAAAAGT
Organism: Luidia sarsii; assembly: GCA_949987565.1. Classification (NCBI taxonomy): domain Eukaryota; kingdom Metazoa; phylum Echinodermata; class Asteroidea; order Paxillosida; family Luidiidae; genus Luidia; species Luidia sarsii. The sequence goes on along the minus strand of OX465102.1, from coordinate 16,997,064 downwards.
GAGACGACCGAGGGGAGATGGGACACCCCCCCCAAAAAAAAAAAAGAGGAGGAGGGGGAGAAATAATCCATCGGCGGGAATCTTCGCGGCGTTGCAGTCACAGGGGACGTGCGCAGGGGAATTGAAAATCATGGCGGACGCCCATCGCAAGCGCTTTGTTTGTTTGGAATCGAGAGCAAATAGCGATGGCTGTATCAGCGCAGCTGCAGCGGACGTACATCGCACTCAGCTCGGGGCAAACATGACCCCTTTTTTTGGGGGGGGGGGGTGGGGGACAGGCCCGCCTCCTCACTCTCCTCCCACTGAATGTAGAACTTAAAGCCGCTACACAACATTGGTAAGATCGAAAAACAGAAATGTTCACAGATTTACATAAAACTCATACAGTTTGAAGATGGTTATAGTAAAAACCTCTCACTGAAATATTTCTGCCTAAAATGATGTATTTGGGGAGAAATTAGTAAAAGAAATAGTTTACGTCTCACAGAGATCTAAACTATTTTTCGGAACAGTATGGCGTTGAATGCTGCATTTTCGCGAAACAAAATGAAGTGGTTTTCACGTTTTCTCGAGACTCGGTTGGCGGATTGAGCTGAAATGTTCACAGGTGTGCTATTCCATGCATATGTTGGATCAGACAACGTATGGATGCTACTCTTTGACCTCGACCAATGTTGTGTAGGGGCTTAAATATGCCAGTTCCTTGCCGCAGAGAGCCAGCTCTTGTTTTGTGTTGACGCTATCGCTCCACAGCGCTGCAGTGTATAGGGCGTTAAAGCCAATTCTGCTGCATGTATAGCAAATCAAACACATTTCACAAATCAAATCATAACAAATCAAATCAAATGTATCGAGCGTCGTTCAGACGGAATAAAACTTCTGCCCGATCCCCGAGAAAACACACGACTGGAGTTCGCCACGCGTGAATAGAAGAAAACCAACTTGCAAGCCTGGCTGCCTTTAAGGGCTCACATATCGTTCTTGCTCTTGTGCATGGGCCATGGCTAAGGAAAGTATTTCAACTTGGACGTACGGATGGGCGATTGATATCTTCGAAGGGCCCTTCTTTATAAAGGCAAAATCAATTCAAGCCGTCGGCACTCTAGAGGATTTTTTTTTTTTTGGGGGGGGGGTTCCTTCGAGTTTGAAGGAGGTCATTCAACTTCCAAAATGCTAGTCATCGGTGGTTTGTGGCGATACATTCAGAATGTATCACATTTTTGTGAGTAGAGGACTACGCGTGCTTCTGAGGAACCGTTGAACCCACGGAGAACCGCACATACTCACAAAAAAAAAGATATTTTCAGAAATGGTGTTTACGGCCATCCACCCAAGGCATGCCACCGGTACCTCCACCATAAATAGCCCGAAATCTCTTCCCAAAATGTGAGATATATAACAGGACCGACATATGACGCTTAACCACCGTCGTTGAGCCATGCTGGTACCCCGTACATTGTGTGGGGACTATACAAGGACGTGTTTTGTAAACCAGCGTAGGTTAGGCTTAGGGCGCTACGGTTAGGGTTATGGTTACGGATAGAGTTAGAGTTCGGGTTGTGTTAGCGTTACTGATAGAGTTAGGATTAGGATTGGGATTAGGATTAGGTTCAGGATTAGGGTTGTTAGGGTTAAGATTAGGATAGGGATTAGGGTTGTTTCGTGCTTGTGCCTGTAACTACCCGAGAAATGCATGAATGAATGAATGAATGAATGCGGGAGGCCTCAGCAAAACCTGGCTTCGCGCATGCGCACTTATAGCTTAGCCACGGTGGTTAAGTGTCATACGTCGTGACGCTTATATGCCTCCAAAATGTCGTTCACCCCATTAAAACACATGCAGATTGTGGTACAGCGTGCTTTTCAATCGCCCGTTATCAATGAGGCGGGTTTTTTTACACCACCTCGTGATGTGGGTCAGTGGATTTCTGACCGTGTACAAAGTCGATAATTCTCTTTAAGAAGGAGCTAAAGGATGCTCTTCTAAATACGTACAAAACGTCCAATTGCATCTGAATGTAAATTACTGAAAATTGTCTTTGATATCGTTTGCATCAATTGTATCACATTTCTGATACTCATTTTCTCTCTCTTATTGAAAACACGCTTAATGTACCTGATAAGTAAATCTATATGCTGTTTATTAAAACCTTTTATTGAATTGTTTGGTTCCAAGTAATTACTGCTACAAATAATTGGTTCCTATCTACAGAGACTTAATTAATATAATATTATCATCTGATGATTATTTCATTTTCATGTCATTTTTCAACTCAAACGTCAAGCTTTTCTGCTTGTTGCTTTACCGTGTATGTTATTATATTAACTTAATCTATCTCTCCAGGGAGCCAGTACCAGACAAGCCTTGCTTCTTACGGGCTCCCCGAATATCAATATCTTTGCTTTGATAGACTAAATTTTTTGTTGATATGTTATGTAAATTTTTGAAACTGCTTTGATCATTGATATTCGAATAAAGTCAAGTCAATCAATCAATCAATCAAAGTGGCTTCTGTTGAATGCAGGTAAGGGTATATAATGTAACCCATAGGAGCGGGGACGCAATGTGGTCGTTATCAGTTTTGTTCGTGCAACAGCAATTCCAGCTTAAGGACTAAAACAGCGGTAGACCCAGAACGTCAAATGGGGTGATTTGGCACTTCTCTTAAGTAGAGGCAAAGCTCGTACGGTGAAGGAAAACATGCATCTTGCAAGTGGTTCCGAAGCAATGCCCTGCGTGAGAGTCAAGGGAACAGCCTTTGGTTCTGCCCGGCCTCCGGCCAGAGTACAAGAACGAGAGCCAGCGAAAAGCCTGACCGAAGGAATCGGGATGGCTCAATTGGTGGGACAGACGGATGCCTACTGTAAGACCTTCCGAGAGAAAGGAGTCGTTCCCGTCATGGAGGTAGACATGCCTTCAAGGTCCCATGAAGAGACCGCCATCTACAGTTTCACTGCGGTGAGGTATAGTCGTCTGGCCGGTTCCCAGCTCAGAAGGTAGCGGGCAATTATGGCCATTACACAGCCTAGCCTGGAGGTTGAAAGGCGTGGGTACCGGTAGCATTCCCGACAATCAAAATTGCGTTAAACAATTATCACCGTGGTAGCTTTGAACATGCCTGGTGGCGGCATGTGTAAATCCATACCTTCCCGGGCGGCCAGACGGCCTCAAAAACTCCATACGACCCAATCAGGTCTAAGTTGTTTCTTATCGTGCAGAGGGAATATCTCGAGACCAAGTTGTCAGATCAGTCACGAGTACAGCGTTTGTAAAACCCCGTCCCAACTCATGAGTAACGTCCACCTCTCGACCCACCCGCCACTTCCGTAACTGCATTAGCCGGCAGGTGTTGGCCGTGCTCGGCAACAAGCGACACTCGTTAGAACCAGGTGGCATTGGCAACTGACAAGGCAGACAGGCCATCGGCCGTAATCGTCTTACATAGGCCTATATAGACCGAATCTAACCGCCCAGTACATTGGGATCCAGGAAAGATGTAACAAACTTTACCAATAACATATTTTCTCTCCACTTTCTCTCTCCCTTCCTCCCTCCCTTCCTTCCTGCCTCCCTTCCTCCCTTCCTCCTCTCTCTCTCTCTCTCCCCCCTCTCTCTCTCTCTTTCTCTCTCTCTCTCTCTCTCTCTCTCTCCCTCCCTCTCTCTCAGTCCCTGCCTCCCTCCCCCTTTCTCTCCCTCTCTCTCAGTCTCTCTCAGTCCCTCCCTCCCTTCCCTCCCCTCTCTCTCTCTCCCTCTCTCTCTCAGTCTCTCTCTCCCTCTCTCTCAGTCCCTCCCTCCCTCCCCTCCCTCTCTCTCTCTCCCTCTCTCTGTCTCTCTCTCCCTCTCTCTCAGTCCCTCCCTCCCCTCTCTCTCTCTCTCTCTCCCCTCTCTCTCTCTCTCTCTCTCTCCCTCCCTCTGTCTCAGTCCCTGCCTCTCTCCCCCTTTCTCTCCCTCTCTCTCAGTCTCTTTCAGTCCCTCCCTCCCTTCCCTCGCCTCTCTCTGACTCCCTCTCTCTCTCAGTCTCTCTCTCCCTCTCTCTCAGTCCCTCCCTCCCTTCCTTTCCCTCTCTCTCTCTCTCCCTCTCTCTCAGTCTCTCTCTCCCTCTCTCTCTTTCCCTCTCTCTCAGTCCCCCCCCTCTCTCTCCCTCTCTCTCAGTCTCTCTCTCTCTCTTCCTCTCTCGAACAACACTACCTTTCGGATAGCTACAAGTCAGTCGCCCGGCTGAGGAAAACAAGACTCGGTTGGAAACCCCTTGGGCTCCGACATTCAGCGTCCCCCGAACACTTCTTATCTTACGACCAAATCTTAACAGATTTCAGATTGAGAAGCCCAACTCGCTGAATGATTCGAACATGATTCGAGTTAGCCTCTCAGATGAATCTCACTGGGGCCCAGTGTTTGCCCCCCCCCCCCCACCCACCCACACACACACACACACACTCCCATGGTCCAAACGTTGTGAAGGACTATATAGAACGCCAGAACGAGAAATGCACCTTCCCAACACGTCGGTCGGTCTGGTCGTCATTGGCGTATCTCCCTTCTTGCATGGATGACTCCCCTCTTGTCCTGAGGTGATTTGGACCTAACCGGATAGGCCATGCCTGACTTTTTTCAGTGCGAGACAAAGTTGCGATGGTTTCTCCGGAGATTGGATCTCCGAGCAACCACGCAGTTTCATTGCTTACCAATGCATACACGGATAGACCTTTGCGTCAGCGTGCAATGGTATACAGCACTCCGCTTCTCGCTGTGGATGGGTCACCAGAAGAAAAAAAAGGAGTCTACCGAATGAGAGAACAGGACCGGCTGCAGTGCTGAGTGCGTTTAAAGGTAAATAAAAAAACTTAGAAAGTGCACGAAAGGCAAGAGTGAAGAAATCTTTGCCAGAGCGTGTAAATGAACTTCACTGGTCTTGGTGTGCCTTACTCTCATCACCAGATAACAAGGGTGCCTGACCTCTTAAGCACACTTTGCACTTGGGTTTCACTACCCCCAAAAATATTCTGCCGTTACTTGAGAACGGAGCTTGTGACCTCTTCTCGGTTTTTTTCGGGGTTTTTTTTCGTTCGTTCAGTTCGATTGGTACCTCGCCAATGGTGAAACTGGCACCTATACTCATCTGAACCCCTGTCGGCCTAATCCAATCAGACTTTCGTCATCGTGCGGGGGTAAACACGGTCGAGCGTGGGCGGTGTAAAGTGACGCCAACCGGAGGAAAAAAAAGAAGAAGAAGAAAATACCCCAGAATAGGGAGGAGCCACAAACAAACAAAAACCCACCACGATCAGGATTGGAAGTCTCGCAAAAGAGTTCGGCATCAGCTCATCTTGCGCAGTAATTTTGTGCATGGTTCAGCGGCGAGATAGCGAGATTGCGATCACGCTGGGCGGCCCGATACGGGGAGAGGTGCATCAAGCGTGTACTTGACTGAGGCGCCGCCGACCCATTCCAAGTTCCTCCCACACTACCTTCGGCCAACCCCTCCCCCCACCTCTTCCTCCGGCCCATCGCTTTCGCCAGCTCCGGTGAGCCTTTTTTTCCCCCATAGTCGTACGATTAATTCCCTGCGCATAGTCGAGCAGCCGAGCTCAATTGTGTAATTCGATTCCAGTGTGGGAGGGGGAGGGAGGGGTGAGGGGGGGGAGAGCGAGATAGCGAGATTCAATTATGAAATCGGAAATCCCGGGGAAGTGACTTAGTTTTGGCATTGGCATGGTGGACTTCCCAGAATGCACTACCGGTACGTCCTCGTGACCGATGGTCTGGACGTGGAGGTCGGGAACGTGGCCGAAACTTGTTTGGGGTGGGTCGATTTATTCGGTTTTTTTTTTTCAAATCCAATCGCAGGTCAATCCTCAGCCTTTCAGAAGGAATGGACAAGTGACCCGGTTCAGGCCGGATCCGATCCGATCCGTGTCGGATCCGGTCCAGGCCGTACCCGATCCGTGTCGGATCCGGTCCAGACCGGACCCGATCCGTGTCGGATCCGGTCCAGGCCGGACCCGATCCGTGTCGGATCCGGTCCAGGCCGGACCCGATCCGTGTCGGATCCGGTCCAGGCCGGACCCGATTCCAGTCGGAACTGGCCCGCAGCGCCGTACGGTATCCATCTCTGCCGTGGACCGGATCTGCGCTCTGTCCAATGCCACCGTGCAGACTCGCGTCGAGCCTTTCGGAATCCGGGTCCCCTGGAAGACGGATCAGGGGATCAGCGCCTCAATCATATACACACACACGCACCGACATATCGTTCATTCTCTCGTCTGAAGTTGCCAGTTGAGAAATCTCGGTCATCAACCTTTACTGTGCAGTCAAGAAACTTATAAAAGAGGAACAAAAAGTGTAATGATTGTATTAGGCTGTGTATTTTCAGAAAGGAAAAACTGCATCATAGATACACGAGAATACGTCGAGGAGAATGTACTTCAAAAAGAATTTGTTTTCTCTACCCGACGTGTAATTAAACACAGTTAATTACACGTCGGGTAGTGCAAACCCCTTCTCGAAGGGAAAACCTTTGGGGGGAAAAATGGAAAAAGCTTCTCCTTTCTCCAGCGGAGAAAAACACATTTCCAGTCCCGAGGGTAATTAGATAAACGATCAGCTGGGGCAATACGCGGTCCCAACCGGCTCCTATCGATGAAGGAAACGTTGACTTGCAGGGAACTAATAACTGCTCAGCCTGTATCAACAGGAGTTTGTAATATTGCCTTGAAGTTCATTTCCCTTCCGGCCACGTTTCCAATACTTTACAAATCCAACCCCCCCCCCCCCTCTCCACGATGTGAAACTGTTACACGCCAAAGCAGACCCCACCTTTGGGGGAAGCTACCTTGGTATAGGGCTCAGACGGCTCCATCAGTTTGTCGACCCTGGGTAGAGTCAATCCCCCCCCCCCCCGCCGGGCGGGAATGTTCTTCATGTGACGTTTATTTGTTAGAGTCTCTATGACAGTTTCGTTCGGGAGAAAATATCGGATTAGAAATGATAACCTGCTTGTAAAGGGGTTGTTAACCAGAAGCTTGTGTCCTGCATCATGCGACCTCTCTTGGCCTCTTTGTCCCTCCGCCCTTATCATCCAGTCTTTGAGAAATATCCCACTAGCTTTCCCCCTCGTTCAGCCTGGAATTCCCTTCCTGGTTCACGTTTTTCCCCCAGCCTACGATCATGCCCTATATTTAAGACGAATGTCAATTCCTATCTCCGGCCTTCCTGAGTCCCGATCTATCTCCTTCTTTCCTTTGCCCTTAACCTTGAGTGGCCCTATAGCCTTCTTTTGGGCGACGTTGCACACACACACACAAATGACCGGCGAGCATAAACTCTTTTGAATTCTGTTTTGACTACAAGATGCAACCCGTACGCTCTTAGATGGAAAGCCAGATTCTGCTGACGAATGAGCCCGTGGTCCATTGTGTCCTCGGCTTGGTCAGCTCCAAAGGGTTTTTTTTCACATTCTGTGTCGGGCACCTCACCTCGGTGTATCGATATGTTGAAACGGCGAATACACAAACCCGTACGTGCCTGATCCCATTCACGGAGGGACTGGAAGACCAAGTCTAACACGGAAGCCATGCAATATCTGGGGCTGGTTTCTATTCCCCGCCGTCTTGGGCTGAAAAGTGGGGAAAGCTCTCCCCGCAGATACAGCATTCGTAAATAACTTGTCTGGCAATTTAACGCAATAACCGGTTGCGCACTGTATCCACTGCAAACACGGCACTGTCTTAATCCAATGGGGCTGGCCTCGTGTAATGCCAAAGTTCAGGCCGGAGGGCTCTGCCTTGCCCTGCCTCACCACTCTTGCCATACCACAGAAAAACACCCATTTCCAATGCATCTGGAGCACTCCTTGTGCACTATATAGGCCTACTCTTTATGACGCAGGTCTGCCTCGTGTCTCCGGACACAAGAACTGCCAGCCGTGTGGCTTTGTATTGTACGCACTATATTTGCTGTTTACAGGCTGTTGTTCGACACCCCATCTCCCCATCCCTGCATCTTACGCGGATTGTCACGACCTGGGCGCGGATCACGTTCCTGACGATGGAACACGATACACATGGCGAGGAAATTCCCTCGTTCTAACTCATTGCCCTCCTCCCTCTAGCCTAAGCTTTACTTCACCGCTGAAGCTCCGTATAAGCTTTCACTTATATGAGTGTTCAAACGCGATCCACCGTCCCCATCCCGATTCCAAGGAACTCGTTTCTAGATGTACAAGATTATGGATGCAGTACTGAGCACATCCCGCGAGCAAAACATGCCTATTGTTTTTTTCTGCGTCACCCGCAAAACACGATAGCATTAACTAAAACCCCAAAGACTGCTTCAAGTTTTCAGCTGAATATTTCGTGCGATTTTGTGCACCGAGGGCCTTAAACTACACCAATTAATAAGCATAAACCAATGTGCTAGAGGAAACACTTAACACACAGGTATCACTGCTGCTTAATGAGATAATGCATGGGGCCTACCAATTAAAACTGCATTCCAAGACTTGTTAGAATTTATATCGTTAGTAGAAACGTTACCTATACCAACCAAGAAGGTTGCTTTCCGGCGGACAATTGATAACATCGAGGATAACTTAACCTTCAAAAAGCGCGACAACGGTGTGACTTGGATGTGTTGAAAAAACACTGAGTATACTCAACTGTCAAGTTATTAGACGGAATTGTTCTAATTTTGCTATTAATCAACGATATGCCTTTTTGTTCTCCCCTGAATCGTTTAGCCTTGGGGTTTTTTCTCCAAACGTAAGCACTCCGGATTGTATCCTACCTTTATTTTTATCAATTTGTTCAATTCTTTATCCAATCACGGCAATTGGTAATTAAGTGTTTCACCCTGTTGGTTTATTAGTAATCAAAAGAATGGCGGCCAGTAATGAAGGGAAATGGAGGTGTTCTACGAGACTCGTTGAAGATCACCCCTGGGGGAAAACAAAACAAATATCGCCCACGTCCTAAATCTGGCCAGATTTTGGTAGCCAATTTTCCTCCTAAACTCCTCGGCTACATTTTGACCTGGCTCCACTCGATCGCCCCACCTCGCCCCCATACCCCCTGTGGGCACCTATGCCTAATGAACATTTCTTTCTCTGACTCTCTCATCCACGCCAAATGCCTCTTTAAACCAATAAATAACCCCGAGCCAGACATTGGCTATAGTTGTGCGGTCCAATCTGGAAATCGGTTATCACAATACGCGCCCATATTGCTACGCCACACGTGATAATACGATTCCAATGGTTCTGTCCGCACGTCCGCCTGGAACGGGCGGCGGTTGGAGTGAAATACCTCTTTGGAATAGGAAGCTGCCCCCCCCCCCCTTCCCTCTCGTGCCTCGTGCACACGTGCCCGATTTAGTGTCGGTAATTCTCCGTCTCGCTGGCCCGGCTATGGGGGCCCGGCAACGTTTACATCCAAAGTACTGCGAACTCCAACCCACTAACCAAATCGACCTTGGTTGATCGTGCCCGTTTCACTTGACACCAGGGGTGAGGCCGTTGGAATCAGTCGTCGGGCCTTTCAGAAAAACTACTGCTGAAGCCAGTTTCGACAGCCATTTCATGCTCAAGTTACGCGTAGCAGGATGCTGGCTGTATGTACGTTCAGTATGTGCTGCATGTAATATGTACGAGTATGTATGTGTGTATGAGTGTATGTATGCATGTATACATAACCGGCGTAAAGATCCATGTATCAATGCCGTATAACACAAAGGCTATACGGCATCGTTACCTCTTACATTCGGAGAAACGCACAACTCGTCGATCTCAATGTATTTCAAACCGGCAGGGACGAAAAGAAAAGCCCGATCTGGATCTCATATTCGAATGCCCTTGGTAGGGAAATGCCCTTCGACTTCCATCTTCTCTTAAAATGGGAGTCGACCGAAATGCCTATAGCTCCAATGATGAATGCTTTATTGGCTGCACTTCAAATTGAAACCATTTAGTCAAGTATTAAACGCACGTGCCATCCGGTCACAATCCTTTCAATGTGTTGCATGAGTTCCGGTGTCCTATGAACTGTAACTAATACATTTCTGCCTTTTATCCATTATAGAGCAAATGACGTAGCATCACTCATCTTCCAGAGATTGATAAAAAAAACATTTCTGCGCATGAAGGAAAAAACGGAGGGACCATAATATTGGATTGAATTGAAACCATTCTGTTTTACGTATCCTCGCACCTAATTCGATACAAACCAAACAGGAAACGAAACACATAGCCTATCTGGAGCACAGCGATGCTTTAAGGCAGTGTCTAGAGACGGGGGGGGAGTAATGTGTTTACGGATAATCTCTCTTTCTATATGAGAGAACGATATCGTAATCGGCTACAATCGTCAAAGCAGTTTCCTGCAAGATCTCTCAACCGGAAGAACGGGGTCAGGCTTGGACTACGAGGGTTGGGGCGGGCTGGTTCAAAGGGAGCGCCGGACTGTCGGGGGACGCAAGGGAGGGAGGGGGCGATAAGACGAGAACGAAACACGGGTGGATAGCTACGCCTGGATTCACCGCGTCTCCGGCCTGTCTCCGGCGCCGTGCCGCGTGTGTTTTGCCTTTGCCCGTGCATGCATCTCCCACAGATAAGGAGCCCTGACAGTAATTATCGGACGATCTCTCTGAAGGCGAAAGGAAATCAACTGACCCCCGTTCTCTAACGCCGTTGCTCCCCACCCCCACCCTCCCACGCCCCTCTTGGCAAACCCACCCCCCCCCATCTCACCGTCACACGGGGACGGAGGAATGGACGCCGGGGTCATCTCGCCTCAATATTCGATCAACAAGAGTGTCCGACTCCCCCTCAGAGTTGGTGAAAATTGGCTAAAAATGCGATCGGACGAATTCAACAATATAGGGAAATTACACACGATACGATGGGGGTGATTTTCGCCGGTGGCTGGCTGGCTCTCCGATGGGTCTACGATCGCTTTGATGGGCATGTCCTCTATACTGAGACTATAGGCCTAGTCCTAGCTATCATTCTATTACATTATATGCCCATATCAGACTTGACCAGGAACCCGGAGCAACGGGCTCAACTGTCAAAGGAATACCTTATCGGGTGCTATATCAAGTCAGAACCACACACATGTAAATCATAGGACTTCATCTGGAATTATGCGCATTATGTACATATAATTATCGGAAACTTTCTTCCCTTGCGAGTGGGGAACAGCTACAACTTTGTCCACCAAGGGTCACAGGCGTATGGAATTTTAAAAAGAAGTTTGACAATTTCTCAGCTGCCTCCGTGTTTCCGAGGCATGGATATTACGTCACCACACCACGAAACGCGCACAAGTTACGCCAACTGCGTCCATTTCAATATGGAAATTACGTTAATAGGTAAGACGGGAACAGTGAGCCGACATGAGAGCAAGAACGAAATCTGAAAAGCTTACTTTGCACTACTCGAAACGTCGAGATTACGTCGATGCCTTCCGATTCTGGGGACATAGATCTTAAAGACATTGGGAAGATCGGAAAACATCGATGTCCACAGATTTCCTTCTAATTTACACAGTTTGTATGGTGGAATCCTTATGACAGAATCTTTATGTTGAAATCTTACGGTCTGTGATGCTGTACTTAGATGCTGCCCTACAAATCTTCACTCAAAAATCGACAAAAAGTTTATTACTCGCAGGACATAAACTATTTCTTACACTACAGAATGGTGCAAAAACCGTGACGGTTTTTTACCTTTTTCTACTTTCTCTGATCACCATTTGAGCTAAAACCTTTTCGCAGGATTGCTTTCTGGGATGTTCGATGGTTTAACACACAAACTGTAGCAATCTGTTGACCTTTACCAATGTTGTATCGGGCCTTTAGGAAACAGCTTCCACTGAAGTCAACTAGATGGAACAGGGATGGAAGCCTAGACTCTAAGTAGGCTCAAGGTCAGTGACAGCAAAGGGTATATACATTATAGTCAGATATGAACCAGAAGCATTGTATACAATGTACATCACAATTAATTATGGCCGTGGACTGATACCATCAAATACCACAGAAAAAGTGGTTAAGTGACGTAAGCACGAAGCTTTATCTGAATTGATTTTTCCCAAAATTTTCTTCTTTTTCAAGCCATTGCGAACTTACCGTGAATGACTTCAGCTTGTTTCTTGCAATAATCTAGGTATACTGTATACCAGTATCCTCACCTTTTGGTAGGTCAACTTATGCTAGGAGACTTCGTTTGATGCACGTTGTAAGTTAGCAGAGACCTAGCTTCCAAAGAAGGCCATACGTGTAGCTGAGTGCACATCAAGCAAATACGTTATCTATAATGGTTATCCAGTAATTGAATATCGCTGGTACACAATGGTTTGTGAGTGACGCCTCTCTCCCAGGGATGTCAGCCCCCACAAAGACCTTTCCGGATAGGTCCATTCAGACTACAAGTAACTCTGGATCCTTACGTTTGGATCGTCATGCACCTACTACCCAAGTTGAATATTCAGTTGGGTATCCATGTCACTTCGTTGTTGTTTTTTGGTAAGGTTATACCAATAGCCCCTTTATACACGTCATGCCTTAATGTGTCCCAGTGACACCTCACCTATATCAATATACACGAGGGCCAAAAGATGCTTTAAGTCATTTACTTTTATTGGCTGTGAATCAGGGTTTCACCCCCAGACCCTAATCATAAACCAATCTATGTATCTAGTCCGGTTACGCACAAATTGGGTTAATAAAGTAAAGAAGGAGAGAGTGGGAAAATGCTCCATAATGCATGGAATGGATGCAGGCTGTGCGGGCACGGTCGTCGCACTTTCAGACTTTAAACCTCGCTTATCTATTTATGAGGCTTGGCTGGCAGAAGAGACACTGTAGCAATACGAAATGAACGCGACACAGCTAGCGGATGCTGCCCACACTATATCCGTGAGTGTCCCGCCCCCGTCCCAAGGCGCCACGTTGCCAGGGACTTCTTGTCTCACAGATTCATAAAATGCACGCTCAACCTTATCTCCCTTCGTCATCCGTACATACCCCCTCCCATATTCAGTTTCCTGTATAGGGAGATGCATTTTCCCTCGCACCACCAGGCATGGGCTTGGCACACCACAGGGGGACCACGGGACTCTCGGCCTGGGCGCCCGCTGGCCCCGGTCTCCCTCCTGGCCAAAACCTCTCAGAGCCCTCGACTGATAGAGAGCGAGATACCCTCCGTTTTCCGGCCGGTGTTGACAATTATTCCTCGGGTTCTGGTCTTCCATCGCCGCCCCTCTGTGTGCACCCCGCTACGGTTTTCCCTCCCTCTCCTCACCTCCCGAGAGGAGTAAGTAGCTGGCCAGTGACCGACAGATATCCATTACTCGGGCGAGGCCCACCTTCGCCCCTGAGATGTCCCACCGGCGTAACCAGGAGGCTTAACCCGATGAGAGGGGAGATATAGGGGGGGAGCTCTTCGGTGGCCGAGACCGAGTCTAGCAAGGGAATGAGAAAAGCCTATAATATAGGCACAGCTCTCACGAGCTGCGACGCTCAAAACTTTTCGATTTGGAGCACGATCGCGCACTCGATTGTAAAGTTTCGATTTCTCGTGGAGTGTCAGTTGGTTTTACTGAGCAGGTTTCTTCGAGACGGGAATCGGGCGAGAAGGAGCTAGCGGACGGCTCTCGGTCGGTCTTCGAGTGGCCGGATAGGGTTACCGGACCGACAGGGGTATACGGTGATCATGCGGGCGTGCTTCTCGGGTACTTCGCTTTGGGGTAGGGTTGTCAGACGTACTACATGTGCATCCCAAAAAAAATGTATGTTTCTTTGAGCATGGTAGGCACAAAACATGGGGTAGTGACGCGGTCCATTCACAGCCGCACAAGCATACTTAAGACCGCTCAATGACTGTCCAGGATCAAATCCGTCCACTGGAGGTGCAACGAAGTGTTTTCCTAGGGACCTTTACTTAGGCCAAGTACTTGGCGTGGTGTATAAAGATCCTGGCAAGACCCTTACACAACAGCACTATACGCCACAATGCAGTACGGTGGTGGCTGAGACCACTTACAGTTTGGTGTCTGATTGCAAGAAATAAGACACCAAGTCATGCAACCCACGATCGAGTAGGGAATCTATAAACACAAATCGTGCTTGTTTTCAGGTGCCGGTACGACTGAAACTGATGGTGCAATTAAAGGTACAGTAGGGTACATCATTTGCGAAAGCCAACGAATCGCTAACATACTTTGTCAAATTCAACTCGTACATTAAAAAACACACCTGCGTAAGTTTCGGCTAAGATAATATAGAAGGGCGGTATTTGTAGAAGGAAATCTTTGTTCCAACGATCGCTGTACGGAGCGATCGTTGGATATTCCACAAATTTCCTCTGCTCGAAAACAGCAGATTTTCGAGCGCTAACATTTCACGGAATGTCTGATACCATTAAAAACTTTCTGACCAGGAAGTCATTTCTCAAATTTGGAATTACCTGAAATTGGGCACTTTGCAAACGGTGTACCGGTGTCCTACCATTATGTACTTTGATGAGCTTTTCAAAGACAATTCCATGACACTTTAAGATTAGATTTGAGAAAGAGATTAAGGGCACTTTCAAAATGAGTGCCTGTCCACTGAGGCCAGCCTAAATGACACCATTATTGCGCACAGAATGATTGTCAATTTCAAAGATTGCAAAGAAATTTAGACTGGACCGAGTAAGAGCACTGTTCATGCGTACCGGCGCTCTTACCATCTGAGCTATCAAGCCATTGGATAGTGGCTTATAGTCATCTTTTCTTTGCCGGGTAAGGGGCGCCAGCCATAAGCGTTTATTGGCAAATCATTGTCAAAAACATTCTTGCCCAATGCATTCGTGGAAAGGTATGTTTTCCCCGGCGTAAATCGCATGGTCGTGGGACAAGCGAGAACACCGCCAATCCAATCGTGTTCAACCATTAGAATTCCCCATCTGCATTTTCGTCAGACCGCCGAGGACCAGTGTTTGGTAGATAGGGACGACTATTCCGATAGGCTCAGTGATATTACGAAGCATCTTCCTCACGTGCAATATTATTCTAAAATTCTGATAGCTTTCAGGCTGGGAACCCTTTATTTTGAAACTGCCAGATTTCCATCGTATATAACTTTAAAGGCCAGTTTTGAGATCACGGTGATTTTATTTACGTCTGCAGTGTGTAATCCCCGGGCGTTAACCACGCACCATACAGCCAGCCCGGAGATTTAGACCCCCAATACGGTGACTATAATAGGCTCCACCAAACGGTTGACCCGTGCATGACGCCCCAGCGATCAAACCAGCTCATCCTCCTCCCCTTAGTCCGTGCCTTAATTATTTGCTGGGTAAATACGGGTCTACAGCGTGCGGATTAACCGCTGTATAGGGGGAGCAATGAATTGAAAACTCCCAACAACAGACGGGAAATCCTGAGATGGGTAAGTTACTCACGGTCCCGTAGACGTGCACGTAAAACAAAACCGGCTTTGCTGTTCGTTTGGCGGCCGGGGAGGTTTCGTTGCGCACGATTAGCGCTTCGGATGCGTTTAGTGTTGTGACACTCGGAGCAGACCGGGTAACGTATATTCGTGCCAGCAATCGTGCGTAACGAAACCTGTGTATTAACGGCCCAAAAGTGAGTTCCATACTAAACCATGCGCGAAAACAGCGCCTTAATGTATAGGCTGAACATGGAACATTTTACACTTCCTGCAGACGACTCTGCCTGATCACTCTGGCTTTGAGAAAGGTCCTGCTACGTTCAAAACGACAGGCCCTCCTGTAATGTTTGATACGTGCATTTCGGTCATTTTAGTCAGTAAGGGGTTTGCAACTTGTTTGCATATTATGTGGCGAAAACGTAGTAAAGCGGAAACTTCAAGCCAAACTAATGGTCTTTGTGTGTACGATTTACCCTATAAATAATATGTAAAAAAATTGGGTGCATTTAATCAAATCATAATATCGATTCCTAAACACATGTCCTTAATTTCGGGCAAGTGTGGATCTTAAAACAAATAATTGCCTCCCGTTCTGTGGTGCCTGTGGGCGCTCTGAATTCTGGCTCACAACTACCTGTGGTTGTCTGTATCTGTTGGAGACGAAGTCTCATCCCCCCCCCCCCCGGGGGGATATGCGACAGGCACCTCATGGTTAATTGCTTCTGACTGGTGCCTCCGACCCTGTGAAGACAGCTGACTATTTGACGAGGCTCCCACATGAGAGATCGGTGGCTCAGCTAGCCGTATACGCATGCGCGGTGAACCAGGGACTCGGGTCTAAATCCTGGCTCCGGTCGAACGGTATTTGCTCCGTAAATCAGGGCAAAGAAAAGATAGGAAGACAGAAGTGTAATAATGATACGGATTACTAAGGGTGGACGATGCCTAAACTAGTACAGAGAGAGAGAGAGGGGGGTGGGTTATTAGACGGAAAGTCAGTGTCCCTTCATCCTGTTTATATGTTTATTTTCGTATCATATTCATTCTCTTTTCCCCCTTCCTTCGTGTCCCTGTGTTGTCCTTGTCACTCTGCCTTTGAGAAAGGTCCTGCTGGGATCGAAACGTCGGGCCCACTACATGTTGATGTTTGTTTCCTGTTTGCTCTTGAGGAAGCTCCACGTGGGACGCAAACATCGGAAACTGCGACACTTTATACGTTTGACACATTTCAGGTCGTTGTAAATCACAAAGGAGTTGGCAAATATTGCTTGTTTGTTTTTTTTAATCTGAAATGTTAGAGGGCCCGACGTTTCGATCCCAGCAGGACCTTTCTCAAAGGTCCTGCTAGGATCGAAACGTCTGGCCCTCTAACTTTTGAGATTCATGCATTGCAGGTCATAGTCAGTGAGCAGCTTGCAAGAGTTTTTGTATTAAGTTCGTTTGGTTTTTTTCGGTCAGGACAGGGGTGACCGCCAGTCATGGCAACGGGGGATTTGGACGTCCGAGGGAATCTCGCGTGGCGAGGCGTAGCTTCTATATTAGTACGGCAGGACGTCGGAATTGGACCAAATCGCTGACAGGAGGGATGCTTAATCCACGATGACGCGATGGTGACATGCGCACTTGGGAAGGGATGCATCCCCCACCCCGCCGCCGCCCCGCCCTCACCACGGTATCGGGGCTGGGGGCTGGGCAATGCGGGACTGACTGACTGACAGACAGACGGAGGGACGGAGGGACGGAAGGACGGGTACGAAGGGGAACTCGGCCACGGGAGCAGGGGTATTACTCCCAATGAAGCTCGATCTGGGTCATCTCGACAGACAAAAGGTCCTCTTCGTGTAAAATTACGAGGCTGCATCCCCGATTGCGATGGCAAGTCACGTATCACGGTCGGTCTCGTCATCGTTTCGACCGGGGAAATGGGGGGAGATGGAGAAGGGGGAGAGGGATAGAGCGGGGGAGAGGGAGAGACGGGGTGGGGAGGGGAGAGAGAGGGAGGGAGAAAGAGACAGGGGTAGGGGAGTGGGTTGAGAGAGAGTGGGAGAGGGAGGGAGAGGGGGTTGGGGAGGCAGGGAATTAGAAAGAAAGAGAGAGGGAGAGAGAGAGAGAGGGAGTGAGTTGAGAGAGGGGGAGGCAGGGAAAGATGAAGACAGGCAGACACAGCCACAGAGAAACAGAGGCTGAGAGATAGAGACGAACAGTCACAGAGGAAGAGACAGAGTGACCATGTAAGTGATATAGAGATATAGACACAGATCAGCTACACACGGAGGAAGGCGGGATGGGTTGTCCAGTAACAACATTGGACCAATCGTCACGCAGTGCCTTCGGGCCACACGGGGGCTAAATCGCTACGGTCTCAAGAAACTGATTTCCCGGCCGGACATCGAAGGCGGCGCCGATCCAATTATATAGAGCCGCGGCCGAGATTCCGTGGCCTTCTTTTGTTCCTATTATATCTGGGTATCAAACGCGAGCACACTCGCGCAATACATACACACGTGCACAAAATGACCGCCAGCTAAGCGTTCCATTTAGAAATTATACAGGCAAACATTACACTACTCTATTTCTGCGTGTAATAGATTGTCCTGACCCGGCCCACGGGCCAGACAGAATATCGCCCGAGATGTTCTGTTACGGTGGCCTATTACGTTCTGCACTGTTTGGCTGCATGCAGCGAGAAGCCATTCTACACGCTCAGCGCTCACATTGTGCAACACAGCGAGCTCGGAAATGATTATTTATCCGGTTGGACGGGTAAATAGCCTATCCGGCTTTACCCACTCCACCCCCCCCCCCGCACCCTCGAGGGTATTTCCGTGCAGTCTGTCAATGTCGGTGTGTACGGGCTAAGTTTTGCCATCGAGAACGAGGCTGATGCCTGCAAAGTAAGGCAACTTGAAGAAGGAGCAGAAATCCGTGTGCCGCCCAAAACGGGCTTTTAAACCATGACAGCATTTTCTGCTCCTTGCAGCAACTCGCCTGCAAAGGAAAAGCCAGTTCGGGTATTGCGAAACATAATCTAATATTTTAATGGATTTTTTCCCCTCTCCAAGATGATCTGATATCCTATCCATATATCTATCCAAGTTTATAGATCGAGGGAAGATTGCAGACTGCGGTATATGCTTTCACCGCAAACACACAAGCAAGCCCACACTCAAGCGGTATTCTAGATTTGCGCAGGTTTACGGTTTTAAAGCCCTATACAACATTGCTAAAGGTCAAAAGATTTCCACAGTTTGTGTGTTAAACCATTAAACAATCCAAAAAAGAAATCCTCCGAAGGTTTAAGCTCAAATGGTAACCTGAGAAAGTAGAAAAAGGTAAAAAAAAAAAGTCACGGTTTTCGCACCGTTCCGTAGTATAAGAAATAGTTTATTACTCGCGAGTAATAAAACTATTTATCAGTCTTTGAGTGAAATACAGTATCCCAGACCGTGCTATTTCAACATGATGATTATATCATGACCATCTACAAACTGTGAAAATTAGAAGGAAATCTGTGGACATCGATGTTTTCCGATCTTCCCAATGTTGTATTGGGCCTTTAAAGAAGGCTGTCCGCAAGAACTGTCTGCATGGAGTGCAATGGAGAGGTAGACGTTCGCTCACAGGCCCGACATTCTTGCCGTGACACGGTCAGATAAAGTACACCGGCTCTACTCGGGCATCCCGAAACAGGATAAGCCGGCCGAAAGTCGACCGGCTCCTGTATCCAAACCAATGCAAACCGAACCCACCGAGAGAGAGGAAGAGAGAGTGAGAGAGTGGTGAAATACAAACTCAACAGATTAATAAATGGATTACGGTGTGAATTGAAAGCTGGGTTGTTCCTGGCCAGCCAGCCTTTTGGCGCAGTGTGAATCGCTTATTCAATTACGACGGGGGGTTTGCTTTGCCAATGCCTGGCCAATTGGTTCACCGTCATCTCTTTAGAGGACTTAAAAGGGGGGATCGTTTAAGCAGGCCGAACGCCCGGGAATTTACTTGCTCCACTATCCAAACCAGGGGGCCATCCCCTCCCCTCCCCTCCCCTTCCCTCAAACACTAACCCGGGAAATTCAGTGGGCAGGGTTGACCGACGCCAAGGTGTTGGAGGGACCCTCGTGTTACTGAGACGCGTCTCTTTCTAGGCTGCGCCGTACACTCACACTTAGTCTGCGCGGCGTCAGATGCGCCGATCTGCGGTTTGTTTTGTTTGTTATACCCACCCATGTGGCTTAACACTAACTTGGGCGCATTCTGCACGGGATTTCACCCTCGAAATCCGTAGTTTGTATATCTTGGGGGTACATCGAGGGGCCGCAGAGACGGCTAACTCTGTCGGATCATAGAGCAAGGAAAGGTCAGAACCGTGCTCGTAAAAAGGGACGATGGCATCTCATTGTTGGAAACGCTTCAAGTGCATGGCGTCCCGCATCCTGTCATGCGGTCTGTGTGTGTGTTCGTTCGTTCTATCCTCGCGATGCTAATCACATTTTCCACCCATGCAATATACCGCAGTTTGAGGGGAGCACCTTGCCGTCAACGTGACACTTGTCGACAAATTGAAATTGAGTCCATCACGCTGGCCACTCGCCTGCGTTCGGAGGGCCAGGGGGGGGGGGGGGCGAAGCGAGTCCGCAGCTAGCGGCACGATGACCGATGGGCCGCTCAGGCAAGAGCCTGGAGGCTTTTGTTTGGGCATCGGTGTCGTCATGGTGATGGGGCATCTAGTAAATTGCTCCGATCGCGGCTGACCGGGCGTCAGTCTCGGACGCCGGCGAGGCTACAAGGCATGATTGCGTCCAACCAACCAACTAACTAAACTGTACACTCAGACCCGCACTTGTACAGGCCTGTATCCATGTCGACAATTAAGCGGGTCCACATTCTGCGCGTCAAGACAAAACGCGCCCCCCGGGCACTCATCTTCGACTTCGACTTTTTATAAAAATGAAAACTGCTCACTTTAAAACTTGACAACTTTCTTTCCAATGCGCTAAACAAAACGTTCCTTCGTTAAATATAGTTTAGACTGCCAAACAGGAAGGTTGCCACTTAGTAACACGAATGGCAGATTAGTGTGGCACTCATCATTTGAGGGGAACGGGTATTCGCCTCTGGTTTCCAAAATCAAAGAGAAGCAAACTTGGACGACATCAGTGATCGCGACAGAGTGGCCACGTCTCACGGAGATTGCATCAAACACATCACACCCATGCATTACAAAATCACATCATTGTTATGAAATCTCAACGGAAGTTGAGAAAATAACGTCTAACGTCCGCGCCGTTGATAATCAATTTGACCCGCACAGCATCGAACTGATTTCTTCCGAACTGAAACACAATAGGGGATTTCAATGAAAGGTCAGGAAATGGTGGTTCGTGCTTTTGAATGTCAACTCGCTACCCTGTATGGATCAACGGACAAATTTGCGAGATTCCATCAATGTATAGGTCTATAGTCGTACTTTTGAGATTTTGAGATTTTCTAATGATGTGAAAGAGTATACCATTAGCTTTCAAATGATATCAAAATTATTTCCGTGTGAACTTTGTTGTAAATAGTACAAGGGGATTTCGCTCGTTCATTTGGTAGGCTACCAGACACAACAGCGCCATTCTAACTCCTCGAAAGCGGCCATTCAAAAAGGCAGGAACTTTACATTTTCATGAAAACAGTACACAAACACTCCCCCGAAATCCTCGTTTTTCAACATTTAGAGACGGATATCGGAAAAATCCTTTCAAAATAATATCCTCCAATACATTAACTTTCCGAAAATACAAAAAAAAAAAAAAAAAATATCGAATTGAGAAGATACTTTGACTTCAGGCGTTGTTAACTCGAAAAGTGTTTTGGTGGGATATTCCTCATGTCGCTGTGCCGGGTCACAATTATTTCATGTCATTGATAAGTATACATTTACATGCTGCTTCCTGAACGTCAGAATGACTAAGAAACCATCCAATAATGCGATGTTTCTTGTCTGATATGTAAAGTGAAAACAGTGCGCATTAGGGAAGACAGATGCCGTGCATTGTGATTGGCCAATGCGTGACAAACTCTTGAGGGCGCCCGACTATTTGGAATCGCCCGAATTGCCATAGATGAAAGCGGGAAAGGGGATCAATGTTTTGACCGAGATCTTCACTACACAACCTAGACTTTTTCGAGTATAGAGAGTCGGGAACCCTTTAGGCCTATGTCAGATTTCAGTAAAACGAAATGCGTACACCTTTTGGGACAGTAGCAAAGAGACGGCATTCTTATGCCTCATGCAATATCAAATCGGTTTCCGTTTATGATTAAGATAAACATATCAGTGTATGAGCTGGGCTACCCAGGTTCAACAGGGACTTGACGAGATGGATCTTGTTTTCCCCTCCATTTTCGAAACCAGTCAGCTGTGAACACGCTGGAGAGCCACGCAGGCTCGACGTGACATGTTGCCGCGACGACTCTCTCGGGACATCACACGGCCGGATTTCGGAGTGGCGCGCCGACGACTTCAATGACGACTATACTAGCCCCCCGACAAGAAAAACAAAAAAAACAGGCAAGAGAGGGGAGGGAACAAACCCCGAGCCGAAAATGGCCTCCCATGACCTCCTCCCCGCCCTTCTCGTTCTAAATTCTGCCTGGGCGCGCCTCGACCTCCCAGCTCCTATATATAGGCAGTTTGGTGAAACCTAATCCGCCCTATGCAATCATACGCTTCCCACAATCCAAGCTGAAGAAAAATCGATAACACTTTTCCGCCGGTAAAGCCCCCCTTGTTTTCAAAAGCGAGCACGATGCTGAGTGAGCGCCCAAAAAAAACATAAAAAGAAACGGGGAGAAAATGTGTCACAAAGGTATACACGGCGCCTGACGTCATCGACGTTTCATTCCCTGTGTCTCTCCTGTGTTTCCCCCGTTTGCATGTTTGGCAGAAGGATCGTGGACCTTTCCCTGTCTTTTTATAGGGGGGGAGGGGAGAGACGAAGCTTTCGGTGAACCTGTGTGATGCTGGTAATTCCAGCAGTCTCGGTACATCTTTGTCCATCTTCGCGATTGCTCGAGCGGGTACTTACGAGCGATGGGATCAAAGTGGTCAGAGCCGGCTGGTTTGTGGCCTGTCTGCATGGAGTCTGAGTGCTGGCCGGACGAGGAAATCACGTCCTGCCAGACAAAAACTGCCAATCGTGACGTACGCGACACGTGCCACAATATCAACGAGGGGGAATTGTGAAAAAGTGCATGCGCCACACGCAGATGGCTGCAATAGCTCTAGTCAAGCAGACACTCTCTAAATGCAAAAAAAGAGTGAATAATTCACTCGCACAAAGAGTTAAATTTCCTCAAGAAAACCAAAACCGCTCAAAAAGAGTGGAAACCACCGAAAAAGGTGTGGAAACCGCAAATAATGGATTAAAAGACCACTCTATAGAGGAACCATATAAATTATGGAAGACAACTCTAGTTCGATTGGTTCTCCATATGGCTCCTTATAAGAGTGGGATTTCACTCCACTCTGAGCGGTTTTCACATCTTTGACAGTGGTTTTCACTCTTTTTGAGCGGTTTTGGCATTTCGGAGCGATTTTTTTCACAACTTGAGAGAGTGAATTGATCACTCTTTTGCATTTAGGGAACACACTGACGATACCTTTGATTTTCTTTTCACGTAGGCCTATCTAACACATCTGAGACCGTAATTATTGAAAATTTGCAAAACCTTTCAGGCTTAAAGACGTTTCCAATCGGTCATTATCCAGCCATTCTGAATACTTCCTAGAATGGGTTTATAATCGAGTAGGAGGAGTGCGGTGCCTTACAACGTACATTCGCGGGGAGCTGATGCGTTGCCATGGCGACAGCTTATCCACCTTTCTGACTGCTTTTTGGGGGGTTTTCTCCACTGAAAATTACTGCTATGGGTTCCTCGACCGGCACTCTCGGGAGACGGCGAGAAGACCCGGAATGGTGCCTTCGCGACATGAAACAGTCGCTCACATTGGTGCCGATTTACGGCCAGCCTTCGCACACTGTAGTGTAGAAGCACCAACATTTTACTGCTCTGTATTAAAAGCCCTAATATTAGATAAAATTCGAGTTGCCGCAACGCCTGGAGGAATTGAAATCCAACACGGAATGCGGCTATTCCTCCCTGTACCTCGGTGATACTGCGCAGAAACCCAAGGCCAACCTTGGAGAGCTACTTTGCTCTGAAATTACTCATGTTTTAAAACAACACTTAAACAAGATCTACCAAAAAAAAACGTGAGTGCTTCGATCGTATAAGAAACTTGATACATTGTACACGTTTGATGACACAATAAAGCACATTACCAATCGAACGGGCGGAACAGTTTCACGCTAGCTTCAACGCTCGGCTTTGTTTGCGACACAGTGTATGGCGTACATTAACCTAATCACCAGCGCTAAACCAACATACCTGAAGTAAGCGCTAAACGAATTATCAAACAAAACCCACCGCACTTCGGGGATACAACCATGAAGCAAACTTTAGCCTGGCTCCAAAATTTGATAAAAGTATTGGAGTTATGGTCCGGGGACCCGCGCTCATCTAAGTTGACCCGGTCAATGTTTCTTTTTTTGCTGGCTGTCAAATTTTACTGGCTGCCTACGCTACTATCTAGAGATGTAAAGACGCATATAAATTATGTGACCCGGCACAACGACATGAAAAATATCCCACCAAAACATTTTTCGAGTAAACGACGCCTGAAGCTAAAGTATCTTCACAATTCGATTAACAATTAAAATAAAAATAAAAAAAATTGGGAAAAATTTGGTATTAGAGGATATTATAATTTGATACCATTTAAAAGCTAATGGTATACTCTTTCACATCATTAGAAAATCTCAAAATCTCAAAAGTGGGGGTTATTCCTCATTATGCTGTGCCGGGTCACATATATACACAGACTACAAAAACGCATATACCAAGCTGAAGTTGGAAGGTTGGGTAAACAAACGTTGTTTTTTTTCCCCCTGCGATTCCAATCAGCCATTGATTGTCATTGGTCGCCTCTCGGCCACGGCTACAATTAATTAGATTGTAAGGGGGCTCCGCAGTGAGAGCTCCGATCAATGGGGGCTTTCCTATTGACTGACCGCCTGACGCCGCCAATCTCAAGGTCAAGCGTGATCCCACCGCCCCCCACCCCACCCCACCCGTCGAGAAAGAGATTTGGTCTCGGACGCAGACGCACCACTGACAAGTAACAGCCTGTAACCGCTGCGATGGAGGCAGACTAATGATTGATTTAATAATGGCTCGCTCGTCTGACCA
The DNA here is from genome assembly GCA_949987565.1 of Luidia sarsii. Classification (NCBI taxonomy): domain Eukaryota; kingdom Metazoa; phylum Echinodermata; class Asteroidea; order Paxillosida; family Luidiidae; genus Luidia; species Luidia sarsii. The sequence goes on along the minus strand of OX465102.1, from coordinate 16,972,340 downwards.
CACCGTAGCTAGTCTGACGCGGCGACCATTACTTCCAACAATCCGACCAGCAGTCGATTTCACCAAACTCATCGTAACTTGCGATCAATCGCAAGGCGATGAGCCGTGCACAGAAACCATACGGCCTATCACAACTAACGATGGTTTATCCATCGTCAGTTGAGTTACGATGCACGTTGTAGACATGGAAATGCCTTCTGAAATGCGTGGGACTGATATCATTGGCGTACTTTTAGAGCCCTTGATGATGACTTCACGTATACTATTCAGGTGAAACTGAAATACCAGTGAGTGGCTGAGAAATGCTTAACCCTATTCAACATAATGTGTTACTTTATGACAACCACACACATATAATACTCACCAACCCGTTTGTGTTATTTCAAAATGTGCGACAATAGGCCCGTTCACGTCTCCCTCTGCTAACATGAACACTTAAGTAATTTCCGCTGCGTCATTACACTTTCCCAATGTTGATATGCTCATCTTCACCGTCTTCAATCAACAACTACAGTATATGGAATGAAATACACCTTCATGGCACAAACACTATTTTCAAGAACTAAAGAAAAACATCATTCTTGGGTTTCTTGATAGTCACCGTGTACTTGTCGCCTTTTTCGATCGCTCTCCCATCATGCAAATGACATTTACGTTATGGTTTGACAATAAAACAAAGGTAAATTATTGATAGAAAATATCACTGCCGCATAGGCTAAGTAAGAGTTTACGACAAACTATACCTACAGGAAGTGTTTTTACGGTCTGCGTTTTGCTTGCCATTATGGCGGTTTTCTTCGTGGGACTGGTTCTACCTTGAATCCTGACAACTTGCTTTGACGTCCATCAAATGAGAGTCGTGGACTGTTCACTCCCTGATTGAAATGTTTGTACAGGACTTCATTGCACCCCCTCCCTCCCCCCCCCCCCGATACACGACAACATCGCGGCGCCATGTTTATGTATAGCTCAGTGTCTTCCGTCGCGGGCCCCCGTGCCGCACTGGCGTCGCCCGGTGAGAACGCACTGCGCTTCGCACGCGCACCAGCTTAGCCCCGACTGGCATCAATTAACGCAAGGGACGACGTCACTGCCGTATAGCGCAGTAGCTTCCTTTGGGGGACACACTGAACGCTCTGTCTGCGCATCTTGTCTGCATGCACGATGACGATGAGAAGGCAGGCGCCGTTCTCGAGCGATGTTTGGGTTTCTACGGCCCAACACCCAGAGACCCGGTTGCAGCTCTTGCCAAGAGGCATCACCCCCTTGCCTCCATATCCTGACAACAAAAGCCCCATCACCAAACGCACCCTCAGCACACAGTGCGCGGGAGCCCAAACCTTAGTTACGCGAATTGCGCAAGTGCAGAAGCCTCAGATGCTATTAAGGCCATTTTTGTTCTCGAAAACTCGGCCCATTTTCCAAAACGCCAGCTCCGGCTTCGTCTCAGTAAACCAAATGCTGAAAACACAGGTTGAAGTTGAAGCTTTGGATTCCTTTTCAAAACGTAATAAAACTATTAAAAATGCCTTGTGCTGAATGAAATAGAGACAAAGCCGGAGCCTGAGTCTGAGCCTGGTTTGGGAAAAGGGCGCCGGCTTCACTTAAGGCTCCGGCTTTGTCTTTCTGTCTGTCGTCCATTTTTTTTATAGTACCGTAAAATTAAAGGCATAAAAACGGGCATCCTTTGAGAAAACTCAAAAATTCAAGTTCAACAAAGAACTAAACCTGTGTTTACAGTTTTAAATCTAAAAAGTTAAAGGGCCTGACGTTTCGATCCTAGCAGGACCTTTCTCAAAGGCAGGACCTTTTAAAGTTTAGATAGCCAGGGGACAACAGTGACGAAACCGGAGCCGGAGCCTATTAAAGCCGAGTTTTCGAAAAGAGGCCTAAAAGTATATAGGAACGGACTGTTTAAGAGGCGCGTATCGAAGGCAAAGCTCTTCTTTCTCCCGAATCCCTAAACAAAATCGGCTAGAACCATTCACAATCAACGATGCCCTCGCCCCGCCCAGCCCCGCCCCGCCACCAGCTATAGCAGATTTCGTGACGGCATCTTGCCCATAGATGCCAACTCCGTGATTACGATCGAGAGCACCGTGCCCACATTGCAGACGCGGCCGTTCCGAGCGCGCCTTAAGCCTGCGCAGCGGGCCGGGCCCGCGGTAGTATCATACGAGGGAGCATTTGCCGGATTCTCGTTCACAATTCCTGGCATTCCGGCGATGCCTCTCAGGCGACGAGATCTTCCGTCAATTCGCGGCGGCCACTCTCCTCTCTCTCCCCTCCCCCCCCCCTATACTCATTCCCGGCGTTTAGCTTAGCGGGCGTAAGACGACGAACCCCTAAGTCGATGCCCAACCCTCATCAGGAACTCCCTTCGCCCGTGCTGAAGTATAAATTATACCGTGCTCGCAGCGTGTACAGAATTGTCAGCGGACATAGGAGTTAGAGACTGGCGCTTTACCACCTAGCCCGTTGTTTAATTTGACTCGGCATTGGCCGATCGGGCCGGCAGAAAATTAAGTTTCACGCACGACTGGGGAAAGCAATTCCTGCCACATTGTTGACAGTTCAAATTTGTCGTGTTTTCCTTGCGAACTAATTAGGAGTCCGAATGACGTGCAAGGAAGGACGTTGTGCCCATCAAATACACCACGTTGTGATAAGGAATCAAGCATGAGAATCGTTCCCCGGGGGTATTACGGATAATACGGTATATTATAGGGGAGTGGATATTTATTTTTTTCCCTTTTCGTCCAAGAATTGAGCGCCCAGCAACTGTGCATGCGGTGAAAGGATGACCGGAAACGGGGCGGGGGGTGGGTCAAGTTAGCCGGATGCGAAGACGGATTAGACGCAGCGGGGTCGTTTGGTCCGCTCCCCTTGAAAAACCTTTCCTCTGCGCGCATGTATATGTACACATGTATACAGTGTTAGCGGTGGCGTTGGAGCCATCTTTAGACGTGCATGCCGATGCCGCTGATGTGTCTCCTACTAAACTCGCCAGTCATCCGCTCGACCCCGATGCTCGCGCAAAAGACAACCGTAAGTGATGTCACGCCTCGGAATGACGCTGACAGTTCCAGCGGTGCCGGGGCACTAGAACCCTTGGTATGCATTATAATCCATCGGAATGGCGGGAAAGATGGAAATAGAAACGTACATCCGAACTGTGGGTATACAGTCGTGCATGTCATCACGGCAAATACAGCGGGGAAAAGGTAGCGTGGCGCTCTCAGCACAATTGTAAGAAGCATCGTTCTCTCACAAAGTTCTCGTTCTCTTGCAAATATGTGACCAGGCACAGCCTAATGAGGAATAACCCCATTTTTGAGATTTTGAGGTTTTCTAATGTTGTGAAAGAGTATACCATTAGCTTTCAAATGATATCAAAATATAATATCCTCTAATACTTGAAATTTCCGAAAAATAAAAAAGAAAGAAAATTGATTTGTAATCGAATTGTGAAGATACTTTAGCTGCAGGCGTTGTTTACTCAAATAGTGTTTTGGTGGGATATTCCTCATGTCGTTGTGCCGGGTCACATTATGTTAATGCGTTTGTACTATCAATTATTGTTATAATGTGTTTTCACAATATCAATTGTTGTTTTTTTAAATATGTACTGGGAACTATGGGAGAGCAGCCTTATTATATCAACTGAATATAGATCACACTATGGCTAAAGTTGGTCACAAAAATAAACAATGTTGCCTAGTTTCTGTATAGACAGGTCGAGGACTTTCGTATATAGGTCACGGTGTGTTTTCGGAGGGTTTTTTTTCTGGTTGTTGCTTTTATTGGGGTGAGAGGTTTATGGGCAGCACACGACGGGACGGAGTTTCCGTGCCTGCTCCACGCGTCGCGTCCGCACGCCGACACTCGGCCGACATATTGGAGGCTGGCACGCCGCTCAGCCAAAACAGTCCATTAAATGTAATAACCCGCGATTGCCGGCGGCCAATCACCATTGTTGCATCCCGGCATTTTTTTATTTTTTGTTTAACCCCTATATATCCGAAACTGGCGAGCACACCGGTTTCCTCGTGGTTATACACGCGGGACTTTCTCTCCCTCTCTCTCTCTCTCTCTCTCTCTCTTTCACTTTCTTGCTGCCTTGAAATGTCAGGCGGATTCCTGATAGCCCGAGGAGCAGTCCTAGTCCCCTTGCAAAAAAACCGTGGCCATTATGAGCGCACTGCCCACGCAGAAAGCGGCCAGAAATCCGCGCCTCTGCTCGACAAAATTGAAATTTCTGGGGCGGAGGGGTGGGAGGGAGGGAGGGGTGGGAGGGAGGGAGGGGTGGGAGGGAGGGAGAGGTGGGAGGGAGGGAGGGGTGGGAGGGAGGGAGAGGTGGGAGGGAGGGAGAGGTGGGAGGGAGGGAGGGGTGGGAGGGAGGGAGAGGTGGGAGGGAGGGAGGGGTGGGAGGGAGGGAGGGGTGGGATGGAGGGAGGGGTGGGAGGGAGGGAGGGGTGGGAGGGAGGGAGAGGTGGGAGGGAGGGAGGGGTGGGAGGGAGGAGGGGTGGGGGGAGACTGGCGCGCGCCCGGTGGTGGCAGAATATTTCTCATTATGATCACAGATCGAGGTTTGAGGGAGAAATTGAAGGGGAAACAACAATCGACCGACTCGAAAAGTCTATTTTTCAAAAGGGCCCTTGGTCGCCGAGAAAGCGATGACAACAGTGCAGCATTCCTGGTCTTATTTCCCTGCCTCACGATGAAACCGGGTGATGATCGATCTGGAGTATTTTTTATGGGGGGGGGGTGGGGAGCCAGCCATTCGCCGTCGGGCAAGGACCGCTTCCCTTCTCCTGAATCTTGTAAATGTAATGCTCGCTCATTCTAGCTCTGCAAGAGGGCACGGCAGTTGACACTATAAATTCTCCACGCCAGCGTTCCTCCTCCGTGCAACCGTTTACGTTTGCTTATTTACTTAGTACCGGTGAGAGTCTAGCAGCAATACCACGCCAGGGACTCGTGCAGGAGAGAGAGAGACAGACAGCTACAGACAGACAGACAGACAGCGGGAGGAACAGAGGGAGGAAGAGAGGGAGAGAGTGAGTGGGAGAGAGGGGTGGAGAGTGAGGGGTGGGGAGTGAGAGCGGATAGGGAAGAAGAGGGGGAGGAAGAGAGGGAGAGAGTGAGTGAGTGGGAGAGAGGGGTGGAGAGGGAGGAAGAGAGGGAGGGATTGAGGGAGAGAGTGAGTGGGAGAGAGGGTGGAGAGTGAGGGGTGGAGAGTGAGGGGTGGATAGGGAGGAAGAGAGGAAGGAAGAGAGGGAGGGAGAGAGGGAGAGAGTGAGTTAGTGGGAGAGAGGGGTGGAGAGGGAGGAAGAGAGAGGGGTGGAGAGGGAGGAAGAGAGGGAGGAAGAGAGGGAGGGAGAGAGGGAGAGAGTGAGTGGGAGAGAAGGGTGGAGAGTGAGGGGTGGAAAGGGAGGAAGAGAGTGAGAGAGAGGTAGAGTAAGGGAGAAAGAGGGGGTAGCAGACAGCGAGAGAGATGAAGAGAGAGCGAGAGAAGGGGAGAGAATGAGACAGAAAACTCGAGAGAGAGAGAGAGAGAGAGAGAGAGAGAGAGAGAGAGAGATGAGACGGCGTTCTTTGGTTGGCAATGCCGGCTTAATACACTTCATGTGTCTGGAAAGTAATTGACCGACGCGCTGTATACATAGTATTAGCATAATAAGATCATACAGAATGTTCAGGGTCGCGTGTATTTTGCCAGCGGTATATACTTACGGTCCGCATGTGCATCTAAACATACATAGCTGACATTTTTTTTATTCTGGTACATGTTCACATGCCAAACGTAGTCATTCAGTAATGCTCTAAAAAGGTAATACTGTAGTCCAAAGAGTGGAGGGGGGGGGCAAGGACTGAAGCCCTCTGTGGCTCTAATCTTCCTGATACTGAAGCCACGTTTCCACTGCTACCGGTACTTTTCCCATTTTAAGTCCAGTGGAAACATACCAGACAAATTTCCTCTCGGTAACTATAACCGAGTGCGGTGCTTTTCGGGTTTTTTTTTCGGTCATCCCTATACCTAGCTAAAATTGACCGGGTAACTTTACCCGGGTGGAAACGTGCCACTCACTAAAACGCGAAAAAAATACCGCATCCGGTGAAATATCAGACTTCGTATAGTGCCATGCAGGACAACACGCCATGCAGTGTTTCTGCATACACTGCACGCACTACCATCGACTCCTTCGTGGTGGTATAGCTGAAAACGGTGTTTTTTTTTTATTGCGGGCTATTGAGTTCATTGTGGGACCTTAAAGGTCGCGACACATTGTCAGCTCGGTTACTTTAACCATCGTCTGGGTTACATTTCCCGACTTAGAATTTTCAAGTGGGAAACGGCGGTAAGACTGAACCGTTTTGAAATGTAAACCATTGTTATGGGTTCGCTTTCCCATGCTTAAGTCCAGTGGAAACCCGTCTTATGCGATACAGCAGTTTTTGATGTAAGCCCGATTATATTATTGCAATATTTACAAATGTACAACTCAGTGAGTCCGTATCACTGTCATTTTAACAACTAATCCAGACCAGGAATACAAATTTTATTTCTGGCCAGAAAATAAAGGCGGTCTATTAAAGAGTAGGTCTATAGATATTCGTTCTTCATTCTCCATTCTTCATTATAGACCCCAACATTAAGAATGCTTGAAGTTTCGATCCTTCAGGAGGCCTGCCTTGCGGAAAGGTCTTGCTAGGATCGAAACGTCAGGATCTCTAGAATGTGAGAATTGAAATGTCTTCATTTAAGTCAGTAAACTGGCAAAATTTCCGTAATACTTTACAATGCTAAATGAGGGGGGGGGGTAGTCTGCAACACCAAAGCATTTCTTTGCATCACTAAATTATTCTTTTCTCTTGCATTTAAGAATAGACGTGGCCCAAATATCCTATAACAAACAAAGATTATTCGTACTCTCCATCATATTAATACTGCTGTGATAGTCGACATGCTAAGCACATCAAGCGTTTGGGCGGCAGAAGACACTGCCGTTTAACGCACGTTGCTCCTTCGCCAAAATATGTCGGGGCATCTGATGGCGTGTACACTGTAATGCCCCTCTCCGAAATGAATATACAAGAGTTAATATTCCAAATGCATCATTGTGTGAGTGTGTGTTAGTACCGGTAAGCGCCCACGGGTTGTTTCTATGATATCTTGATGGCGAACCAATGTTATGTTCTTGTCCTATTTGGGCGGTGCCTCAATTGCCATCGCTGCCTGGATGCAGGGCGCAGTTATTTAGGGTAGAGTGTGTCTCCCCCCCCCGCCTGACGTCACCTCGCTTCTCAATCAGGGGCTCCGTTCGAAAGGCGCCGTACGGAAGTCGTTGGCGCGCGCGCCTTGTCCCCGAGCAGTTCGATGGCGCGGGGCCACGTGAGTTTTACGCGTTTAGAAATAACACAAGAAGCACGTCACAGGGTTGATCTTTAGAGGGACCTTGCTCTCCACCTCAATTGAGGTCTATTCCCGTAAATCAGCTTGCTTCCTGAGAGGCCTATATAAGTCTCTCCCGCAGACCTTCACCTCGATCGAAAAGCGAAGGAAATAGATATCGCCATGGTGACAGAGTAGCCTACACTCTACAATCCTGGTTTTCTGCTCCAAGACGCAGGATCGGACCACTAATTGCGTCGTGGCTGTCGGATGACACGGTGGCATTTGCGTCTAATTGTGTTCCCCCCTATACTTGAAATAGAAACGAATAAGTGACGGAGAAGCTAGTGGCATTTTGTATTCACTGACACTCAGCCTGTTTGTAATTATTCATGGCCGGCCCAGGTCTATTCAGCAGGTTCTGAATCGATGTCTGATCACAGTACGATAGTCATCGTCGTCGGCTGGAAAATCGTATAGGCCAACGATGAAGATCTGCCCGGCTTCCTCCACGGAGGAGGGGAATGAAACCACGCAAATCAACGCCGTGCAAACAGGGAAAGCGTTCACAGTTAATACGGAATCCCGCGTCTGTGTGTGTGCAACTCACAGACTCTCCGGTGTAGGTCGAGGCAAAGGGAGGCGGGCAGCGCCGGTGATACAACGGGCCCCCGGGCCATCTGTGGTCGTCGTGCATTGTATTCCGTGCATGAAACAGGCCATTCCGGGGAGAGAGAAACTCCCGCAGCCTTTTGGCCCGATGGGCAAGCGGAGAGATTCATTAACTGAGTTATCAGCGTGTGCCATTGCCTGGAAGAATTGGGGTTTGACCTTTGAAAGGTCGGCTGACGACGAGAGACTCTGAAATCTTTGCTTTATGTTGAAAAAGGGGGGGGCAATGACGGCAGCAAGGTCACTTGGGACTTTTCTCAAAGAGATCATCGGTTGGATATCAGATGATTTGACCCGTCCGATGTCATTTCCACCGGAGAGCCATCGTGTATTTTTCACCCCAGAGTCCAGTACAATCGGTTTTCTACCGGGGGGAATTTTATCGGTCGGATGAATTAAACCGGTACTCAACCGATGATCTTTTTGACAAGAGACCTTGGCAGCATCCGAGATCCAAGCAATGGCATCGGCCAGATTCATGTCCGAGTCGTAAAGCTCTGCTGTGATACTGGCAACCAGCGTAATACCCCTACGAAGGTATTGAAGAATCTCTCGGTGCCAAACCAGGACATAGGGGTCCGATTCTATATCTATAGATGCGGACGGACTGGTTCAGGCTGTCAGCACTCAGCGGATGATCCAGATGACATGGGTAGTATTATGCGTTCAATCCCTGAACTCCACGTCCTGTTGGACCTTGATGCGATACCAACTACACAAGAAGTCAGTCTTGCTCTGAAACAGCTGAACTGCAACAAAGCCTCTGATGACGTCGGCATTCCTGCTGAAGTTCCACAACAGTCGAAGCACTCTAAGATGGTCATTCTTTGAAACGAACTAAGGGTGACAGACGGGACTGTACCAACTACAGAGCAATCTCCCTACTGAGTGTTGCTTGCAACGTTATGGCTCGTTGTAGGAAGGTTTGCGGAGACACCATGTATAAAGTTTCTTAACGGAAGAGGTGTGATTCTGAAAAGAACCTGAGTGGTAACTCGACGTTTCGACCAGTATTCTCTGGAGGTCATCAGGAGAATGCCTTGGACTCGGTGGTGGATCTGCTTATATGACGGTGGTCGCTGAGGCGGGAAAGCGAGAAAGATAATCCTCTGGGGAGGACAATCTTAAGGGGCCTAGATCGCTGAGGCGAGAACCATACCTCTTCCGTTAAGAGACTTTATACATGGTGTCACCGCAAACCTTCCTACATTGATTAACCCACCATGCAAAGCCTTACGTCTTAGTTATGGCTCGTGTTGTTCTGTCCAGACTTAACACTCTTGCTATATAGTCGTGTCCATACCCAGAAAGTCAGCGTGGATTTCACTCGGACGCTCAACCATTGATAGGCTAGTTTGTCCGATGAGGCAACTCCAAGACAAATGCTTCGAGCAGTCCCGCCGACTTTGTATGGCATTCATAGATCTTACAGAGGCATCTGACCTTGTAAACCGTGTGACGCACTTTATGTTGTACTACAGCGCATAGGCTAGTCCACCGAGACTCGTACCTGTTATCCGTTTATTTCACGATGGCATGCAAGCCTCTATCCAGTTTGAAGGCTCTTGCTCAGATTTATTTGGCATCACAATGTTACGCAAGGTTGCGCTCTTGCTCGAACGCTTTTTTTCTGTTCTCCTTCAGCATGCCTTCCCTGGCACCAGTGGCATCTCTCCCCTCGCGTACAGTGATAATAGTCTCTTCAATCTGGCAAGACTTGGTGCTTAAACCAAGCTACTCCACTCCGGGTTTTCATTCGTGAACTACTGTACGAATATGATGCAGTCTTCGTCGCCGATATTGAACAGGAATTATAATCCATGTGTGATTCCTTTGCCTCTGCCTTCTCTGACTTTTGTATCACGGTCAGCATTTTTTTTTTCTTCTAAGACCCGAAGTGATGCCATTTGGCCTTGATGTCACTCCCTAAGTCTCCGTGAATAGGTCGTCTGTGGAGAACGTTGATATGTTCTGCTACATTGGTTCGATTGTGTCTAGCCTGGCCCTCCTTAGAAGTGGAAATCATGGCAAAAGACTATGGTGAAGCTGCGACAATCTTTGGAAATCTCCAAGATTGCGTACTACGGTCAAACAAGCACTTAACAACCCGTGACTATGAGGTACGTGATCCGTCTATTCTTCTTTATGGATGTGAAGCCTGGCCTTACTACAGAAATCGGGAGCGTTGACTGAACGGCTTTCACACGCACTGTGTGAAGAGGATGCATATATGCGTCACGACGTATGACACTCAACCACGTGGTTAGGGTATAGTTGCGCACTACACACGTATGACGCATTGTGTATGGTTGCTGGCCTAACACACGCAACGTTGGGCACTTTGGTCCAGTTTGACCCTAACCGTAACCGTAACACTAACTCTAACGCTAACCCTAACCCAAACAACCATAATCCTAACCCTAACCCAAACAATGCTAATCCTAACCCTAATCCTAATCCTAATCCTAACCCTAACCCTAACCACCCTAATCCTAAACCTAACCCTAACCCTAACCCTCACTCTATCCCTAACACTAACCCAACCCTAACTCTAACCGTAACCGTAACCGTAACCCTAACCGTAACACCCTAAGCCTAACCTACACTGGTTTACAAAACATGTCCTGGTATAGTCCCCACACAATTAACGGAGTACCAGCGATGGTGGTTGAGCGTCATATGTCGGTTCTGTTATATATCTCGAGAGGAGGATTGTTGGTGTTTCTTGGGACGATATAGAGTCCACGATGTTCGTAACCTGGAAACTTCTCATTCAACCAACCTCGTGACAATCATCAGCAATCGTTTAAAATGGGTTGGTCATATGCGGAGGATGGAGGACAGAATCCCCAAACTGGTTCTCTTCGGTAAACTGTCTTTATAGGCAAACGTTCTCTTGTACATTCTCGTTTGTGGTTCCATCAAGCGTGAGCTAAAGGATCACCACCTGGGAACAGTTGGCAGCGGAGAGATCCGTGTGGAGGTCATCGATCCATGCTGGTGTTCAGCGCTCCGCTGATAAGTTGGAGGCTTTAAGATGGATGCAACACATCGCCAGACAGCGAAAACGTGGCGCAGAGAATCTAATCATCACTTTAACGATGGGACTGAGCCATGACGATGATCAGCGAACCACAAAATAAGACTAAGGGTAGAAGTGGACCCCTCTAATGGTGAACATCCAGAGGAAGATTTGTCGTGAATTTATCGATGATGCCATTCTGTTGTGAAAATACAGACTTGTGACCGCCTTTTGAACGATTTGGTACGACGATCGTCTGGCATTGAACCTCCTTTTAGCGAGAATACACGATCACTGTGCGTGGTTACCAGGCAAATAATTATTCGTTGCGGTGAATTCCAAATGGGGCACCAGTAAACCCAGTAGCCAACCAGTGACCTTTTGAATCTTTACACGTTTCAAATATCTCCTGATTTATCATTCATGTAGGGTATACAAAGGAGGAAATCAATGATATTTCCTTGGCCATCTCCTCCTTAAAAAAACCCCTTCCTGGTAAGAACTCCATGGTTTTCATGGTGGATTCACAATGGAAGAGGTCTGAGAATACTCCTAGAAAACGCCTAGCCATTGCACACAATCATTGTTATAATGAAAATGGGGATTGCAGCAGACATTGTGTCTGGGTATTGCAGGAGGTCGATGTGTGCCCTGTCAGAATACTGCCCACAGTGGCCTCTGGATGTGCTCAATTTACAAAGTAATTCGTTCATCAAAAGAGTAGAGGGCCTGAGGTTTCGATTCTCAAGGGCTTTGAGAACGGTCCTGCTAGGAACGAAACGTCAGACCCTCTACATTGGTAACGTAATTTCAGTCTGTCTGTTACTCTAAAATTACAAATTCCATGACCTTTATTTACAACCACAACGACCACGACCACTCCTTTAAGGAATATACTCAGGCGGGGGTTACCCTTTTTCGGCAGGTGTGGGCCGATTGCACATGGCGAACCGATTGAATTTAGATCGTCGGTCCTCTGAACACACGCCCGCACGCATATGCCGGCATCGCTTCGTGTTTGTCTCATGTGCAACCGGAGAGCCCCAACCAGACAGGTGTGCACTTCGCTCCCAGTCTCTGCCGACACGTTCTCTCTAAACCTTTTGCTTTCTTTCACTTTTTTTTTTGGTCGGAGCCGAATTGAAAGCCGAAAGTGCAAGGGCCGTGCTATAATCTTTTCTCAAGACCCGTCCACGTGGCCCGGTTTGTCACACCTCCGTCCTCCTCTCGCCTGAACTAAGTTCAGAGGTGTTGATGCTGGGTATTTTCTTTTTCCATTCTATCAACGAAGGCCCCTCCCTTTGATCCAGCAAAGCGGGAAATCTGGGAGAAAAAAGATCGTTCCCACGATGGGCCCTCGCTGCTTCTCGGGGGACCATGGCGACGCACATGCGCAAAACATTGTCACTGGTAGCTATACGTTGACGTCATCCAACTTCAAGAACGTGATAGCGGCCACAACTCCGACTGTTGCCAAGGGCAACAAGGGCAACAGCGCGTTGTATTTGCTGAGGCGTATAATACGTACACATAAAGGATGTGCGTACAAAGGTTTTCAACCAACGGGCCGGGGTAGCTGTAGCCGTTATTTTAGACCAGGCAAGAATTTTGAATGGGTTGGACGATTTGCTGTCAGATCTCCGTCTGTCTCTCAGCTTAGTTCCCTGATTCGTTTTATAGTATTCTTTCTTGGCTTTCAAACAGTACCAAAGCAAACGGAATTCCTTCACTTAAAATCGAATCCATAACCTTTGGGAGGATTCTGTGCACATCTTGCCCATCCTGGCAGGCTACACGAACGCCCATGTAATCCCAGTAATAGGATACCGGTGTAATAGGATACTATTCCATCGTTTTCATCCCCTACGCTACGAAGCAAGACAAACACACCCCGACTTAAAAAAAAATGGGAATTGACCAGCCCCCTGATACTTCAATATCGGTCAGACGGGGCCACTAGTACGAATCCAGCGGCCAGAGGGGTCGAAATCATTGTTCAATCCGCTACCTCCAGCGATGACCCAATTTGGGCCGTGAGCGAATCTCATAACGGTATTACGGAGGGCTTCATTAGACGAGGTCCGCGAACTGAAATAGAGCGTGTGACCCGGCCCAGGCCGCCCGTTTATCTGCTTGATTTGATGGGAGGGGGAGAGGGTGGGAAGGAGGGAGGGGGGCTCAAGACACTCTAGACAACACAATTCCATATCAACTCGCGGTCAGACACCCCTCGTCATACCCAATCCTCCCAAACTGCACGTCGCACAGGGAGATGCTGCACCGGTGTGGATATTGCAATATCACGGTGCCCGTCGACCGTTCAGACTCTCCGAGGAAATCAGAGCGATGGTACAATTGGCTTATTACAGGCGTTGACGTCACACGTTTACACTAGCCGTCCAATCATCGCGCCTCTTTTGCGCCAGCTCGCTTCTTCGGCGAAAGTGGTTTGTTAATGTTCGCGTGTACAGGCCTATTCCTCTCACTTCTTGCAATCTTCGAGCTATCTCTCGTCTCTGAAGATCTCCGACCCAAATCCAGCATCAAAATGAGATTGTCTCTCCCCCATCGGCGACCCTTGTGTGATTAAAACGAAAATGACAGGCACCATGCACCCGAAACGATTCAAATCTTTAACCCTCCCCCCACTCGTTCCAGTTATCAAACTTTTTGCGGAGCCAGAGGTTGGCTCTTCGTCTTAACGGAAGGCTATTGACTGGCACCTCCCACTAAGTGTAGTGGGGGAGCAGAGATCGTAGTCGATTAAAGGCGAGGTTATCGCAGAGGTGCACCGCCGCCGCACTGGCGTTCCGAAGATTAATGCCATGAACAGATTAGTTTAGTGACGTCGCAGTGCCGGGCGAAAGCGGGAGGACTCTGATCGTGCGCGGACTCGTGGGGGTGGGAGGAACGGGAATGTGAATCCAGCCTGGTCCGGCGCTAATATTGTGAGAGTGCCAGGTCGGTGGACGGGGAGGTTCCTCCGTGCGTTTCTCACCTCTCGTGCTTTCTACGGTGCATTAGAATTCACCACTCACGGCCTCCTCTCCTGATCCGACAAGGACGAGAAGGCCCAATGTACGCCCCAATGTACGCCCCATGATTGTGAAAGAGCCCACCCCCCCCCCCACTCTTTCCCTCTCCCTCACCCACACCCTCAGCACCGTCTCCATCGCACTCTCTCTCACCCTCACTTTCTCCCTCTCCCTCCCTCTCCCTTTTCTTCTCCCACTTACTCTCCATCTCCCTACTCCTAGTCCTCTCCCTCTCCCTATGTCTCCCCTCCCTCTCCCTCTCCCTCCTCTCTCTCTCTCTCCCTCCCCATCATCCCATCCTCCCTGTCTCTCTCTCTCGCCCGCCTATCTCTCAGCCTCCCACCCATCCCCTCCCTTCACAATCCCAAGCAGGGATTGTTTTGTGCTTTTGGATATGCATCTCTAGGCTCTATCTCCCTCGTCATCAGCAGCCCGTTTGGGCCGCTTATCTCCGTGCGATCCGGCAGAGTGCACGCCCCCGAGACACGCCGGAGCCCGGTATACAGCGCTCGCGGAACAACACACCACCGCCGCCTTACGGTGCCCTGGGAACGGCCATGCCTTAAAACGCATTCGCATAACGGGCAAAAATGTACGAGGTTGTTCGTCGATATCACTGCCCTGTGTATGTACACGGTCCACCCAACGGCGTGTAAGGTGAACGTACCGCAGGATCTAGACGCGACAAGAGTACCTAAATCCATCTGTGAAAACGCTGAAGACGTCGAAGCTTATTGATAAGATCATAACGAAGCCAAACAACGAATACCACATAGGACAAACATGCTACATTCCTATAGACTCATGGACGCTGGTCTGGCATCCGACTGTGCTTTTAACCGTGCACTGCTTTCAACGCGCGTCCCGTACACGTAGTCCCCTGTTTTGTCTTCAAAGGACTGGAAAGAGTTGGGAGTGTCGTCTCCCGCACTCAGGCCGTGAAACCGATTGCGGTAATTAGCCCCACTTCAAAGTGCGCGCTCAGACGGCAGAGAGAGGCAGAGCCGTTCCCGTTGCAAACGCGGCGGCCAGGCCCCCGAAATCCAACGGCTGTTTCGTGCCCACTCCACTCGGTGCACTCCTCAAACGACAACTGGATCGTCCACGTGCAAAAAAAAGGGGAAGATCAGGGAGTCCCCTCGATCCCCCTCCATTTAAGCAGAGGTCTCGGGTTCATGTCCCGGTCCAGTCATATTCCACCTTGCCGATTGCTCAAAACGGAATGGCATAAATGAACTGATTCGAAATAGATTCTGAAGATACAACGGAGTGCACAGAAAATGTAACAAAAAGGAAAGAAAGAATAATATGCTTAGGCCTATATATGATAGCGAAACCGCATGGTGACGACCGTCTAAGGACCGCCGTGCAATGTGCAATCCCTGGGAAGAACGAGCCTCCTGTCACGGCGGAATTCCAACCAGCTGGATCCTTGTCCGGATCCCTCTCCCCGTGCGTGACTTTGGTGAATTAAGAGCGAAACGTTCAAGCAGCCCGTGAAATCGGGAAATTGTGGAGAAGCGGTGTCAACAAGCCCTCCGGAGGGTTTGAGACGAGGGACAACGGGGAGAATTCCGCCGCCGCAATCGAGGCAGGCGCGCACCCGAAAGGCTAGGCAAGATACTACACCCGACTTGAACGTGATTCCGCACTCCGCTCGCGTCACTCCAAACTCGCACCCAGTCGCCCCCCGATCACAACTCCACGTGCAAGTCTGCGCACAGCTGAGGACAATTCTATACCTCCACTGAGCACGGGGATGACCAGGGTTCTATTTCATTAGAGGCAGGAATATTCCTAACTGGGACTCAGGAAGAATTTCATTTAGAATTCCAGAAAACAAAACCTGAAGCATCATAGCATTAATGTTCCTATTTCATAAACCAATGTAGGTCATCTACTAGGAAGAATCCATTTCCATCTCTGGACTGAATTTGTGTCTTAATTGTCATAAGTTTAGACATTTTATTTAGCACATTTCTCTCTTAATTTAGGAACATTTTATTTAGGAAGATTCCTATACCATTGTTATGAAATAGAGCCCAGGACACAACATGCAAAGAAAAGCAAAAAAAAAAACACCACTAAGTCGTGTCCTTTTGTTTGAAACTTCGCGGCCGATTTATAAAAAATCACAAACGGGGTGGAAAATCTGGCAATTTAACGTTTTGTTCCCACAACCAACGAGTTACAGCACCATATAACTGCCCACCTATCTTGAAAGAAATTAGGAATACTTCTGCTAAAAAAAAAAGTGCAATCACAGTGCAAACTACAAAGGAAAATCTGTATTAAGCCAAAAATCGGATTCTGTTCTGAGCTTTACCACAAAAAGAGGAATGATTCCTACAAAATAAGAATGGGTGGCAGCTATGCAACACACAGAGACGTGGAGGAAATACCGGCAATGGTCAGGGCTTGGTTCTCTCAGCAGACTCACTGTAAACAGAACATCCGAATCGATCGTCTGGCTTCCCAGATGTCCCAGAGACACGAACGGGCCACGCGCATCGTGTCCAGTGCAAACCCCGCCGACGGGAGGAGCGCGGGGCACCAGGCTACAGTCAGACTCGCCTCGAGGTCAGTGACCTCTACCCCACCTTATTCCACCGGCAGCGAGCCAGCCGGGCCCCGCACACACACACACACACACACACACAAAAGAAGGAATTCTTGTCGAACGCTCGCCTCCCGTCTGCCAAAATCTAATTCCCATTGACAGCCGCCGACAATGGAGCTGCACTTGCGTGACATAATTTTCCTCCCGTAACATCGCCTCTCGCGTGCATACTCTGTCATTTTATTTAAACGCTCGACCAAGCCACGTGGCACGGAGCGTCCACCTGCACTTCCCCCCAATTAAACACGGTATCTCCCCTGTAACCTTTTCCTCCAATTGCTGCAAGCAATCACATCCATCGAGTGACGGGCTTCTCGCGCGCCTGAAAGACAAGAGTTCCAATACTCTGGACAATAGCTCGATTCTCTGACCATAAATCGAGTCGCATGACCTTAAAGACATGGGACAGATTCTAGTAATAATCTCTAACGGATTTTTATTCTCACTTTCGGGGTTCCTTTTGAGGCACTTTTGGGGGCAAGGTAGCCGGCACAATTGGGTACGGCAGGTGCGCATGCGCAAACGGCAAAAGTTCACCGCTTGCCCGGGAAAGCTGATCACCGTCAACGCAGAACTTGTTTCCCGCACCAATGGTTTCCGATCATTTCGAACATTGATCATAAAGTTTAGACTCTTTCGGCAAAGCAACAAAATACCGGTTGTGATACACGTGTATAGGCGCGCCCATTCTGTTTTGACGCCCCCTCCTCACCCACTCAACCCCAAAAAAAATCAGTGAGAGGTTTCTATTATACAACCATCTTCAAACTGTATAAGTTTCATGTAAATCTGTGAACATTTCTCGATTTTTCGATCTTGCCAATGTTGTGTAGGGGCTTTAAGATTAAAACTAACATCACTCATTATAGTACGAGCTAAGCTTAAGGTTTTTACTTGCTTCCAAAACTCAGTATAACCAGGCTCCGAATATTTGGTATAGGTTCGGTTACCCTTCAAAGTATGCTCAAGCGCCAAACGTCATGGACCACATATAAAGCATCATCCTCCGAGCCAACGCTTTCCCCAATGTTTCGCGCTCACGAAAAGATCAGTGCAATGCGGGGACCTGTCAAGAGTAACTAGCAATCGCATCGCGCGGACCGCAGTGCACCGGTATGGATTGTAATCCTGTCCACAGAAGGAAGGCTTTTCACGGTGAGCAGATTTTCTCGCTTAAGCGGCTCCATGCACTGAATCGGGTCTCCAGCTACATCATAACCGAAGAGTCGCATGAATGTGAGCTTAACGGGATGCTTTAACACGCCTAGTAATATACTTATACGAAATTATGCAGGATCGCAAACCCCTCTGTGAAATTTCGTCCGTGCACAATTTTCACGAGGCGCTTGATATTCCCGATGCAGCACAGTTTTTTTTTATTTATTTTTTGGCCTGAGAAATTCTCATTTCTTCTGCGCTGGATATGAATGTGTGTACTGACGTTAATGTGAGGCGAGTAAACGTGTGTTGCAAAATTGTAATCAATTTAGAACATCTAAGCAGTATTGTTCCGTCCTATTGCGAAGGATCTGGACGTACTGATTGACTCGAAGGCCGGCCAGCAATTTACTGACAAATTGCAGGATCTCCGTAGAAAAACAAAAAATTCAACCATTCCTGAAAGACTGTCGAAATTGAGCTCCACAGCCACATAGTATACGGGTGAGTGAAATGTCGCGATGAAACTAAACCGTGCCCGAGCCCAACCAAATAAAGGCCGAATTCGTTGCCCGGGAAAAGCTATAAAAGGGTACAATGGTTGTCCGTCTAGCACAAAACGGTGTAACTACGGTTTAATTTTGAGCGGGGGTGCGGGATAGCGTTACCGTACAACAAAACACACTGGGGGGGGGGGGGTCGGGTCTTTTCATTCCTATAGGCGCTGGCTGCATGCAGCATCGCCAGCCGATGTCTGCGAAATTATAATGATGGCCGTACCTAATATTGCCACGGTAGAAAGGAAGAGGACATGTCGGGGACAGTCCGCAACCCCAGACTACTCGCACAGGCACGGCATGCTAAAGTAAAAGGCGCGACTACATAATATAGTATTCACTTTTAAGGATATCGTGTCTAGTTGACAACGAGGTGAAATCAGTCACTTTATCGTGGATTTGCCAAGTGTGCTTTCACGCCCGTTTTCCTTGTTTATTGTTTTTGTTCAGTCATTAAGCAAAGCCTCAGAGGTAATCGAGGCTGACAGTTGTGCTAATTCAACATCAAATGCTAGTTTCTGTTTGTCACAGGCATGAATTGTGCTTTCGCGCCGAAGTCAGACGCTGGTATGAGACGCTTCGTTTTTTCAAATCAGTTACCTTGAGTTTGCACGTCACACGGTCAAAGGTCACTCGAGTGGTCAATCGGGGAGACAAGTCTCTCGTCATCAGAAAGAGAGAGAGAGAGTAGGTGAGAGAGAGAGAGGAGGGAACAAAAGAGTAAAGAAACTCTTTTATAGGAGGAATGAGAAACGGGGTAGAGTGGGGAGAGAGAGGGAGACAGGGGTGCAGAGAGAGAGGAGAGGAAGGGAGTGGAAAGATAGGTGAAGAGAAAGGGAGAGAGGAAGAGGCGGGAAAAGAAAAAAAATGGAGAAATAGAGGGAGAAGAGAGAGGGGAGAGTGAGTGAGGGAGAGAAGAGAGAAAGAGGGGGAGAGGGGAGAGGAGGAAAAGGGGGAGAGGGGGCAGAGAGAGATAAGAGGGAGAGAGAGAAAAGAGAGAGGGAGAAAGGAGACTCAGGAGAGAGAGAGGAAACGAGAGAGGGAGGGGGGAAGGGATGGGAAGGAGAGAGAGGGAGAGAGTGAGAGGGGCGCAAATTGAACTCAGCAAATTGCTGTTACCAAAGCATCCACCCTTTTTGTGGCGTTGACAGTCGCATAGCTCAACCCTCCTAAACGCCCGATTACGAACCAGGTCTCCAACGACATGGAGCTCCTATACAGCGGCTATGGTGTGCTTAGCCCAATAAAAGTCTGCTCTATTTGGCGGTCGATGGAATGTTCATTGCTTCGAACCATACTCGTACACTGCCAGCTTAGCACGGATTTTGAAATGGAGCTTTACATAACGCTTCTGGGACAATGTCGCACAGAGTGTTAAGCACCAACCATAGCGCTGTGGGCCAAACTCATTTTGGTTTTGATTCAGTGTGAGTGCGAATAGAAAGAAACACACCACAACAACCATCGCCTGAAACTGCCTTTTAGATAATCCTCTTAATCTCCTTTCGCCTGTATAAACCGTTCACGCTAACCGCATCACTTGCGCTTAAGCAGTTCGATGACATTGAACTCCGGTCAGCGCTTTGGGTCCTCCAGAAGAAGAAAAAAAAAGCGGGAGGATTAAGGCCTAAGTGAATTTGATTAGGGACCACAACCAGGTATCGGGCCGAGATTGCAATCGCCGAGGCTCTGACATGATTGGGTTGGCGGCGCTTGGAGCCAGGACGAGGGAGAAGAGCTCCACCGTAGCACAACGCCCCCACACACGTGTAGAGGGAAGACAGAGGACGACCCTTGGACAGTCCACCAAGACATCCAAACTGGATGCCGTGCACATCAGAGAAGTCACGCGTCGTCCATCCCTCCCAACTGCGCGGCAAACATAGAGAACTGCCCAAGCTTTTACAGGATAAGATTGGTTGAAGGTTCGCACGGTGGAGGTACAGCGTGCGTAAGGGCTCGCGGTGTCACCGTGATAGGCATCACCTCTCGTGAGATGGAGTGTGGCTCTGGAAAGAGCCGGTGACTCAACGTTTCGGGCAGTGTGTACTCTGCCCGCCGCGAGACTGGTATATACACACACACGGCTCGAAAAGGTTGGGTTGCCGGCTCTTTTCAGAGCCATGCACACACCATCTCACAAGAGAGGATGAATACACACGGAACCTTCCACCTCCCTTTCACAAGACCAACAGAACCCCAACATTGCTGCCTTGCTCAGCAAAGAGCACCTCCGAAAAGCAATGGACGCGACACGCTCTCGCGGTACAGATGCCTGTTCGTTCTACGCACGTCTTGCGCGCTTAAGTGGGTCTATTAATTTGACCCCCATGGCAGGCAAGTTGCAGATCTCCTTACGCCAAATTGTAACTGTCGTCCTAGCCTCGTTTTCTTTACTTTCTTCCCCCCCTTTTTTCACCAGCCCTAGATTGGGCAGATTAAGCCGCAGAAACTGCCCCAGACGACGAGGTTTACAGAGTGGCCGCGCCGTGAAGGAGGGGGGGGGGGGTAGTGGGTGACACTGACGTCACGAAGGCTCTGAGAGGTGTATACGGTGACTGGGATGCCCCCTTTATGTGTGGCTATTGTAGTGAGAGCATGGTGAGAGCAAATAGGGAGTTGTGTCTGACAGACGGTACGGTATACACGTAGCGGGATGAGGCTTCAAGATGGATGTACAACAGGCAGCGAGCCGGTGGGAGACTGGCCTCGTTCCGATGTTCTGTTGACGCAGCGTGAGGCCAGGCTTGATGGAAGGGGTCAAGGCACCACCACCCCAACCCCCAAACTCCCCCCTCCTCCCTTAAGTGGGAGTCGCTTGTCTGGTCATCAATGGACGAGCTCGCACGCGTACTGCGTCACCTGGTCTTGATCGTTAAAAAATACCAGAGTGGGTGAAATAAAAACGATGAAACCCGACTCCAAAGTCGCCGGTGGAAACTTCCTGGCGATCTTTTTTTTCTTTTTTTTTTTGGTTGGGGGGGGGGTGCCCGGCATCTCCGTCCATCCCCGGTCCCCCCACCACTTCCAACCCGGAGATCCCGTAGAGAGGCGCATTCCCATCCCGTCCGGGATTCGGGCGTTGGGGGGTCGAATACTCGGAATAGGCCGCGAATTAAGCTCCAGCTATGCCGGTGAGCAGACGCGCCAGCCGACCCTCTGCCAAGGCATCAGTCTAGGGCAGCTCGTGGCTTAATAAGGCGAGGACAGACCGCAGTCTGCCACACGAGAAGTCATTACCAATTCACGTCCCTTTTTTTTTTTTACGACTTCAACGCACAGGGCACGTACTTCGACGATGATTACCACATGTGTCTTGTCTGTGTTCTTCTAATTCTCTCCCAAAGAACCATCCATGCCATTTTGTCTGATGACGAAGGCGGAGAGCAGCTTGCCAAATCGTCCGCTGCATCTCTTCTTCGTCTTCGTCTTTTCGCGCCCAAAAGCGCAGGGAGAAGCGCCTAGTGCTCGCCGGACAAGCGCCCATTTGCAGCCACGTCGACTGATGATGAGTGTCGCGTGCGCGCAGCGTTTCTTTTTGGTGCGTTATCATTATTATCGTTATATCGTCATAATGGCCGTGGCTGCTGCGATCTCTGCATCGAGGACTGTCGATGAGGCCGGGGAAACAGCGGAGTTGCAGCCCGCTCGTAGCCCTGTCAAGTTCGGACAACGTCGAAGATGGATTCCAAACCCCCCCCCCCACCTCCCCCAGCCTCACTCCGCCCATTCGCTCCAATCGTAAATGCGAGGTCATGACCCCGGCAGCGCGTGCGAGTAGGGTCACACTATCCGGAGGCGTGGGGAAGGGGGCGTCTTGGAAACCGTCGCGAAGGCCAACTTAACAAACAAAACCCCGTGCCTCCTCGGCGAATCTCCCCGCGACGGACGCGTTGGGGGAGAGGGGCATAATCTAACCACCGACCCATGGGATGCCCTACGACCGGCCCCGGCCGAGGCCTAGGGGGGGGGGGGCTCCGGGTCGCCTCGCAGTTGCCGCCCCGCTAGCGACACCGCTAACCTCCTTGCACTATGCACCCGGGAAGTGCGCTCTAGTTCGCCCGCCCGCCTGCCGCGATTCTTCGTCTCTTCCGTCTTCCTGGCAACAATTAGTAAAGCTCGGCTGCTGCGGAAATCACGGGCGAGGAATGCCTGCGTGCACGGTGATAATGATATTTTTGTTCAATGCCGGCCTCCGAAATTGGGGTCGGGGCCAGCGCACTCCAATTCCTGATTTGGAAAATGTCGGCCATGTCCCTGTCTGCTTAGTGTGAGTGCGGTCCGGGTAACCCCTACTCCCCTCCCCTCTCAAAAAAAAAATCACCCAGTCCAAACCATCAAAGCTTTAAATCTGGATCTGCTTAGGTTCTCGATCTGTCATGATTATGGAAACTGGGCGTATACCTTACGACACCCATTACCAGCGCTTTCACGCTGTTTCCTGCTGTCTTGCGGTCCTGTGAGATTTATACAATGACACCTTGGATCTGGATAAATGTTTAATGAGAACAGGAAATCGGAATACAAGGAAAGGGAAGGAAGCGGAGAGAGGAGACAAGTGGGGAAGGTAGAGCAGGGGAGGGAAGGGGGAATGGAAGGGAAAGGGAGGGGAACGAAAATGAAGGGGTGGGGATGAGATGGGATGGGATGGGATGGGGTGGGAAGGGAAGAGCTAGGATGGGATGGGATTGAATGAGATGGGAAGGGAAGGGAAGAGAAGGGAGGGGAAGGAGGGAGGGGAAGGGAAGGGAAGGGAGGGGAAGGAAAGGGAAGGGAAGGGAAGGGAAGGGAAGGGAAGGGAAGGGAAGGGAAGGGAAGGGAAGGGAAGGGAAGGGAAGGGAAGGGAAGGGAAGGGAAGGGAAGGGAAGGGAAGGGAAGGGAAGGGAAGTGGAAGGGAAGGGAAGGGAAGGGAAGGGAAGGGAAGGGAAGGGAAGGGAAGGGAAGGGAAGGGAAGGGAAGGGAAGGGAAGGGCAGGGAAGGCAAGGCAAGGCAAGGCAAGGGAAGGCAAGGCAAGGCAAGGCAAGGCAAGGCAAGGCAAGGCAAGGCAAGGCAAGGCAAGGCAAGGCAAGGCAAGGCAAGGCAAGGCAAGGCAAGGCAAGGCAAGGCAAGGGAAGGCAAGGCAAGGCAAGGCAAGGCAAGGCAAGGACGGGGGTAAGCAAAGGTAGAAATGTCTGATTTGCTCACCGATGGGAAGACCAGTGCAGCCACCCCTTCGCTGAGGCTCTTCAGGTCCAGCTTCCGCCGGGTCACCGTCTCCTCCTTCTCTTCCGCCTCACTGGTCAGCGAGAGGAAGGAGGCCGAGGCGGCGTCGGGGGACAGGGACTGGCTGGACTGGGCGCCGGTGGGCACCTCGTCGGGCGAGCTGCCCTGAGACACGCATGGGGGCATCCCGCCTTTCCCGCCCATGTAGCTGCACATCTTGGCAGTTTGTTTCAAAGAAGAACCCGCGTTAGAGACAATGCGTCCGCCGGTGATCTGGCACGGCCACCACAGGAAGTGACTGTACAAGCTGTGGGCTTTCCCGAGCTCTACTATTGTTTACCTGCCTCTATCTTCTGTCCTTCTTTCTGCCTCCTCTCCTGCCTCTTCACCCTCCTCTCCTGCGATAAACCGGTGCTGTCCGATCGGCGTTTTGAGGCCGGGATATTGTCCCTTGGCTTTCAAGGGGTTCGCCTACAGTCCTCACGCTCTCTGCTTCAAGGCGCGAGGGGCGGGGATTTGGGGCACCTCTAATCTAATCGCTGCAGTCACGAGTTGTTGCTTGCCACCCGTGCAGGGCTAACACGGTTGGTGCCATCGCAATCGCACAGATCCCAACGCCAAGATTTAAACAAGAGAGAGGAACAAACAAAAAGTTACCAGCAACGGAGGCCAGTGGGGTTGTAGACCTGGACTGGCCTTCTTCCGCAACCTTAAACAAAAATGACCAGATGATCCGTGTGCATGTGCTTTATCTTTCAAAGCAGACAGAAGCAGATGAGCCACGATGCTTGCTCATGGTCCGATACTGCCTGGATGGGTTTTTTTTTTTTTTTTTACTCCTTCAGCATCAACTACGCGATGGCGGCGTCCTCCATTTGGTGACGAGTGCGTGGTGCTGTGGTATAGCTAGCGGGCAGGATGCTTACGTGTATTCCACGGGCCGGCGTTAGCCCCTTCAAAAGTCCCCGTGTTGTCGAGCTGCCAGTACGTGTATGTACACACACACGGTACACCTATGCTCTGTGCTGTGCACGATGGACGGGGGGACGCGGCGGCGAGTCAGCGGCAACCCCTAGCCGTCCGCACGCGTGCAGCGCATATGCATCACGCACGTGCACCCATTCCGCTACTACACGCCGCACGAGGAGTTTCAAACGATGTCTCACGTCAGTTTTCCTGGTGGCGGCGGTGACGGCGGCGGTGGTGGCGGTGGTGGCCGTGCTGTGAGTTTTGGTTGTGGATGTGATGGGGGTGATGATAGTGGTGGTGATGGTGGTGGTGGTGGAGGTGGTGGTGGTGGGGGGATGTCCAATGCAGCTTTCAATTCGACACGCCTGTGGACTCCGAGGAAGCACCTCCTCGGCAGCTTGCAGTAACTGGGTCAGAATTATGCGCGGTCAGGGCCTCGTAGCTGAAATGAAGAAGGCGAACAAAAACAACCTCATATTAAAAAAAAAACCTGCCGTGTCTCGTGCGGACGAGCGTCTCACTGGGCCCAGTACGAGTGTCCGTAATCTGCCGTCTCCTCGTCCATGTCGCTTGAGCACACGGCGAAGCAATCCACAGCTCCACGCCTAGGCATGGGCAACCCCCCCGCTAGCTCACAATGGACGGTCCGATCACCCGGGCCGAGCGCAGAGCACGAAGCACGCACCGAACCGCTATCCCACCAACGGACGCCAACGCAGCTGCACGTAAATGCTTTGATGTACACACCGTGGATAGAGCGAGAGAGCGAGGTGGGGGGGGGGGGAAGAGAAAGGGCAAAACTTGGACCACTGAGGGCGCCCTTCTAAAAACACGCGCGCAATGTTTAGGCGACGAGGAGACGGCGTGACTCCGAGATGTGATTCAAGGAGAAGATTGTCGAACAAAGGACTGCAGAAGCGGAAGTCGTTTTTTTGTTTCTCCGTGCGCGCTCATGTCAGCCACCTGCTTTGCCTGCCCAGTCGCTTAAAAACGGCGCCTGTTAACGAGCAAGTCCTTCCTAGTTCGCAGTGTACATGATGTATTGACATTAGGCAAACCTGCCAGGTGTCTTCGTGTTCCCTGTGATCAAGGATTCGCTTCCTCAATCTCAGTTTCAAGTAGTCACTCATTGCATAGGCCTACTCTTTCTGAGTTGAATAGAACAGGAAAATGAATTATAAACATCAGTACAGCAACTTTACAGAAATGTGTATAATCATACCGGTAATATATCTACATGTAATAAATCTTGTACAACAAATAAATAATTTGTTATTAATAATATTGTATTATTCATGAGATAAATAGATAATAGATAAATGTACGTTATTTTTATGTAGGGAAAGGGAATATTCGGTACAGGATTCATTGAGAGTAGGCCATGAGGTTGAATAGGCCGTAGCTTGTAGGAAATACAGCCTGTTAAGACAAAATCATAAGACTGACAACCACGAGACGAATACAATGATTGGACAGACTTGAAGACATTACAATAACTGACAGAAACTAATTCAAAGACATAATAAATATTTGATTTTTGGCTGAGCGTCAACGTCAAATGAGTGAATTCAAGACTGAAACTGGACTAAAATAAATGCACAAGAGAAGAGAATGCGGAAACAAATGTTTCTAAGGTCCTTTCCATTAACCCGCTTCAATCGTATCACATGCCACCTTCACGTACTGCGTCACGATGACGTAAAACTCGAATGTAAAAAAGCCCAAAAATGGACCAGACCCAATTTTGCTTTTGCCAAACGTTCAGAAATTCCCAAGTCAGTGTTTTGGCGTTCTTGTATAATTATGTAACTTCATATACAAATTAATTTGATACTAGGCGATAACCGCACGAGGAGCACAGTGATATCTAAAAAAAATGTAGATCAACAGCGTCAACAGCACCGTATTATGTTATGCGATAAGTGGAAGTACATTTCAGGCGCTGATTCTATATGGAAATTGATCCCCTGTACACACGTCGGCCGCTATCTCCTATTGACATTCAAAATCCTTACGACGAAGACACTCTTAGGGTGGATCGCTTCGACAACAAAAAGACGACACCCAGGAGAGAACGTCCCCACACTTTTAAAGGCCCGATACAACATTGGGAAGATCGGAAAACATCGATGTCCACAGATTTCCTTCTAATTTACTTAGTTTGTAGATGGTCATGATGATAGAATCCTCAAGTTGAAATCTTACGGTCTGGGATGCTGTACTTTTCGTGAAAATCCTCACTCAAACATCGACAAATAGTTTATTGCTTGCAAGTAATAAACTGTTTCTTACACTACAGAACGGTGCGAAAACCGTGACGGTTTCAGATTACCATCTGAGCTAAAACATTTGATTTCTATTTTGGACTGTTTAATGGTTTAACAAACAAAGTGTGGCAATCTGATGACTTTTACCAATGTTGTATAGGGCCTTTAAAGCGGCGATATCTGGACTGTCCGCTGCGCAGTTGACTTGTAGACGCCAGGACAGGTCACCATAAATTTAGTTTTGTGTGTTTGGCTCGCCATAAGCACGGTCCGATCGCTTACTAAATATTTCTTAGTAAACCCCACCCATATTACGTAATTACTCATACCTATAGCTATCCATGCGTTCCCATATAAATTGCACAGTTACGTCCTGACCTATCCTCGTTCAGGTGAACTCACACACACCGAGTCCGTACCTTTGCTCCTTCACGAAATTCCAACCTCGAATTTGTTTCTGCGTTTGTAACTATACAAGTCATCTTCAGTCTACTCGATCTACAGTATGTCCACGACCAGTGACAACGATGCTTCCCTTATTTTCAGCAAATTTAAGGACTACTTCGACGCAAAATTCAGCACTATATCCAAACCTCAAGACGAATCCACCGCTATAAAAGAACTGAACCTAAAATTGCAGGCAAAAGAGCTCACTACACTTTCAAAACGAACTGCACCTCATGCACTTCTGCAATGGCACATAAAATTATTTGTCCCAGAATCATGAACACTTTGGGCACCTACTGTACTACATGCACATGAAATACTGTAGCTCAAGCACATGTGGCATTGTAATCACTTGAGCAAAAGTCGGATGAGGTGCATGAAGTGCTTCATGTACAAGAACATCTCCCTATTTACTGTACCTCAAGCACATGGAGTAAAAGTGAGCATCACCTCGTGCGCATGTATCGTGCACCATGTGCCTCAACATACGTCATCCATGTGCATGATGTGAGCACCGTTTTTACAGTGTAGACCAGGCAACATCGACCAGTTCAATCTGTTTATGTGCCACCATTATCCCATGCTGTAATATATAGTCTTAAAACTCAAACCAGTGCCAAATGTCCTTCTTATGGCGTCCCATTAATACTAAACTGTTTTTCATGCGTGTGAGCTTATTGTGGGTATTACGGTAAGGTCTGAGGTACAAACTCCGGGATATTCGGCATAGATTTCGAGAACGAAATGCCTGCATCAAACAAACTATATAGTGCAACAGAAATGGTATACTTTACAACAGTGGCACCTTGATGTGGGGGCTACCATGTCTGGTGATGTTTGATGCCCACTATAGGTCACCTGACCCATAGGGCGCAATCGGTCAATTCGGGACATTCTTGGAGCTTCGGGCAAGCAGTTCAACGATTTTGGATGTTTTTGACCAAAATAAAAATGGCAGAGAATACATTGACTGGACGGGATTTGAACCCGAGACCTTTGATTACGTGTACCGGCGTCCTTAACCCACGAGCTATCAGCCCTATATAGATGGTGACCTTCCGAGAGAATAAAAAACCAGCCAACCTTTGGCGGGGATGTGTTTGTTTGTTTTTCACGGCGGGAATTAGATGCTATATTTTTGCACCGCGTACCGGGTCAGTGCGGTGTTCCAAAGCCGACAATGGAAAGGGTATCTCGCATGACGCGCGCATTTACACAGCACAATGCAGGTAACTGTGTGGGCTCTGATACGATCGCGCTCTAAACAAACACTTCCACTCTTTCTCACTTTCGCGGGCTTTGACAAATTTGAAAGGAAACACTTCATATTGATACAATCTTAATTAAAGACATCGATTTCGATGCAAAGAAAAACCTCACCAAATATTTACTAAGTAAATACCCGCATTCGATTGTCAAGCGACATAAACGAATTTCAAATAAAGAAAAAGTCAAAATAATTCTTAACGAGTTAAGGACTAGGCATCCCTTATATTATGGCCTCTCTCAAAGGTCTTTGAAAAAGGAGTAGTTCTAATCATTCGTTTGCAACCTTTTGGCATGGACAACCACAATCATTTAACCACGCATGGTTTTTCCTGCGGTATATCGTGGCATACAGTCCTCTACACACACACAAATGCTTGTGGTGATATGTGGTATTTGGACCTGCACAAACGAGTGCAGTGTGGTTTCCTGTGGCACGTACACCAAGACATACCACATTGGGGTTTGTGGTTTGTTGTGGTATGTAGGCTGTCAGGCACTGTCTGTGCAGTGCTGTGTGTGGGAGGATAAGGGCCATACACCACGACATACCACAGCACGGTTTTTGTGGTATCCTGTGGTATGTGAGCCTGCACCCCGAAGGAACTGTGGTAAATTGTGGTATACAGTACGCGTCCTGTGCCGGAGGTGCAAAGCGTTAGGGCTTTAGAATGAGAGTTTGTTAAGATGCAGTGTGCATCCACGCTACTTTCTCAGGGTTCCAAAAACGGACTGAGCAAACTATGGCCGATATCTATAGTAATATTATCCCATGGCTGATGAGAAATTACTGAAGGGCCGGGCCGATGTCCTTCGTTCTCAAGGGTAGAGAGAGAGGGTTCCGATAGCTCAATTTGGAGGTATGCAGATTGCCATGGCTTTATTCAGTCTCATACAATCAATATCCACATTTATTGCAAAATAATCTTCAGTCAAGACAGAGCGCTAACGCCTTAGTCGCTATTAGATTTTGGGTTACATACCCCTCGGCTGGAGCTGTGGGAAAACGGCTATCACACAAAATTGGGCAACTCGGCAATAGACCGTGTAAGTTGGCCTCGAGAATGTACGTGTTACCGCGAGATTCCTGACTTCCTGGCTCCTCGAATAGGAGGTAAAGCGTGGAGCGTCGAACGTTTTTGTTAAAATATTTTGTATCTCGCCGATTGAAGCAGTTTAAACTATTAGAATTGTCTTATAGGAATAAAATATCAAAATACAATTCGTACGTGATTTTGCACGTTTTACAGACAAAAATAGTTAAAATAGATTTCCGATTTCACGTTTGAGACCGTAGAACATTATGCAACAAGAGGTGATAGTCGTGTTCCCAGACGAGCAAACTTGTTACCTTAGGCTTGTAAATGCATGTACATACGTGTACTGGCTAACGAAGTCGCGCGTTTTGTTTAGTGTACGTTATCTACATGTACAGTACAATATAAGACGCTTTTCTGGCCCGAATGCGAACCACACCAACTTCTGCGCGATACAAGCACTGAAGTAGTAATCCTCACGTCGCGTACTAAAGTCGGGCCACATTCGCAATACTGTATTTACAACCTGAAGATGAAGGTCAGGTTATATTTATTTTTTTTCTCTGCCGTATTCTCATTTTTTGGTAGTGTTTGTTTTGCTCATTCTTATACTTTTAATATACTTAATCCATAAACCTGGGTTTTTAGTTGGAAAGAGGCTTTCTTCATTATGTAATAATGCATTCAAAATTGGGTACGCGTTAATCTCCTATAGCAGGCGGCGCGGAGGTGCCCGGAAGTGTACGGTGACCTTTTTCCACCACGAGAGTTACACGGTCTATACGGTGTCAAGCCGCTACAAGTAAAACGAGTGCATATGGATGGTTTAACAATGACCGTGCACGGCATGTATTTCCGACACCCGGAAACAAAACCGGATTTCATTGCAAATGACGTGTATTGAACAAGTGATTACCTGTAAAGTAGGCAATCTATTTCATAAAGTAGATATAGGCTAGGTTCATCATCACATTCCGACCAAAAGGGGGATTTTGTTTTAGACATACCTGGCAGTACGGTGAGAACGCCGTGCCTTGCTTCGGTCCTGGATCTGCAGCGTCACTATATGCTGCATTGTATCTATACTACGGAGCAAAGGGGAATCGTTTAGTGATAATTGACTTTGGCAATGAGAGTTAATATTACCAAAACTAATCAAGTGTCGATTCTCGTTTTCAGTGAAGGGCATAATACAGTAGATTAGTCGACGGTAGCATTACACTCGTGAATATTACGGGATATAAGTGTATGATTATACGGAGTGTTTGAAGACACACTTAAAATGAAATATTACTCCCTACATAACAATGTTGAGGCGGTATTCAAAAGGTGTCTAGGCATAGGCCTATCACCGTATACTAGCAAGCCGGTGCACGTACGGTATGTTTGCAGCAGCTGTTCCAATGCTTGTCAGCACATGAGGCAGTCGCCGGTGTGAAGAATCTTTCCGAAAGAAAACAAAATGAACAGGCCTACTAGACAATCTTTCAACCTTCATTTTGTCGGCGAGGGAGATGCAGTTCTGATTGAGTTAGTGCTATTCGGGATCTGGTCACGTTATCTAAACGGCAAATTAGATGTGCAAGTAAGCGGCGTTGATTCGGTTACATTTCGTGTGCTGGGATCTACGCAGCCTGGGGCTGGCCGTGGTGTGATGGGCTCGGTGTGCATTTGTTTTTAAGAGGGGGAGGGGGGGGGTTGGGCTGGGTGGTCGGGTCCTGTAATCTACCCCACCTCACCACCCCGAGCAAGGATCGCACTAGCGCCGGGAACAGCTCTTCCCGACCCTGCCGCCATGAAACAGCAGCAGCACGGACCCTATTAATGCAATCGGCTCACAAAACACGTGGTCATTTGATATCAATCATATCAATCTTGGCAGCGTGATGCTGGCGCTTGCAGACAGCTCCGGCCGTCAGTAGCACACAGCAGG
Organism: Luidia sarsii; assembly: GCA_949987565.1. Taxonomy (NCBI): domain Eukaryota; kingdom Metazoa; phylum Echinodermata; class Asteroidea; order Paxillosida; family Luidiidae; genus Luidia; species Luidia sarsii. The sequence goes on along the minus strand of OX465102.1, from coordinate 16,940,759 downwards.
CCCACCTAAGGGGGTGAGAAGTAGATATGATATTATACCGCCCGTGCACCACCTGTTTGGTAATTGTGATTTCATTTCAGGCGGAGCAAGAAGCTGGGGGCCTTGTTTACGGCCGGAAGCCGACGTTACTCACGGGCAGCCACACGGGGTTAATCTGATCGCGTAATCGCTCCGTCGGCTTCCGATCCGATGGCCCACTCCGTGTCGCGGTATGAGCATGCCAGGGTAGGAGCATGCCATGGTAGGAGCATGCCATGGTAGGATCATGCCGTGGTAGGAGCATGCCATGGTAGGAGCATGCCATGGTAGGAGCATGCCATGGTATGAGCATGCCATGGTAGGAGCATGCCATGGTAGGAGCATGCCATGGTAGGAGCATGCCATGGTAGGAGCATGCCATGGTAGGAGCATGCCATGGTATGAGCATGCCATGGTAGGAGCATGCCATGGTAGGAGCATGCCATGGTAGGAGCATGCCATGGTAGGAGCATGCCATGGTAGGAGCATGCAAGGGTAGGAGCATGCCATGGTAGGAGCATGCCATGGTAGGAGCATGCCAGGGTAGGAGCATGCCATGGTAGGAGCCTATGCCATGGTAGGAGCCTATGCCATGGTAGGAGCATGCCATGGTAGGAGCACGCCATGGTTGGAGCATGCCATGGTATGAGCATACCATGGTAGGAGCATGCCATGGTATGAGCATGCCATGGTAGGAGCAAGCCATGGTAGGAGCAAGCCATGGTAGGAGCATGCCATGGTAGGAGCCTATGCCATGGTAGGAGCACGCCATGGTTGGAGCATGCCATGGTATGAGCATACCATGGTAGGAGCATGTCATGGTATGAGCATGCCGTGGTAGGAGCATGCCATGGTATGAGCATGCCATGGTAGGAGCATGCTATGGTAGGAGCATGCAAGGGTAGGAGCATGCCGTGGTAGGAGCATGGCATGGTAGGAGCAAGCAAGGGTAGGAGCATGCCATGGTATGAGCATGCCATGGTAGGAGCAAGCAAGGGTAGGAGCATGCCATGGTAGGAGCATGCCATGGTAGGAGCATGCCATGGTAGGATCATGGAGGTAGGAGCATGCCATGGTAGGAGCATGCCATGGTAGGACCATGGAGGAATCATGGAGGTAGGAGCATGCCATGGTAGGAGCACGCCATGGTAGGAGCATGGAGGTAGGAGCATGCCATGGTAGGATCATGCCATGGTAGGATGGCGATTATTTACACTGTGTGAGCGGTTCTATTGCAAGACATAGCATCGCTTGTCCGGACGTGCAGCGGGGAAGCGGCAACTGCATTCAGGTATCAATGAACTGAACACCAATCCTGTGTAACGATATGCCCAGTGTGGAGAATTCACGAAGCCAGTAAAAAAAAGTGAATTAGAGTGATTTGCCATCGAGTGAGTGAGCGTGGTTAATTTGAAGAAGGCATTAGATCTGTCTATGTGGAAGTCGCTGGCTGCTCGTTTCCGTCGATCTGCGAGTTCAGGGAGCGGTCTTGCGTTTACTCTGCCGACGAACGCTACCAGAGGCCCGCATAGCTGATGAACAATTCTTCGGGCAAACCTTGAACCCGACACATTTGTGTTTCAGATTCAACGGGCATGAAACGGAGGCGAATCCGACGTGAGGGTTTTGTGTTTACGTTCCTTCTACTCTATCGGGTGCGGTATTACTAAGCGTGGCATTACGTGGAAGAACCCCGCTACTTAGTGTCTAAAAAGGGACTCTCGACTCCTCTCAGATAGAAGTAATGAGTGAGTAGAAAGTAGTCTTGCTGCGTACGTCATGTATTACGTGTTTACTATTCCAAGTGAACCAGATGAAATCACGCCTAATCGATTCTTTACCTTGGGGAGAAAAAGCAGAGTTGATGGGAGACCCACTCTACTGGTTACGGTTAGGCTTTGGTGGTGAGGTGGAATGCAAGCAGGCTCTAGTGGCGCGGTCTTGATGAAGGAGATACCGAGGCGTGTGCGTATTGATCAGCCTCCCCGGCAGCGATGGCAGGCGAGCCGAGGGGGGGGGGTCACACCGACGAAGGGTAGTTGGCCGACGTCTTCCACGAGGGTGAGGGACGCATCACTCAGACTTATCTCCACGGCCAAAGCTATTTTTGTTTTAAAGGAAGCCTTGCGTATAAACGAGGATGCGCCACTGCGATACGCGGTCGATAGCGGCGGGTTACCGGCGCACTGGAGGTGACATCTTCTCAGCAGTGCTCGGGCCGGATCTGCGTCTACAGAGTGGTACGTACGGGCGTAGCAACGAGTGCCCGGAACGTGCGCGCCCATAAACGCTACTCCTGAATTCGGTTCGTTGATCAGATCTGCTCGCTCCGTTGCAGGCCCCCCGGCAATTCGCTAGCGAGCTCACCACAGAAAGATCGGTATCGCTTGAATTCACTGATCGAAGCCCCGATGCTTCGACCCTCTGCCTTTCTTTCTTTCTTTGTGTATTGTAAACTTTTACACCAGTGTAAAGGTAATAATGGTTTGCGATGACACCATGTATAAGGTCTCTTAAAGAAGACTGAGATACGGTTATAATAGACCTCATACATGGTGTCAGCACATGACCTCCTAAATTGTTTTACCCATCATGCACAGCCTTAAGTGCTATTTGTGTAAAGGTACTTGATCGCGTATTTTGTATGTGTGTGTGTTCAGTCGTGAAATTTCGTCGAGTGTGAAGATGGCTGAGCCTTTTTAGCAATCCGAGCCCATAATTGGGAGAGCCGTTTTCCCAAAACATCCGAACTCAATCGGGTGCAAGACGCGTCTGACCCGTGCCTTTGCCTGTCGCGAACGTGTCTCTGACTCTCACTCGCTTCCGCACCCACCATGCACGCTCCGTCCGTCAGCCCCCCCCCCCTCCCCAATATCGACCCCTCCTCCCCCTCCCTGCCCTCTTCGAAAACCTTTTAACCCTCCGTCCTCACTTCGAGACGTCCTCGGATATGAGACGGTTTGCTGGCCTTTCCCTCACCGCTAATCAGTTTGGGTCCGGATTGTTCCCGGATGCACTGCATGCAGGCCATACAGCCCGGATATGCTGCACTTCTTGGTTTGCGTTGGAAGTAACTGCAATGTCTTCGTAAAGATGGGAATCGTTCAACACTAGAGCCTGACCGTGTCCCTTTCCTAAACATTATCTCGTATAAGTTTTGTACCAATCTGATTTCGAGTTCTCAGTCCTTTATTATTTTGTTTAAAAGCTGCATCCACTTCGTGCGATCCGCCCGAACTGCTGTAGTCAGTTAACCCCCCAAAAATGGTGGCGGTGGCGTGATCCCTGAAGATAAACGGCAGCTCGCAGGTGATGGTTCAATTCCTCTGACTGGCGCCCCCACCCCGCCAAAGATGAGCTATTCCCAACTATTTGGGGAGACCAGCACGTACGGGCTGGATAGCTCAGACGGTAAGAGTGCTGGTACGCAAAACCAGAGGTCTCGGGTTCAAGTCCCGATAAAGTCAAAGTTTACTTTTACCATTTTTCATTTTGTTCAAAGGTTCCCGATCAGTGTTTTCTTCATCGATTGACTTATAACAACAGTTCTTTGCGGGCATGAATCTGCGGTTTAACGTAACACAAATCACATTGCTCAACTAATGTGACCTAACTTATACCAAACATAAAAGGTTATATCCAAGGTTTGGCTTATGATCTGAATCATATTCCGACTCTGATTTATAAATCTGAATTCGATCAGGAACCTATACAAAACTGTGAGTCCGAAACTACATTCGAGTCCGTTATGCGAATGCGGATGTAAAATAATGCAAATCCGAACTACGATTATGACTTCCTGAACCCCTCCATTCTATTTTTTTTTGATGCCGCGTTCGCCAACCTGCGTCTCACAATCTTACTGCGAAATGCCGTTCCCGAAAGAAAACAAAGTAAGTGTAGAAAAATCCCATTAAATCCTTCGCCGAAGAAGTGTATACATTCTCACACGCCGCATAGCGCACATCCGGAGAGACAACATTCGAGCTGATGTTTTTCCTTTGGCGGGGGGGGGGGGGGAGCGAAGCTCCGAAATTAAAATCCGGTTTGGACGTCGAGCTGCCACGCAGGGCGCGCAGATCAGGGGTAAGAGAGGGGGGTTTGGTGGCGGCGGTGTCTCCTAATTTACCGGGGGTGCTGATACGAACGGGGACGGGCAGGTGAGGCGGATTGGGACGTCCGATGACAGGGATTAGGCTCGGACGCGACACGTCTCCTTCCTATAGCAGTGGGACACACGTACGGGGAGGGGGAGGAGGAACAAGACTCCCTCCCCCACTTGCACCTGTGCACGCACGTCATCCGCACAATGTTGTCCCGTGACACACATTTCTAGAGGAGGAGCAGGAGGAAGAAGGGGTGGAGTGGAGCCCCGGTAGTTTCAATTGAATTGATGCAATTGGGCCAAATTCCGCCTCGCCAGAAATTTTCGGCCGGGAAAAAAAAGAAACAGGAAACAAAAAAGGGACACCATTCTGGATGCGTGTATGTGCGACTGGTTTTCGAGTCTAGCCCTGCTGGCAGCGACTGCGTGCCACGTCGACACAAACATCAAGCGCGACAGAGAGGTTGGTTATGGATTCATTTACAATCGCAGGAAACAGTTATAGGGTGCGCATGCGTCGGCTCGCCAATCTGCACAGACCCTCGCACAAACAGTCGGCGACCTGAAAGGATTGTGATCGCGTGTAATCGCAGACATATCAAAGGTGGATTCTAGTGAGATCATATCGGCTCATCGTCATCGCCTCGTTTTAGGCGCAGTTGGAGCCGGGGTTGCCTTTCGCCGTCCGCCCCCATCCGGTCGGTCTCTGTTTCGTGGGCAACTGGTCCGCGGATCGGACGTGGCCGCGAATACCGGCCCGAACTGGGACGGAGCGGCCGCGCATTATTTTCGGCGGACCAGCGTGCGAGACACAGGTGGCGTGCTCGGCCGTACCCGTGAAAAGCACACGCGGGAATGTGGAGGCAGCGTGCCGCAGCTGTCCCCGTACCGTCAGCAGTGCCGGAACATTCCCCATGCACGTCGGCCGCTGACGCTGTCGGTGAAATGCAACGGGGAAAACACGTGCAGCTATGTAGTTCAATTATGGACGCGATACATAATTAGTCTGGTGCCGCGATACAGCGCACGTGTATACGGTGGGGTTTTTTCCCCCATTGGTCTCCGTTCATATCATCACGACTACCGGTTACACGGGCACGCTGAACGGGCAGTAAGTGAACGTAAGCAAACTATGCAGGCGCAGTGGACTAATTGAATTCATTTCCAGAATAAAAGTTCCAGGTGGAAAAATAACTGTTCAAATTGAATTACGGGCCGAAGTATTCAGGGGGCAGGCTTTCATGTAGTCAACATTTTCGGAGAGTTGGCAGGTAAAAAAAAAGTTATCAAATGGCGACCGGGGAAGTGGACGTGGAAGTGTGGGCTTTTCATGGTTGGAAGATTGCAAGGGAAATAAACAAACTCTTAAGTCCAATGATTCAATTTGATATACTCGCCTCACTTGGAGCGCGTATTTCACCTTTTTTTTCCAAGAACGGCATTGCGCGTGGCGTGCATTTCTTAATTGAATTTCAAACTGCACCGTAACCTCGCGGTATACAACATAGAATTACGAACCTTTAAACCTCTATAGGCCTCCCTCTCTCTCTGCCTCTGCCTCTGCCTCTGCCTCTGCCTCTGCCCCTCTCTCTCTCCCTCTCCCTCTCCCTCTCCCTCTCCCTCTCCCTCTCCCTCTCCCTCTCCCTCTCCCTCTCCCTCTCCCTCTCCCTCTCCTCTCCTCTCCCTCTCGCTCTCGCTCTCGCTCTCGCTCTCGCTCTCGCTCTCGCTCTCGCTCTCGCTGCATCGCTCTCCTCTCGCTCTCGCTCTCGCTCTCGCTCTCGCCTCTCCTCTCCTCCATCTCCTCTGCCTCTGCTCTGCCTCTGCTCTGCCTCTGCTGCCTCTCTTGCCTCTCCCTCTGCCTCTCCCTATGCCTCTCCCTCTGCCTCTGCCTCTGCCTCTGCCTCTCCCTCTCCCTCCCCCTCCCCCTCCCCCTCCCCCTCCCCCTCCCCCTCTCCCTCTCCCTCTCCCTCTCCCTCTCCCTCTCCCTCTCCTCTCCCTCTCCCTCTCCCTCTCCCTCTCCCTCTCCCTCTCCCTCTCCCTCTCCCTCTCCCTCTCCCTCTCCCTCTCCCTCTCCCTCTCCCTCTCCCTCTCCCTCTCCCTCTCCCTCTCCCTCTCCCTCTCCCTCTCCCTCTCCCTCTCCCTCTCCCTCTCCCTCTCCCTCTCCCTCTCCCTCTCCCTCTCCCTCTCCCTCTCCCTCTCCCTCTCCCTCTCCCTCTCCCTCTCCCTCTCCCTCTCCCTCTCCCTCTCCCTCTCCCTCTCCCTCTCCCTCTCCCTCTCCCTCTCCCTCTCCCTCTCCCTCTCCCTCTCCCTCTCTCCCTCTCCCTCTCCCTCTCCCTCTCCCTCTCCCTCTCCCTCTCCCTCTCCCTCTCCCTCTCCCTCTCCCTCTCCCTCTCCCTCTCCCTCTCCCTCTCTCTCTCTCCCCGTTAATTGCATCTATGCAGCGGCCGGTGTCGTGGGGCCCAGACGAGCTCGCTTGGTCGGTCGAGCATATATCATCGGAATCACGAGGATGGCTCGCATATATCATCGGAATCACGAGGATGGCCCGCCCCCTGGACTCGAAACGTTCCGGGCCCTTCCGGGGCGAGTGATCAGTTGCACGGGCCTCGATATTAGCCGAACAGTAAGACAGGGGGAAACCTTTGCTCGTACAGGGCGGAGCAAAAAAAAATAACAACAGACGCAGCTTCTCTGCAACCAAGCCCAGCGTTAGACGCGCGTGCCGCCTCTTGGGCTATTGCGGTTTCGGCCTCTCCCCCATTGGGCTGGGATATTTACAAAGACTACCGTAAAACACAGAATGCAAACACAGTTCGTTCAATAACCACCGCGGAACGCTCATTCGATGTTTTGCCCTCCCTATACAAGCAGATGACCCTGCACGGGCAATTTACAATTAATGCAGACCTTCACTTAGAAAATGCAGTTTGTACATTTTTGTCCCACGCTCTAAATGCGTAAACATAACTCCGAATGAAAGCATGTTCCATGATGGTAGATATAATTGCGTCGAGGAGAACGTAATTCAATGAGGGTTTGCCCTGCTCGACTTAATAAGCTCCGAGTGCACAGTGCTATTGCCCGATGCCTGATGAAAGAAATTCAGGCAGCTCGGTCGGGATGCTCCATGATGCAGGTGATGTTCTCTTGCAGGTGAATTCGGCAGAATTCAGTGAGGAGGCCAGTGCTTGACTCACGACCTGACAGTCTTAGACCGTCGCCGAAAATATCCAAGACGCCGAGTCCTAGCCCTCCATGGTCTCAACTCTGGTCATCATGCAAGAGCCCACAGTGCCCGAGACTGAGACCTGGAGAGCGATCCCCCTGCCACTGACGAAGATCTCAACGTGACCATTATATCGCCGAGCAAAACACCTCAATCATATAGATGCTATAGGCCTATATGGCGTGCAAAGGTCACATGTAAACTGAAAATAGAGACCTAAATTGTAAATACAGATAATTATGTCTATTAATTAACAATAAGTATATATGTCTAATAGAGATGTAGAAATGTACATTTTACGTGCCATAAAACACGGACACACATCGTTGTTAAAAAAAAGTCCTTTACCCATGGTGTGTACAACGTATGCCCTCTGTCTAATCATATCCCCAACACTAACCCATGCCACGAGCCAGCATAGATCCAATTGCATTCATTTCGGGAAACCTGGGGACAAAACCACCTCGAACAATTTGCCTTCCAAAATGTGACAGGAAAGCGCACAAGAAGGATCAGCACGAAAAACCCATGCATGCATCTGGGACCAATTTCATAGAGCCGCTTAAGCGCCAAAATGTGCTTAAGCGCAAAAACTCATGAGCCACAGGATCCCCTTGCCAACCCAAACTTCACTGATGTTTCACGCTAAGCAAAGAAGAGTGGAAAACAAGTCAAAACCAACTGACATCACATTGCGGTGCGGTTTGTAATTGTGTTTACACGAGGAAGACTTTCCCTGCTTTAATAGCAGATTGTCACGCTTAAGCGGCTCTATGAAATTGGGCCCTCATGTGATAACTGGTGGCAGGCACATGGGTAGAAGTGAATGGTGAGGGGGACGTTCTGAGCCCAATATAGGGCGTGATGTATCCACTTTGCCCGTGTTACGTTTGTATAGCAGATAAACGTTGTCTGGTGTCGATTTCACCAAACTCATCATAACTTACGATCAAACGCAAGACAATGAGTCATGCACAGAAACCATACGGTGTATCACAACTTACGATGGGTTATCCATCGTAAGTTGAATTAAGATGCATCGTAGGGCTTTGTGAAATCCAGCCCTGGTCGTGTTAATGAATGCCTTTCAAGGAAAGGGGCAGCTTCGAGGCATGGGCGTTCGTTGCAAATTTGCATAATAACGAAGCCTTGTTGGCTGGATTTTGTGGGGTGGCTTTGATAGTGCGCTTTAAGGGCTAGGGTTTTACCAGGGACCTCTATTCTAGTTTGCGATCTCAGTCCCGTCAAGGCCGAAGTAGGTCGGGGAAAGGTATAAAAAGCGAACAACAGAAGCATTTGTATAGTATTCTGACGCGAATTAGCTTTTCCTCATTGAGTTTTTATCTCTGGTTTTTAATCATGTGGGTGTACGGTCAGGTGAAGTGCAACAGTGATTTCCTCAGAATGTAGAAGCATAGGAGTTTGTCATAAAGATGAATTAAATGAATGATTAACAAACTCCGAGCCAGCTCCATCTTTGATGTCTGTCGGCAAGCTATTACACAGAACAAAAGTGTGTACATTCTCGTGTAGAATGTGTGCAAAGACGTCGTAGGAAGAAAGAGTATAGAAGAGTATAGACTGCAGGGTTCAGACGGGACCAAAATCTTCGTGGTGGGCTCTACTACATTAATTTTGTAAGTATTAGTTCTGCTCGCAGAGGCCAAACCGCATGAAGTGGAATTTAATCGTGGTATGGATAGGCTACAGATGTACAGTTCTGTAATGGACGTTCTTCGGTTCCCATCGCGTCTCATTCCGGTCATTTTCGGCGATTCTAGTTTCTAAAAGATAGGCCTATGTCAATCATTGCCACGGGCTATATCAGATTTGTTTTAATTACATTGTTTTCACATAATGTAGTTACCTGCAAAACAGGACAGGGAAAGGCGAAATGCAACGCGTGTCCATCCTGGTCGGCAGTCATAGTTTGAATGGCCACCCGTACACGAGACTGGTACCCGTACACGAGACTGGTACCCGTACACGAGACTGGTACCCGTACATGAGACTGGTACCCGTACACGAGACTGGTACCCGTACGCGAGACTGGTACCCGTCCCCAGTGAGAAATGAATATTCATGAGAAGAATCGACATGAGAAAAGGAGAGTAAATCAGATGAAGAAAGGACAGGACCACAAATCGACGGGGAGATATTTCATACCCACTCGCTGGACAGTTCAGTACCGCGAGCCACATGCTACTGTGAGAATATCAGTGAAGTGAAAAGAGAAAGTAACTGGGTTGTGACAGTGTCTCGCTCATTCGAAACCACGCCCGAGACCTCGATATTTCGACAGCTTATAATTTGAGAGACCTAACAAACGTTGGTCTCGAGTTTACAGTATCGAGGCATAGACCACCTTCTCAATTGTATGTGATCTCACATAAACAATCATGTACAACGGCAACCTATATAATTATTTATAAACAATTCAGGTTTGATTTATCGATTTCTCCCGCAAACCCCGTACCCCGAAACTGTCACCTCCTTTAAGAGATGTTTCCTTTGTACAATGACGTCGCCATTTCTTTCGTTCGACGCCCAAACCTACGTCACCGGCTTGGCCAATGCGATTCGCGCACTACATCATACCACAGACTTTGCACACAGCGCCCCCATTCAGAGGATAGATTACGAAGGTAAAAACGAACAGCTTTTCGGCTCCCATTGTGCACGTGAGGCGCCAATCTGAACACATTATGTGACCCGGCACAGCGACATGAGGAATATCCCACCAAAACACTTTTCGAGTAAACAACGCCTGAAGTCAAAGTATCTTCTCAATTCGATTAAAAATCAATTATTATTCTTTGTATTTTCGGAAAGTTAATGTATTGGAGGATATTATGTCTAAAGGATTTTTCCGAAATCCGTCTTTAAATGTTGAAAAACGAGGATTTCGGGGGAGTGTTCGTGTACTGTTTTCATGAAAATGTAAAGTTCCTGCATTTTTGAATGGCCGCTTTCGAGGAGTTAGACTGGTGCTGCTATATTGTGTCTGGTGCCAAATGAACGAGCGAAGTCCCCTTGTACTATTTACAACAAAGTTCATCCGGAAATAAATTTGATATCATTCGAATGGTACACTTTTTCACATCAGTAGAAAATCTCAAAATCTCGAAAGTGGGGGTTATTCCTCATTATGCTGTGCCGGGGCACATATAGATATGCTTCACTGGATGCATAATTACGGTGTATTTTATATTCTTCGGGCCTTCGTGTGTATTACTAAGGCCGCTTTCGAAATGAAGGCTTAGTCTCAGGTTTAAGCTTCGGTCAGATTTATCTTACACGTGATAATACCACAGCCATCTGAAAACAAGCGTTTGGCCCCAGCTTCTTGGGGAATACCCTGTGCCCATCATCAAGCCGACAAACCTTAAAATAATTTCGGAAACAAACCGCAACCTGTATTATCAGGTTTTGTCAGACGGAGGCGAAGCCTGAGCCCGAGCCTAATAAGCCTATGAACAAATAATATACAGTTCAATACAGTTCACAGTTGCCTATCATGTTTTGTTTCCCGTATTTGTTTATTTTTTCTTATTCTTACTTCTGACCCCCCAAAAAGTGTGACGGGGATGATCGGCGTGTTCCCCCGCCCCGCCCATTGACACTTATGGTGATGGCGTATTCACGTTAGGTGCAACGTAGAGGATGTTTCGTATTTCGTAATTGGCCGCAATGGCAGTTTGGACTGTCGCCAAGTACAGGGCTAAGTACGGGGTTTCTATTTGGTGTCTTCATAGATATATAATGTGATGCTTGCGTCGGGGAGAAGGTAATTCAATGAGGGTTTAACCTACTCGACGTAAAGATTGCGCTAAGTTGATTAGGGCAAACCCTCATTTAATAATTGCACTCTCCTCCACGCAGACTCGACACTCTCAGCACGCCGCTGTACATTTTTCAGCAGCTCTGTGGTCAGGTTAAGACGTATGTCTGCACTAGAAAGCAGGTGTCGTGGGTTAGAATCCCGCCCGAGCTGCCTGATTTTTTTCTATAGCCATGCAGTAATCAGGCAAAGCGTTAAGCATTCAGTGCTTAACACGTCGAGTAGGCAAACCCTCAATGAATTATTTAGTGGCTTGTCTCAGGAATGAGATGACTATTTTTCTCTGCCGTTCGTCACAAAGACAGTCTTCTTTTCTTTTTTTTACGACTCGCCACCAGACATCCACACGTAAGCGTCGAGGGACCCCGTGACCTTGAGCGTGATATTAACATGCAGTGCGGAAGCTGCTCTGTGAATGAACTCATTTCAATACCGACACCGTTTGCCACCTGAGATTGGCCATGATTATTTCATTGGTTTCCAGCCGTGTGAATACCAACGTGTCACACTCGGCAGCCAGTTTCAGCACACCTCTGATAATGACAAAAAGGGAAACTCTGAATGAGAATGCTTACACTTCAAAAGGGTGAAAGCACTTACTGTCCTCATGCATGGCAAGAGACGTTTAAAAAAAACACCTTTTCCCCTTCCTATTAAAGAAATACCTCAAATTCTGACCATGGTTATCGAGTGTAGTGATAAGAGAGCGTTGTCTTGTAGTTTGCGTTGACGTTACGTTTACTATTATCGTTTGTGAGAAGGCGTGGTTGTGAAAAGAGCCGATTGCAAGTTTGCAAGATGCCACCGGAATCTGGCAGGGTTGTGAACCCACCAAGGAAATCTTCAAACCTCCATCTATGATCTAGATAAGACCACGATAAGACTTTGTGGCAGAAGCGTTCTCATCGCGGTGCAAACGGAGTGGACTCTTCCTCCTGTCATTACTTCCATCACCAACACCACCACTGGCACTGACCATTACTACCAATGCCTACCACTATCACCACGTTACAAGCACCACCGCCATCACCACCAATCAGTTACGACAAGGGGCTTAATTTCACCATGGAGGATTTCATAGAGCCGCAAAACTCGCTAAAAACCAAACAAGTCTTACATAAGACTTAAGGCTTTGTATGGAGGGTGAAACAATATTGGAGGGTTTGCGGTGACACCATGTAATACGGTCTTTTAAAGAAGAGGTGTGGTTCTGAAAAGAACCTGAGTGGTAACTCGACGTTCCGGCCAGTATGCTCTGACCGTCATCAGGAGAATGATGACGGCCAGAGCATACTGGCCGGAGCATCGAGTTACCACTCGGGTTCTTTTCAGAACCAGACCTCTTCTTAAAAATGCCTTCCTCGGCTATTAATCAACAGTGCCAACAGTATTACAGATTACGCGCGGTGCTTATCAAGGAAAAAAAACCAAGTGGAAATCTGACATCAGGCACCATGAACAGTAAGTCTTTTCGCACTAAAGCAAACCTTGATGCTTGAGCAGCTCAGTGAAATTGGCCCTGGTAGATGCCGCGTCGTGAGGAGAGTTTTGTGCTTGGTTTCCAAAAGAATTTGACGAGAATGTATGTTTACGACCCACAGACCGTACCGCCCTCTAAGCCGTGCACGGGCATGATGAGAACTATCACTTTCAAATGGAGGGAATGGATGCCTGCCTCGACAATCCCACCGATCTAACGCGCAGATTACTATCCGGGGGACCTCGGCTTCATTTTCCGTTCCAGGTATACCGAATCCAAAAAAACTCTCACGACCAGTCTGTGCATAGCGCACACGCAGTCTACTCGGTGTAAACTTGGTGCTGCCCCACCCGTCCTTCGAGATAGTAACGGATGTCATCACGTAAAATTTGAATAAATTAAATATTTACCCGCAAAGAAATACGGTTGAGATATAAAATATCAATCGGTTGTTCTCTCGGCCGCAATGACTCATTGGCCCGCATTCAAAATAGATTGAATTTGAATCGGGCGACTGTGATTGGACCAACTGAGTGCATATTAATGACATCTATACTGAATATTAATGAAAAGACGGGGATTTTAACGTTGTGTGGCACCGATATGGATACAAGTTTGGCGTAATTTATCTATCTTGACATTTTGTATTGAGCGACCTGACCTGCAATGGTTCCTAGCAATGGCTGCAGTTCAATCGTCTATTCATCGTTCACGGGCTGCCGTGTGCAGAATCGTCTGGTCTATTGCGGAGCAGTTGGGCTTCTGTCACTCCGTCACTTGAGCGAAGAAAACACCATTTCCACATAATATTGCCTTTTACTCTACTCCAATCCAGTAAATCATGTGACAGACGTCAGCAATTGCTGACGCGGAACACACACCTTTTTTTTATGGCGGCAGGATTTGTGAAAAAGGAGGTAGAATTATTACCGTGGGGGTGGGGGGCTCATCGCTAGCACACTGATAGCACGCACTGCTCGTTACTAACATGAAGAGCGCCAACCCAATACAAAACCGGGTCATCCCTACCAAAGTGGGTCAGAATTCCACTCGTCTTCCCAATCGAACCAGTGCTCCAGATGTCATCCACAAATGGACTAATCGAATCACAAGATTGTTGTTGAGGCTAATACATGTCTTTGGGTAAAAAAGAAAGAAAAAGATTAAAAAACCGATCTACAACCACTGACTATTTTTTTTATAGTTTAGGGCCTATAGCGTGGTTTTTTTTACATCAAAGCCAAAGAACTGAGTGTTTTGACATACAAATTACGTGAACATTATCCAACCGGACAATCAAATGGACGTCACAGTAAGAGCTCATGTGATGCAATGCCATACTTCCTGTCACCGCCATTAGTCTCCGCCGAGCCGAAAATGAGGACAAGGGCGACAACGTCGTTCATAAGCCAAGGCACATTGGACAAGTTTATTGCGTCACACAACTCCGCTTCTGCACAGCAAACCTTTGAACATTCTTTATAATTAAACACGGAATAAGTATGGGACCAGTTTTACACCACTGCCTTGGCATGAATCAACCGACACTTTGTATATAACTGTTAAAAAATGACATCGTCTAAAGGAATGTAATATACGCTTTGTAACTCCCGCACATGACACTAACTGTATACCGCAATTTACCACAGTGCCCACAGGGGTGTAGGCTCACATACCACAGGTCAACACAAAAACCCTGCTGTGGAATGTCCTGGTGCATGGCCCTTATCCTCACACAGGAAAAAACGTGTGTGGTTAATTGTGGTTTCAATGCCGGTTAGAATTGTGACGTAAATACATAAGCCACGACTGACACGCTGCTATTGTCTGGCTTAGATAATCTTCACAGTGGATGTTGAAGGAACAGCAGTGTTGTCAGTATCCTCTCTGTGTGCCGAATCAGCTCTGTGAAATTGGCACCAGAGCGTAATGTAAAATGAGTGACTGCTCGCTTGATGGCCGAACGAGTTTTTTGTCCCCGATTCGAAAAAAAGAAAGAAGAAGAACGGTATGATCTGCCACGAGAGTTTGACATCTGCTACTGGCATGAAATCCACCCCGGAAAGATGTCATCGCCCGCCCCATATCTAGAGAGAGGGTAAGAGACCGTCTCCACTTTGTTCCGCCGTTCTGCTCCCACTAATGATACCACGCGTTCGCTCCAATATTGGAACAGCAGTCCCCAATATCAGCCTTTCCCTCCACTTTCAGCACTCTTAATTTGTTGTAGTCTATTACTCAAGGAAGGATTTGCCTCGGTATGGCGGTCGGGGGGGGGTAGGGGGATTAGAGTGCCCTAAATGGAACGCTGCACTCATGCGTGGGCCTAATGCACACATCGGCGAGCTGAAAGTAGGCCGTGTGCGGCGTCCCGCGTAGGCTATCTGGATATGTGGGGCACATTGGTCATTAAGCTGACTTCAAGATTCCGGATCGAGGACCAGGATGAGATGTTGGATTTACAGATTTTGGAGAGCGAGAGAAAGAGAAAGGGAGAGAGAGATAAAGAGAGAGAGAGAGAGAGAGGGGGGGAGAATAACAGAGAGAGGGGAGGGAGAGAGAGAGAGAGTGAGAGAGAGAGAGAGAGAGAGGGGGGAGAGGGGAGAGAGGGAGAGATAGAGAGAGAGAGAGAGAGAGCGAGAGGGGGGGAGAGGGAGAGAGGGAGAGAGAGAGAGAGAGAGAGGTGGAGAGATGAGGAGATTGAGGCCTTCTGCAGCCCCATATACGTCATTTTGTGGAGTCCGGTCACCTTTGACAACTTCTCTAGTGGTGCACTTTAAACCAACGTAAAAGGCCCTTGTCCCATTCACTTGGGTGCGGCTTCACGTTACACACGAGTCTATAGAGGCCGATGGCTATAGCGGCTACAGACGACCCCAGTAGAAGTCGGCGTCATTTGCCGACCACAGGCCAACAATTCGTACAAGGCCATACCAAAAGGCACCGGGCTGTTTCCTTACAAACAGACTCGGTCTAGTTTCCACTGGTTTGAATGGCGGCCACCACGTGGACAATGGCGCGAACCAAGGTGTCGTCACCATTAAAAAGACATCCGTACTCGATACACCCGGGATCACACGGTTCTTTCCCTCTCACTCAATTATTCAAGTTACCGGTCAGGACGATTCAAATTCATGGCCGAGAAACCCCAAGGTGGGCACGAGGGAACAAGGGCTTCCAGACATAGTCAGTCACATTATACAGGCCGATGGCAACCGTCGCTACGGTAACGTAGACGTTCATGCTAGATGGAGTTCATGAAGTCTTGACGCAATCAGTTATGGCTATGAGGTCTAGGCTATAGTTATCAAGCAGCTAAAAAAAACGCCAATTATTATGACCATCTTATAGGGTTGCTTAATCACGAAAAACCAACCCAGCATAGCATACAATATGCAGCACGATTTGAATCAGAAAATTCAGGACACTGCTGGCGTAGAGCTACATAAACCCCACACAACTGGTATCCGGCTTGGGCGTGTAGTGCAATGTATTCCCATGTTACCAATGGAAATCTGCCTCAAACTCGTGCTGGATTAGGGTTAGGGTACACCTAGTTTCATCGGTTTCATCAAGAATAAACCTAGTTTCATCTAGTAAAGGCAGCTTTTCGTACCTCAGCAAATGTCGGTGCTGATAATAATCATCCCTGTAAAATCGGTCCCCAAAACATTACTCAATTATGATTTTATAGCCGAATACGGCACATTGATTTTATCGCACAATAATAGATTCAATTATGAAAAGTTTATCAAAAAAGCGTGATTTTTTTTACCGAATACCTTCTTTACATGACAAGCAACATTGCTTTTGTTATGCCAGAAATCATCATGGCCATAGCAGCCAAGGCACGGGAGAATGATTCAGCTGCTCAATCACAACTCGAGGCGCACATATCATTATTATCTGTCGTGCAAGGCAGAATAGGAAACAGTGCATTTCTATACAAATTAAACCTGAAGTAAGCCTTACAGAGCTGAAGGATTACAAAAATATCGGCAATTATTATTTTTTTAATTACAATTGAATTATTATTATTCCGGAGCGAAATCTCAGCAGAAACGCTCTCCAAAAAAACACCCCACCTCTGTACAATAATATGTTTATCAAACGAGCATTGTTTTCCGATTAAATACATTCCAGACGCCAGACGAAACTGGACTCTCGTAAGCTTCTGCTAATATTCTAAATGAAGGAAAAACTGACTGGAAAACGACCAAGAAAACTTGGACCGGACTGAGACTTGAACCCGAGACCTCTGGCTTTGGTACGCAATAAAAAAAAACCACAGAGGTAACTGGTTCAAGCCCCGGTCCAGTCAAAAGTGTTCTTTGCCCCCTTTCAAACATTCTAAATGGATGAAATTCTAAATGGATGTCTTGGTTTCAGTGGAACCCATTTCACGTGTGGATTTACTATTCATTTAGGATTTATATTACGATAGCTTTCTCAATAATCATTTTGCCAACACAACACCAATCAGATTTGGGATCGCTAAATTAGCTTGCCAAGATTTGTACAATCAAAGCCAATGCTCGTTGCCCTATGACAAACACTAATAGTAGTGTAACATAGCTAATATAAAGCTTACGGAAAGGTCGAAATACATCCCATGGTAACTTTGTATACAGGCCTATTTTTCTGAAAAATTTAAAAGACATGCAAACCTAAACTGAAAAAAAAACCTGTTTTGGGGGTCAGAACTGTGAAACATATTGTCTCACAAACTCGTATTTTTAACAATCTCACTTGACAGTGGGATTATTAAAATGACTTGACAGATTGCCGCAGCTGAATGAAATTGAGAGTCATCATCTGTCAAATGGCAGGTGTCTACCCCAGCATCATCGGCACTGTGGTATCTGGAGCTTCAGATTAGTGGGGGCAGTGCCTCAAGCATCCCCAAGAACATCGGACGTGGAATGTAAGTTGAACATGGCACTTTGAATATCTATTAATGAATATATACCATAGTTTGTGCGCCTACCAATGGGTAGTGTCTGGCGTGATTTGACTCACTAATCGTGCACTGTGTAACTTTTATGTATCATTTCGATTTAAAATACCAAGAAATTGTGTTAGAAATTTAGAACGAATTCTTCCTATCAGAAAACAAAATCGTCAACTTTATCCTGTAAATTCCTAAGCAAAATACACAGTTACTTTATAGCTGTAAATAGGCAATAACCAACGCAGTGACGCCCAATTTAAATGAAAGTGAAATACTAAGTGTTGCAACATCCTAAAATGATTTGTCAGGCAATGTTGGAATGCACCATTTTTTTTTAAACAGAGTAAAATAGCAGCCCCTTGGGAAACACACACAATTTTTTTGTCACACTCAGAAATAAAGTGGAAATGAATTTTTCACTGTGACCAGTAACATATCAAGGCCTTGTCCAAATCTCAGCCTAGTCTCTGACTTCGTCTTTATTTGTGAGATTCTTTTCTTTTTTTCGAAAGCAAAATCATGGTAACATGTGCCGCAGAGTTCCGTTTCAGAACATTGAAACCGATAACCAGCAAGGCTTGGCCTTTTAAACACGAACTGATTCAAGTTTGTGGATAACAAATGGCAAGGGTAGAACTGCATCGCTGGGGGCCTACCGGTACGTCCATCTCCGGCCTGTCAATGTGGTTCGCCTGATCAAAGGACGCAGCATATTCTTTATGAGTGCCCAGGACTCAGCCAACAAGAGGATGCGGACCTCTGACACTCACCCTAACGCACAAACTTAGAACTGGTTGCAGCGCTTGAGGGACATAACATAATTGCTGCTTGCCCCATACACAAGACAATGAAGAGCAAAAGCGAAAGTTTGAGGAAAAAGGGGGTCCGCAATATATTGCAATACTACATGTGCACAAACAGAGGCTGACACACCATTAACGTACCTCTTTGCACAGGTATAACATATTCAGAAACTCATCTCATTAGGTAACAATCATCATTGTGAAATGACAGTACTGTAGGCCTACTGATTGACATACATGTATTCTAATGTGATTGACATGTTTCACATATGAAAAGCCCCAAAAGGGTCGCTTTATCATGTGACTCATTGAGTTTCCTATGACTAACAGTTAATTAAACTTTCAGCTTTAGAAGGCTGACGGAGGAAAGAAAACTGACTTGGACTTCAATAATGAATTGAAAAACAAAGACAATTTGAGATACTATTACAGCTTTCAGCTTGGCCTACCAACGCTCTACCACCTGAACTATCTAGTCCTAAGGTGAAGGCTTCAAAATAGTCAAGTATCTTTGCTGGAGTGGGTACATTGCTAGGATGGGAAGTCGCCAGTCTGAGGCATGATACCAAGTCCAAGGTCACAGTATTGCATTATAAGGTATCACTGGTTTAAGGCAATTTATCATTAACAGTTTTATAGACAACTGGTATATTACAAGCTTAAAATCTGTCTTCAAATCTTGACATTTCCTGGTGTTACTCAACACTTTTGCATCTTGTTTCATTACAACTCGTAGAAAGCTACACAAGCCAATAGTTAATACATTATTGCATTGTAATGTGTCATTCTTTGGTGGTGATTTACAAATGACAGAATTTTAGTGAGAACTGTTTTTTGTTTGTTTTTGGTTACCACTCATCGGCACTGGAGTCAACCGACTTGGCTACGCTGGCCGCACTGGCAACGCTGGCTGCACTTGCTGCGCTGGGTACTGGGGAACCGACCCGTCTGACCTTTGACCTTTGGGAGCCGACGCTGGAGCCGGCGCTGGAGGCGGTGCCGGGCCGAGACTGGGGCGGGGTGGGCTGGAGTGGGCTGGAGGGCTGGCCCTTGTCGGCCAAGGCCTGGCTGCTGGCTCCGGAGGATGTGCTTGGGGAAAGAATGCCGGGAGGAAGGACGGCGGGCATCTCATGCTGCCTAAGATGGAACAATCGGGAGCTCTCAAAGTAGCCTTCCGAAACCCAGAAGCACTGGATGGGATCCACGTCATTAGAACTGACAAACAAAAATAAAAATTCATTCCAACAAACTTTGCATATTTTCTCACCATTACTAAGGGGCATTAGGATGGACGCACCCCTCTTGGAAATTTGAAACAAGGCGAATGGGTCTAAAGACACTTTTTGTGGAAGGGTGTCGGGAGGTAGATAATGAGGCAGGCATACATGGAGAAAGCATTGGAAAGATGAATATCACGGAATGGACAGGCAGGAAGCTGAATGAATGGGAGAATCAAAGGAGAGATGAGATGGGATGGGATGGGATGGGATGGGTGGAATGGGATGGGATGGGATGTGTGGAATGGGATGGGATGGGATGGGAAGGGATGCAATGGGGGGAATTTGCCTTTGAAAAAGGTCCTACAATGATTGAAAAAATCAGACTCTTTCACAGTTTACAATCATGGAAATATAGAAGGCCTGACATTTTGATCCTAGTAGGATCTTCAAGGTCAGTTAGATCAGACCCTCTTCCTTGTTTGGATAGTAACAAGTCAGAGGAACTGATGTTTCAATCTTAGGAAGACCCTTTCATCCGATATGACACAAACTTGCCTTTGACAAAGGTCCAACAAGGGTCAACATTCAGGGCCGTCTCACTTTTTATGATAACGGTAATGAAATGTTTTGAGGACCAAAGCGTTTCAAGATGGCATATATTTTTCCATTGAGAAATGCCTTAGAGTGATCGAAACTTCAGGCTCTAAAACTTGTCCAGATTATGAAAAAATAAGACAGCCTAAGCTAGTGTTTCAATCACAGCAAGCCCTTTTAAAGGGAAAATTACACAATTTTGCCTTTGAGAAAGGTGGTGCAAGGAATACAACATCACCAGGCTCTCCAATGTTTCCCGATTATCAAAAATCAGGAAGGCCTTGCATTGTGATACTAGCAGAACCTTTCTCAAATGTAGAATTGTCTTCGCAATTTTTGCCCTTGAGAAAAGTCCTGCTAGGATCAAAACGTCAGGCCGCCCTTCTTATTTATGATATTCGCTGTTTGATGATTTTAGTCAGTAAGCAGTTTGCAACATTTTGGCGTATTACTGATTCATGATTATGATAAGTAAGACAGTCCAGTGTTTCAATAACAGGACCTTTTAAAAGCAGAATAACATAAAGGGGACTTTGGGAAATGTCCTGCTGGGATTGACAGATCAGGCTGTGCTAGTTTCACTGACTGATTCTTTTCGTAGAAATTTGTTCTTCTTCTTTTTTCTAATACCTGGATCCATTGCAGTACTCCACCACCAGCTTGCCCTCTTCCGTCCCGGTGATCTTGCTGGGCAGGTAGGCCATGTTTGCAGGGTTGGCCATAGCCAGGACATGGTCCCCAAGAGCGTAGCGCTGCCTCCTGGAGAAGGCCCCAAAGATGTGCTTACAATGCTGCTGGCTCGTGCTGTCGTCCGGCCACTCCACGACAAAATAGCGCCCACGGTCAACGCGACTCTTGATGGTGGCTGTGGACAATGCAAACAGGATGGGAAAGGAATCTCCTCTCAGTACTCTGGTGTGAATCGGGGAGAAACAAAGGTCTCAGTTGCAGTTCATTCTGACATGTCCTGCCTCACCAATGTTAGACACAGGTGAGCAACATAATTGTGACCTTTATTCATTCCACCCTCATTATTCTTCCCAATTACCATGGGGATGTGGGGCAGGGCTCTGGTAAACTGGCCGTCAGGTCAACAGAAAGGTGGGTAATTGGATATTCTCATTTAGGGCTGAGAGTACAACTGGGTTCATGAGGAGGCGAGGGGGGAGGGAGCGGGAGGGAGGAAGGGAGACAGGGAGGGAGGCAGGATGGGAAGCAGGGAGGGGGCAAGGAGGGGGGCAGGAAGGGAGACAGGGAGGGAGGCAGGATGGGAGGCAGGGAGGAGGGCAAGGAGGGAGACAGGCAAGGAGGAAGGGAGGGAGGGAGGTAGGAAGGGAGGTAGGGAGGGAGGAAGGCAATGAGGGGGGCAGAGAGGCAGGCAGGGAAGCATGGAGGGAGGGGAGGGAGGTAGGGAGGCGGGGAGGGAGGCAGGGACGCAGGGACGCAGGAAAGGAGGCAGGGAGGGAGGCAGGGAGGCAGGGAGGAATGGAAGGAGGGGAGGGAGGTAGGGAGGTAAGGAAGCAGGGAGGGAGACAGGGAGGCAGGGAGGGAGGCAGGGATGGAGGCAGGGAGGCAAGGAAGGAGGCAGGGAGACAGGGAGGCGGGGAGGGAGACAGGGAGGGAGGCAGGGAGGGAGACAGGGAGGGAGGCAGGGAGGCAGGGAGGCAGGGAGGGAGGCAGGGAGGCAGGGAGGAGGAGGGAGGTAGGGAGGCAAGGAGAGAGACAGGGAGGCAGGGAGGGAGGCAGGGAGGGAGGCAGGGAGGGAGGCAGGGAGGCAGGGAGGCAGGGGGAGGGGGAAAGGGGGAGGGAGGGGGAGGAAGGGAGGAAGGAAGGGAGGGGAGGGAGGGGAATGATTCCAGACAGGATGGAAAGCTCTAGGGACAGGTAATGTGCTTGTTTTCTCTGCGCTGTAGACTGGCAGGAATGCGAGGCTACACAAAAACCTTACAGGCGGGTGCACCCAGACTCGCATTGAACCCACTTGGGTCTCACGTCCCCTGCCTCCATGAACTCAGCAACCAGCCACAACCTGCCAAGGGTTTCCCCCAACTCAAACGGCGCAAACGGGCCGTGAAGTGTGAATACACAAATCTCTCAGGTCAGCGGAGATCCTTGCCAAATTAAATTGAATTCCGCCAACGAGTGATTAGTGATAAATGGCTGCCGCCTTTCCCCTCCTCCATCAGATTGTTCAAGTTGGGCCAGGCACCTACAGAGCACTTCCCATTCTCAAATAAAAATCTTCCCTGAGTATCCATTTATTCTGTTGACCGATATTTCACCACGCGTTGGAATGAAATTGGATAGAGATATCATCATTGCACTGTTTTGCCCTACTTAGATAATATTGTCCAGGCGTCCATCTCGAGAAAAAAGACGAAGAAATAACCGATATCTTCCGGGATACTGTGCCACATTAATTACTTCTCCACTGCTGGGTAATGCATTATGCAGTTTTGGGCACCGTCCCTATGATCTTCCAATCTACAGTATCATGAAAATTCAATTCTATCACGGAAATTGAAGCGTCCAATCTTTCAAAGTCGGCCCGTATATTGATGCACTGATGATCATGATTCAAGAATGCTATAATAATTATGACATTGCAGTCCAGAATTCTGTATCATGCACCTTTCAATAGATTCACATACTGCTGTCATTGTGCCTATGAACAAAAAAAGGTTATTTTCTGAAATGTTTGGACCCAGGAAA
Source organism: Luidia sarsii (assembly GCA_949987565.1). Classification (NCBI taxonomy): domain Eukaryota; kingdom Metazoa; phylum Echinodermata; class Asteroidea; order Paxillosida; family Luidiidae; genus Luidia; species Luidia sarsii. The sequence continues at coordinate 16,917,809 of OX465102.1, read as the reverse complement.
TTAATGTTCAGCTAAAGTTTGTATTGTAAATCACAATGATCTACTCCTTCCAAAACAAGGGTCGATTGTTTGTATTATCACTGGATTAAAAAAACAAACAATATCAACCTCTATCACTCATTAAGTTTATAAATACATCAAAGGCCTCAATGGCATGTCTTGACCCCTAATAAATCAGCATTTCCTTTCAAAGTCAATAGAGAATGCCCCTCTGATCATTTGGAAACATACACTGACGAGTGACCATGGTGACTGTTCCTGTTCTCAAATTGTGGGTTCAATGAAAGGCCTCGTAAAGGGTGAACCGTTGGCCGAGTGTGTTTTCACAGGGTGGTCGGACTTTCCTCAATCTTCCTCACTTTCAGTGGCTGGGACAGAGGCCTTCCCCTCCCCCCATCACCCCGGGGTGAGGGATGGGGGATGATTAACCTCTCCCACTGGTGCTTGCAATGCTGGTGGTGGCATTTAGGTGAATTAGTTTAAGCTCTGATAGGCCTGCAGCTGATTCATCTCTCCGGTCCCAATCCTTCCTCTCATTGCCCCCCCCCCCCCCCCGTGTCAAATCCTTTCCCCCACCTTACATTCCTTCGAAAGAATCTCCCTAACAAGCTGACAAGAACCATATCAAAATAGCCATACCCATCACTATACCGATTTGAATCCACCACACGACCTCGACCAGCTCGGGGGTCGAGTGGTTCAGACCTCGGCACTGGAAAGCAGGAGTCCCAGGTTCGAATCCCGCCCAGGCTGCCTGTATCTTGTTTCAGCAGGCAATCAGGCAAAGCACTGAGCATACGGCGCTTATTACATCGAGTACCGTAGGCCAAACCCTGATTGAATTAAATTCTCCTCGACGCACACAAAAAGAAAAACCATACCATATCCAAGAATCTTCCTCAAAAGCAAAAAAAAAAACAGACGTGGGAAAACCATCGGAAGGAAATCAGGCCAAAGAATCAAAATGAGAAGACTATCAATTATTTATCAATACAAAACTAATATCAAACAAAGAATGAGAATCTGATAGTGGCAATCTTAAGCTACTGGTATTAATTCAAATGGCAAGGAAAACTTGACCGGGCCTTGGCCCAATCTCGATAAGAGCCGCTTGTCTCAGATAAAAAAACCACACCAAAGGACAAGACAAATGGCTCACCTAGGTAGTACATCCCATCCTTGTCGTTTCGTGTGACGGCAGCGTGTCCCTCCCAGCGGTCCTCACCGACCAGGATGGCCTCCCTGACGTCGGCGTGGCACTCAGGGGTCACAAAGTACATCTCCTCCCGGGGCACGTCGGCCACCTCTTGGTCGTAGAACGCCACCTGGCACCAGAGGTCCTGCAGGCACTTGACGACGGTGGCCGGGCCGTAGCGGAAGGGCTGGCTCGGGTGGAGAGCCACCACAGTGTCTCCATGCTGCACAAACAAACACCAACAAAATAAAAAAAATCAGGGAAATGAGTTGAAAGATTTGTGTCGGTGTTGTGTTGTGCCCACCTCTGTTTTTTTTTGGTTCCACCACATGTGTTGGGTTAACTTTGTTCTTTGGGCGCAACCATGACACCATCCAGTGAACCATGGCAGAAGCCTGATCGACGGTTTGGTGTCGCCTAACGATTACCGAATGCAGACTGAAACAGAAAGATAAAATATAATGGAAGTTTGGTGTGCTTTAACGACCAAAAGGTCTTTTCCGGTAGATATCAACGGGCATTACTTCATAAGGGTAACTTTGTGAAGAGTAAACTTGCGTCTCCGTTCATGTTGAGACCTTTGGTGAGCCCAGGGGTTACCAACCTGAACGTGTCAGTCGGCAGATACAATGAATAAATTATCCGATGAATTCATGAATTCACAAGGTGTGAGGAAGACCCATGTGTACAGGACCACATCATACATATGCATGCTTCACTTTTGTGAAAGTCAAAGGACGATCTCGATTTTACTAATTGACAAATGTCTAGAGAGTGTTGTTAGAGAGGTATACTGCACTACCATATCACTTCAGTGTCAACGTGCTGAAGCAAAACATGATGGAAGGGCGCTGACTTCAACTAAATTACAGGATCAGCCTAATCAATCCAAACACTACTTTGAGTGACCTTATGAATGAAAGAGAATTGAGCCTCATCTGAACTGAAATCAACTGAACAGAGTTGCAATCGACTCTAACTGAGTTAAGCTGAGCTGAGCTGAGCTGAGCTGAGCTGAGCTGAGCTGAGCTGAGTTGAACTGAGCTGAGCTTAGCTGAACTGAGCCTCATCTGAACTGAAATCAACTGAACAGAGTTGCAATCAACTCTACCTGAGTTAAGCTGAGCCCAGCTGAACTGAGCTGAGCTGAACCGAGCTGAGCTGAGCTGAGCTGAGCTGAGCTGAGCTGAGCTGAGCTGAGCTGAGCTGAGCTGAGCTGAACTGAGCTGAACTAAACTGAACTGAGCTGAGCTCAGTTCAGCTGAACTGAGCTCAGCTGAACTGAGCTGAACTGAACTGAGCTGAGGAGTGATTAAATCAAGCTGAGTTGATTTAAAATGAGCTGAGCTGAGTTGAACTTAACTGAAACAAGCAATTAAAAGCTCATCGATGACCATCTGAAGTTGACTGCACTGAAATGAATCTAACCTAGGGTCCACTGAGCTAGGTAGGCAGAACTCAGCTGACCTAAACCAGAGTGACTTCAGTGACATACTGTACCTGTATGGCCCGGTGCCCATCCTCCTTGTCTGTCAGGATGTACTTGTCCGACACTTTCTGTATAGTGCTGTTGCTGTCTGCCACGTAGAACTCAGAATCCTCACTGATCGACTCCACAGTTCCTGAGGAGAGTGCACAAAATCCAAAAGGGTAAACTGGTGAGCCGTTGACTGCAGAGTGACTGAGGATCTGGACCGCAAAAATACTACGTTTATATGAGGGTCTACATGTAAGTTTGAGACGAAGCTCAGATGTGTTAGCCCCACTGACCAAAAATGAAGTTGGGACACAATTTTCTTTAGCACTTTGGGACTAACTTCGAGGCAAACCCGATGGAGTTTAGCCTTGACAACTCGAGTGATGAGGCATTAATTGTCCGCAATAAGCAAGCAGAACTATGAATGAAGAAATGAAGAAACTTAACAAAGCAGGTTTAAATTTTCAGTAGGATTTTAAGCCAATTCCTTCTCAAAAAACTCCCCTTTTAGAGACCTAATTTTCCCCAAACAGGTTTGTTTCACACCAATCTTTAAAGCTTTCACAGCGGTAGAGGTTCAGGGCAGAAGCTCTTCGCCAGGGCAAACTCCCCCGTTCCATCCAACCTCGTCATTGACGTGCAGTAGCACGGACTGTTTGTTATCTCAGACCCACGGCATTGCCTGGGACAAACATGTGCAGGGAAGTTTAAGTTGGTGGGTGTTTTTTTTCTTTCCCCTCTCTCTGTTGATTGATACCAGATCCATTTATGTGATACTCCCTGCTTCATCTCCCGTCCCTCAACACTGAAGCAAGGAAAACACAAACTCCTCTAAACATCCCGTAAGTGTTTTGAGAGAGAACGAGGGAGACAGACACAGCCCTCCACGAGACTAAGTGCACACCGTACATTGAACGGTGATGGCAGGGCGCAAAACAACTTGTCATGTTCGACTGCTCGACTCATGTTTCAAGAAAATGTGGGGATATGTAATGGAAGCCCGGATTCCACCCCACAGCTCTGCCTCCACATACTAAACCACCCCATTCACAAAATGGAGATGATTACATGCCCTTGGGTGTGGTGGTTAAAAGTATGAAATGCCACAAATGCGATATGTTTTGACAGAGGAATTTTAGCTGGAAGGTTATAAACTGGTCGTCACTTTTTTTATGGCTTGAGAATACTAGTGCTAGCATGTCAGTTTTTTATTTTTTATCTTAGACATAAAACGGTTTGGTGACCAATTAGACTCTTTTCAGTGACCATTAGGGTCTCAGCGACCAATATATTCCCTACTAGCACGACTAGTGGCCATTACATTCGTGGATGGTCATCCGAAGACCCTAAAGGTCAACAATGATTAGCCAATTGTGAACAAATTACTCTGCTTCTTAAAATTTAGTGGGCCTGACGTTTCGATCCTAGCAGGACCTTTCTCAAAGGCAGAGTGACAAGGACAAAACAGATACATGTACATGGAGGAAGGGGGGGGGGGAGAGTGAATAGGACACGGATGAGAAACAAAGGACAAAGAGTGAAGCTGGTAGGGAGAGATCAAAGGGAAGGGCAAGCGGTGGGGTAGGGTAATTTTAGTCAGTAAGCAGTTTGCAACATTTTTGTATATCACCTTAAATTACTCTGCTGTGTAAAATGCAAGTGCTAATTAACAATATTCCAATTCCACCCTGGCAGTGCCCAACGGAAGACCTTTTCTCTGCAGGACGATAGACTGGTCATCATTTCCGAGTCAAAAATTGTCAGGGGGGGAATACACTGTACATGTATAACAAAAAAATTACAAACTGCTTACTGACTTAAAATGTCCAAGGCTATTATGACTTTGAGAAAGATCCTGCTGCATTTTTTTCTCAATTAAGTATTTGCTGAATTCAACGCGAACCGTATGTCTACAGTAGGGCTGCAGACAAACTTTTAGCAAGGACTATATACTAGACTGGTTTGTGAGCCAACTTACATGCAGTAGGTTTTGCCCACACACCTGCACTTCCTTCTTGCATGGGCAGCAGATTCAGCGGAGCAAATATGTAGGCGGTCAAATGGGACTCTTATTACCCAAGAGCTTTAGAAAACAGTATTTCTTACACTTTACAGTGAATTACAATCCATGAGATTGCTCCCGAGGGTATAGGTACATGTATGTTTTCAGGAGTGTTCACTGCACAATGGACAGGGGATAGTACAATACAGGTACTTACATGTACCTATACTAAATGTGACCCGGCACAGCGACATGAGGAATATCCCACCCAAACACTTTTCGAGTAAATGACGCCCGAAGTCGAAGTATCTAGAACTCAATTCGATAAAAAAAAAAATTTAAAAAAATATTTCCGGAAAGTTAATGAATTGGAGGATATTATGTCCAAAGGATTTTTCCGAAATCCGTCTCTAAATGTTGAAAAAATGAGGATTTCGTGGGAGTGTTTGTGTACTCTTTTCATGAAAATGTTCCTGCCTTTTTGAATGGCCGCTTTCGAGGAGTTACAATGGCACTGAATGTGTCTGATACCAAATGAACGAGTAAAGTTCCCGTGTACTATTTACAACAAAGTTCACACGGAAATAATTTTGATATCATTTGAAAGCTAATGGTATACTCTTTCACATCATTAGAAAAATCTCAAAATCTCAAAAGTGGGGGCTATTCCCCATTATGCTGTGCCGGGTCACAAATGGTACTTTGTACACAGAGTCCACTTGTCAAGCAGCTTACATTTAACTAAGTGACTATTGAGCTGTTTCCACTGAACTTGAATAAAGTAACCATCTTTACCCCACAAAGAGTCGTGGAAACGCAGCTTAGTTAACTATGTTTTTTGTTAATATATTCATGCCTAATCTCTTACTTTAAACTTGCATGATCGTCATTCTGATTGCCGTTCTTTCATTCATCCGTTTTAAAGTACAAGGCATGAAAACAGGAAGCCTTTGGCTACGTTTTTTTAAATGTTACACTGTATTTTGAAAAGGAATCCAAAGCTTCAATTTCAGCAAAGAACTCCAACCTCCGTTTCCAGCTCTTGGATAACAGAGACGAAGCCGGTGCCAGAGCCGAAGCCTAAGCCGAAGCCTAAGCCGGGTTTTAGAAAAAGGTTTCAGGGTCAGAGTCAGATCGTGACACCGGTGTATACCGGCTATTCCTTCAATGCCTTGGCTAACTGTTGGCTGTGCTGAAATCCCCTAAAAGTTACTACTTTCAATTCATTGTCACAGGTTGAATCACCTACAGGCAGGCCCAATGACAAATTGGACAGGCTCAAATCTGGTTGACCAAGCGGAACAATGGCTTACGGTGAAAGCTATCATTTTCTCCATTTGCTTCCCAACCCCCACCCCCCCCCCCCCCCCCCCCGAGATTTGGTCATCGCGGGCACTGTGAGAGGAAGCTTATGGGATCACAGGTATTGTGATTGAGAGAGGGCCTGTACATGTACATGTCAGAGAGTCAGTGTAATGACTGGCACTCCATTCAGAATTCTGACAAGTTGTAGCCAGTGGCTGAAAAGATTATGGGAGGTACGGTACACACACGAAGGTGCCGTGCGGCAGGCGGTGTGGTGTGGGACATGGGAGAGATGTATCTGGATGAGTGTCACTAACAGATAGCGAATGAGAAAAGGGGAGATGGAGGGAAAATCACAAATCGGTGCACTCTTTATCCCTCCGTGCGTAGACTTAGCAGAACTCATATTTAAAGTGATATTCAAAAATGTTGCAAACTGCTTACGGACTAAAATTACCAAAATGCAAATCTCAAAACTTAGTGGGCCTGACGTTTCAATCCTAGCAGGACCTTTCTCAAAGGCAGAGTCTGGTCCTGCTAGGATCGAAACGTCAGGCCAACTCAATTTTTAGACACGTAAATGCTATGATATTTGTTTCTGGACATTCCAGATGGGCAATGTACAGTACAAACAGCTACTGGTACATGTAGGTCTTATTTCTGTATTAGAAAGAGGGGCATCTAACTTCACCAGTTTACTGGCTCATGAAATTTGGAAACTTTGTGGAGATGTCTTCAGCCATGAAACATGTTAATTAGTAGGATAGAATGACGTGCATTTCTAGTCTTCCTTATTATAATTAGTATGAACTACGTGTACGATATCACTAAGCAGTTAGTGCAAATGTTGCCCACGGCAACAGGGCCGACTGGCACTTAGATGGGGGAGGCGGTATGATTCGGGGCTCAGTGATATGCCAGGACCATTTTGATCAGCTGTCAGTTCAAGTGAAATACTAGAAGGGGGAGCGTTAATGGCTGTCGCAAGATACCGTACCGCACCATCAGTTTGATGGGACTGTTTACAGACAGTAGAGAGGATTCACAAGCAAACAGATGCAGTTAGTGCAACGATTATTATCATCATTATTTTATTTGTCATCATTACACCGGACAAGATAGAACATATACAATTCAAGACAAGATGACGGGAGCTAAGAATGTGAAAGTAATCACTTGAGCCAACAGGCAAACAGTCCCATCAATTATGATGCCATACGCTACTTGCTACATGTATCCACTAAACGTAAGGAGGACGGGGATATCATGTTCGCTACCCATCCACAGGTTTGTGTCCGATCTTAGGAAGCCGTAGCCAATGCCGGTCAGGGCCGGATGTGGTAATGGATTCTGTGGAAGCCGGGAAGAGCCACTTACCCCTATAGAACCAGCCATCCTCAGGAGACTGGGCCAGGACCTCGTCCCCAATGCTGATCTGTCGCTGGAGGTCTTCACCTCCGTCCTCCAAGTCGCTGGCCACTCTTTCATCCTCTTCTTCCTCCTCCTCCTCCTCTTCCTCCTCCTGGTCATCAGGGGCAACTGTGTCATCCTTGGCTCCATCTTCCTTGTCTTCCTCTGCCTTCCCCTTCTCCTGAATCGCCGCCTCTGCTTGGTCTTGGACCGGTCTCTTGACCTCTCCGTATCCATCTTGACTAACTCTGTCTGGCAGTGTTGTGTTTAGCGCTTCTGCTGATGAGAAAAGTATAAATGGACACATTGAGAGTCTGGGGCACGAGGTTGTTGATAAGGTAAGCAAAGACTTACTGGAGATGATGGCGATCTGATAAAGTTTCAACATCAACCTTTAACCACTTCGCGCCGGGACCTCCGAATCCGGAGCTCGGTCTGGCATTGGAATTCCCCCCACATTCTTTACCGTAATCTGTACGCTCGGTTGTGGTCGACCAACTCGAAGATTTGACTGCCTTGGAGTGGAGGCTGGAGTCAGGGATTGACAGCACCGTACACGCACACACACACACACACACACACACACACAAGTCCGTTACAGTCCATTGACAACGCATAATGGTCCCTTTTTTGAAAGCCACAACGACGTCCGAATTGTGCCAGCTTTTACTCTCTTGTACCCATAGTATACCCTTATCGATTTATTTCACAGAAATATATTGTTCTGATTGTTTTAGTGAGATTTGAAAATGGTGATATACAAAAATGTTGCAAACTCCTTACTGACTAAAATAACCAAAATGCAAATCTGAGAAAAAAAAACCTGGTGCGAAGTGGTTAAGAAGGTCCATGAAATTGGTCCCAGAACTGCATCCATATTGTGTCTTCTTTTATCAAAAACTCCTAAACTTAAGGGCCTCAGGTCAGTGAAACATACACCAACTCTCTGAAGGAAATAACCAGTGCTCCTTGTGCCACACTATGTACAGTGAGCACTGGACATTACGATATTTTATAGGCAAATGAAAGGCAATCATGCAAAGCACTGATGGGCACACAGTGCAGGTAATCGGGCACAGCAAAGGTTATTCAGTGCTAATTATACAATGTATATCGAGTAGCCTAGGGCAAATCCTCATTGACTTACATGTACATGTACCAGGGTACATTCTCACTGATGCAAAAAAATCATCCCATATATCCTAGGACTGAACGCGGTACCACCAATATTACAGATTCAAATCTATGCAACACACAACTTCGACCAGCTCGGTGTTCAAGTGGTGAAGACGTCTGCACTAGAAGGCAGGAGTCGCGGGTTCAAATCCCGCCCAAGCTACCTGTGAGAATCATATTGCGTCCATAATCTGAGAGATAGAGCAGCATCTGAGGGCTGAGACCTAGGGCCAATTTCACAGAGCCGCTTAAGTGTCAAAATGTGCTTAAGCGCAAAAACTCATGAGCCACAGAATCCCATTGCCTACCCAAACTTACCTTTTGTTTCATGCTAAGTAAAGAAGAGTGGAAAACAAGTCAAAAGCAATGGACATCACATCGCAGTACAGTTTGAAATCCTGCTTATACGAGGAAGACCTTTTCTGCTGAGCAGATTTTCACGCTTAAGCGGCTCTATGAAATTGGGCCCTACACTGTACTACACCCCTCCCCCATTGCCGTGAATCAGCTGGAGTGTCTTTGAGACATGAATTTGCCTACCCCTGTCTCACTCCCACGAAGCAGCGGGTGGAAAACGGACAGTCAACTGGCTCCTGCCTCTGAATGAGAAAATGATACTTCAACTCCATTGAACACAGAATGTATTTTCAGCCTTTGGTTGAAGGATAGATTTCTAGAAGCCAGAAACTGTGTTTTCAGGTGTGTGATTTTTTTTTAGGAGGGCCACAATCTATCCAAACCGTACTGGAGTCAGTGCAAGCATGAGTGATTCCAATCTGCCGTTCAACATTCGGACAGGAAACATTCAAGACTGTCAGAACCAGTGGCTATCTATCTCCCTCTGCTCGTCTCCCCCCACCCCCTCAAAAAGAGGGATTACTCCGGACATCTGCGGACCACTCTGCAATTAAGCTGCTGTGGAAACCCCCCAATTTGAGAAGAGGGGAACTGCCTTTTCTCCGGGCTCCTTCAGGTTAGTCGGGCAAACCTTTCCACGTGTGCCCGCCTTCACCGCTCTCACGCGCCATGCTCAAGACAAATCCCCCCCACGACTGGAATTGACAGTGCAGCAGAAACGTGTTCATACCCTGGGCCAATCAATGATCACAGGACATGTGGGCTTGATTAGTTTAGACTGCACATCTTTCCAATTTGCAGCCTCAGATCCTTGCTACGGTGCATGCACTGAAGTGCATGTACTGTGTACACCACCCCCATTTGAGCACCTTTAGTTTCTGACTTGAACTCACTTTATAAACGCACCGTGTACTGTAGGCTTGTTCAATCCACACGGAGCAAGTTGTTTTCAAAACAGGGCAGAAAAACAGGGTTGAAATCACAGCTGGGCATAAAAACCTTGTCCTGATGGTATCACTAATCCAAATGGCATGGGGTCTCCTTTTCCCTGACAGCCAACCGAATGTGTAGAATGTAGACTGTAACCTGCACTATTATAGCACTAACAAATTTCAAAGATGTACACAGTATTGTAGATTTCAATGCATCCATTTGACCACCCGGGAATTGGCTATGGAGACCTGGTTGGTCATCCAAAGGGGAAAATAAGTAAAGGGCAAGTGCTGGAAACAACATTCATACAGATGCTTATAAAAGCACCGACATTTGCTTTTAAAGCACAAATTGTCATCAATCACAAGATCACTTTGCCAACCCAAACTTCATTTTTGTTCCATGCTAAGTAAAGAACAGTGGAGACTGGGGAGCAAGTTAAAAGCAACGGACTTCACACTGTCACATCGTGATGACTAATGAGTTCTGTGAACCCATTTATCCGGGGTCAACTTTTCACGCTTAGCAGATTCTCACGCCTAAGCTGCTCTATGAAATTGGGGCCTGGACATGTAAAAGGGTGTCTGAGCATACAGGCAATCCACCAGGATGGGAAGGAAACTAGATCACGGTCCAGTCCTGTCCCACCCTCTCCGGTCCAGTTCACAGGGTCACTGAGTCGGAAATTTTAAGACGCAGGGGGATACGCACACGCATGCCAATCCATTGCAGAGGGCAGCACATGTCTCTCGCAGCTGTCACAGTGGTCAGCATTAGAAAGAAAAAAAATGAGAGAATCGTCTACCGTATTGAAAACAAATTGTTGGCAGCTTCACTGGCAAATCCACCCACGTCACAGAAAAGAGTGCTTTGAAAGTTAGTCACAACTAATATTCTCTGAAGTCATATGCAAAAAAAAAACAGATAAAGATAAAGACGTGCAATGTGAATCTATTAACCTGGGACCATTATGTGCACGTATGTATGTAGGGAGCATCATAAACATATGTGTACATGTACAGTATCTACATGTATCAGACAAAGCCTTTGAGTCCAATGTAACTAGACTGACGATGGGTAACCGTGTTCGGATGTTTATCTGCCATTCAATCTCTTACAATTTAATTTTTAATCCAGAGTAATATACCAAGATGTTGCTAACCATCAGACGCCACGACCACCGTCCCACCATGGACAGGGCCGCTATTGGACGCCAGAACGGCGTGCCAAACCGCACGATCACTACTACGACGTCCGCAAACCGGCGAAGCGGATATAAACGGATGCCGCAGCGCACATTCTTCAGTTGCCTGATGAAGGTTAGCAGTTAGCAACCGAAGCGTCGCCACCAGCAACGACACATCGCGTGACTTTGATCACCCTTTCTACTTATGTTGCTAATAACTGCTTACTAACTGAAATGACCAAAATGCAAACATCCAAAATTACAGTACATGTAGTAGGGCCTGGTGTTTCAAACCCAGCAGGACCTTTGTCAAAGGTCTCCCTCTGCCTTTGAGAAAGGTCCTGCCAGGATAGGAAACGTCAGTTCCTAAAAAAAAATTGGAAGATTTTCTGAAAAATGGCTCCGATGCCAGCTGAATCTTCAAAATACCATGTTTGATGACCTACAAAATATTAGGCCAGCTATGAATGTGACACACGAATGAAGAGACCGAATGAAATGCTTGACTCTTTGGGGATTCCGAAGAAGACGCAGTGGTTGCCTGAAAATCTGAATGATCAAATGACAAGTGGACACTGTAAATTAGGCACAACATCTAATGTTGCCTTGTCTACCGTGTCTAAACAACCCCATCACATACTGTACCTCTGTTGGCACGCCTTGCAAAAGTCCCTGACAATGAGAGCCATGTCTCAATCGAACAACAATTTGTCATGAAGGCAACACGAGGAAATTACACAGACGATGAAACTCTCAGTAGGTATTATTGAGTTGGGGCTGTGCAGATGACTGACAGACAAAATTATGGTTGGCAAGGACACTGGCCTAACATTGCTGATCTGGTACTGCAATAGCATCATTGCAAATTGCCAAGGTTACAGTATTATTCATTAGCAAGAAAGTTGTCCATGATCATTCAATATCAGATATATATGAGTGTACTGGGCATAGGTATCACTTCAATCTCCCTGCTCATTCGATATCAGATATGAGTGTACTGGGCATACAGTAGGTATCACTTCAATCTCCCTGATCATTCGATATCAGATATGAGTGTACTGGGCATAGAATCCCTTTGGTCACCATAGTAATGCTGTCCGTCTTACCCGTGAGAAAATGTGGATGAAGCGACTTCGGACTATTCAACCACATGGTCTCAACATCCAGGAGGGTAATGACTAACACCATGTGTGCTTTCTGATAATCCTTCTTTTGTGTTCACTCCTTCACACTTCTCTCTACACTGTATGATCTTTCCCCCCTCTTCTCACTAATCCCTACCCTACTCCTTGCCCTTCTCTTTGATCTTTCCCCCTCTTCTCACTAATCCCTACCCTACTCCTTGCCCTTCTCTTTGATCTTTCCCCCTCTTCTCACTAATCCCTACCCTACTCCTTGCCCTTCTCTTTGATCTCACCCTACCAGCTTTCCTCTTTGTCCTTTGTTTCTCATCCGTATCCTAGTATCCTATTCACTCTCTTCCCCCTTCCTTCATGTACATGTATCTGTTTTGTCCATGTCACTCTGCCTTTGAGAAAGGTCCTGATAGAATCGAAACGTCAGGCCCACTACATTTTGAGATTTGCATTTTGGTAATTTTAGTCAGTAAGCAGTTTGCAACATTCTTGTACAGCACTTTAAGTCGTCAATGAGATTTTCCAACCCAACTTAATGAGTTTCACAGTGATTCAAAAAATTTTTCTTAATTCTTATTCTGAAATGAAATAAAAGAAATAAAAGGTTTCAAATTGGACAGATTCAAAAAGTATTGGTTTCCCTAAACACAGTAGTGTTGGAGGTTACTTACTGTACTTAAGAGGATCAAGTTTTGTTAGAACTTTACAGTAATTCTCCCTTTCTAATGCATAGTTTGGGCCACACAGCCCCAATGGTTTTAAGTCATTAGGACCGTTCCCACTACACCAAATAAATGTGATGATTTGGATCACGATTTGAATCGCGTGTGGGGACACAATAAACGCGATTATTAGTGGGATTTCAATCGCGATTCGGACTCCGCTAAGAGTCAGACTTTTTCAAATAATCGCGTTAATTTGCGACAGCATGTGTGTCGGAACGCTCCGCTCAAATCGCACCGGGTATTTATAAGCCCACGATGCATTGCGCAAGCATGACATTTCCTGCCAGCAGCTTACTGCCAGGAAGTGCAGCACAGGGTTTGTTCACGTTCGTCAGTGAGTCCCGCCATTCCCGCTTGCGCAGCGCGACCACATGCTAATCGCAATCTGTTCGCGTTTATTTGCGACGTGGTTATTTGGCCTGTGTGAACACGACCAAAAAAAAAAGGTTTTCGAATTGCGATTCAAATGGCGATTATTTTCGTAGTGGGAACGGCCCTACTGCCAATGCCCAAATGCATGAATGGTTTCTCACAGTTGTTCAACCCCCCCTCCCCCAGCAGTCCACTACATATGACACGCCTGAGTGAGCACATACCCACAATTAGGATCCAGTGCAGCATCCCTTGTTCCCACCTCACAGTTCCCGCCTTCACCCTTCACTGAGCTAATCCCCCTCACCAGGACCCCTCTCCAGTCTACACTAGATAAGCCCCACTCCCAGTTAGAATCCAGCAGTCTCTTGAAGACGAACAGAGTACACTGTTCCCCCGGTTCATTTCAGAACCACACATTCTCACAAAAGAGAATTTACATGTTGTCACCGCAAACCTATTTATCCTTTCTCACAGTTGTTTTGCAAACTGCTGGACAGGTCTGCATCATGACTTCATAGGGGGGGGCGGGGGGTGAACTTTTCAAAACTTGGCCAGGATTTTGGCCCCAGCCAGCCCACACTGGAACATCTGTCATCGCCATCACCGATGACCGTAAACTAATAAATGATGACCATTATCACTCTTCGCTATAGTAGGTTCCCACCCGCTTTTCATTTTACAAGGCCATCACTGGCAGTGGGACAGGTGTTCAGCTCGGGTCCTTAAAAAAAACAGCTGGCCAGAAGTGAGAGGAATCTGACAAGTTTTCCATGCATAGCTAAACATAGAATCACTCACCACCCTACCCATCCCTGCTCAACGGGCCTGTAAAACATATCGACTTGCAGATGCATGCCAGTAATAAAAACGTATGATGACTGACGTCACAAGGGGTTTTTTTTCTTCACCTAACTGCCTAAATTGGATTCGCTTGATTTCAGATCTGAGCCACGAGCAGGTTACACTTAACTGGCTTACTTCGCAACACCCGAGTTGTTCAGCGTCATTCCTCTGCCCATAATAAGTGAACAGCATCCCCCCGCCCCCGTTTTACAATTGGAATTGTGAGTGTGAGTGCACCTTATATTACCCAGAAACACTGATCAGAGAGAAGGACAGGTCATCGTTGACCACTACAGTATGGTCAGTGGTCAGCCGAATGGATGGTTTAATCGTTTAATGGACCTGACCGTCAAAGCAGCTTTGTCTTGGTGGTGCTACCCGGCAGACAGAAAAGGGCGATGTAAATTTTGTAACTTTTTTGGGGGGGTCATTGACAAGGGTAACTGTCCAAACGGACTCAGTTTTTAGCAGGCAATGACCCTCACCGCCACCTCACCCACGGGCCCACTGCTTGAGCCAAGCATCAGACAGCTGGAAGGTGAATGTCTTCTTCTTCTTCGTCTTCTTCTTCTTCTTCCTTTTCTTCGTCTTCTTCTTCTTCATCGTCTTCTTCTTCTTCTTCTTCTTCTTCTTCTTTATCTTCTTCTTCTTCTTCTTCTTCTTCTTCTTCTTCTTCTTCTTCTTCGTCTTCGTCTTCTTTTCTTTGATTGCCCAGAACTGATTGCCTGTGTAAATTGCCTGGTGTGACTTGTCCTCTGACAAGGGTCAATGATTATCCCTCTCGGAAAGAGAGGAACGCTTCCATGAGCTGACAAAAAATATATGCCAGAAAAGAAAAAGAAAAAGACACAGAAATTGAACACTGGAACTTTTAAGAGAGGCACCAGGGCAATGACCGGGGAGCACTGTGTAGAGATTGGTCAAACCCGGTTCCATTACAAGCTTTGCCTGTACATGCAGCAGTGCAATAGGCGGAATGCTGCTCAATTATGAAGCTAAAAGAAAACAGCACCACGCCACTGAAGAAATATCTGCAGAAAGATAGCTCCTTGCCAGAGAAGGACTACAAAGCACACCATGTTCTGGGAACCCCCCCCCCCAAAAAAAAGAGAGAGAAACACAAAGAGATCGTTTTATCGATGGGTTACTGACAGGCCGTAGATGCAGCTCACACCACCCGTCTCTCACTGGGCCCTTAAGGCAACAAAGAGTGTCAGCCCAGATGGAGATCAATTGGCTGAGACCAGGGAGGGCAGGGACCTGTCTGAGCCATCAGCTGATCAATCTCCCATCCTCAACATTGCCCCCCCCCCTTCCCCCTGCTCTGTGACTAGCGACATCGCCGGTGCGGCATGGCGTGTGTTTTCCAATAACAGAGCCCTTCCCACGAGTCGTCTTTTGCTGGCAGCGTTTCGCAGCACCTCCGCTCGTTCGTCATTAGTCATCTGTTACTTCCCGCCCTCTCTCCCTCCCTCATCCATCACAGCCTCTCCGGGATTACTCCCAGCCACCTGGGTGGTTCCGGTTGGCCGCGCACCGGCAAATCCGACCGATGAACTCTTCTGGCCTTCTCATACTACAACCATCCCCGGGCAAATTCACAGGAAACGGAGACAGACCTTTTCACAGTTCGCTTAGCCCTAGCAAACAGCATATATAAGCTAGTGGATTTCCCACAGCACTAACTCCGGGGCTATGTGGAGGTTCCAAGAACAAGCACGAATCAGAGACGGGTTTAACTGACCCCAGTGTGATGTGCTGTGATAGAGACCACAGACAAAGCAAGAAGAGGTCAGTCAACCAAGTCAATAAACATACACAGAGAGTCATGTCAAAACATGCACTTCCATGTTTGGGGTAGTGCACTGTAACTACTGTACAGTGTACATGTAGTCTGCGCAGTTCCCTAGCCTTACAGTTTGGTGAGGGGTGGTGAATATAGTCTCTTTTTGTTTGGCCTGGCCGGGGATTTACATGTAGCAACAAACTGGCCTTAAATTAATGCCTCGGATGATTACGCTTTTACTGGAAGTCAAAGTGACCCTTGGCCTTCTCACCAAATTCATGGTCCAGGGACAGAAGGTTGCTTTATGTACATGGATCTGTGATAACTAAATTCAGACTGTCAGACAGTGTACATATCATACCAGTTCCTGTGTGCTTGTGCTACAGTACATGCTTGCACATACATGTAAGGTGCATTCCCATTCCCAGAAAATCATCGGAAAGTGGATCGCGTTTTTAAAAAAATTGGTTATTTTCTGCAAGTTAACACACAGCAAAATGAGCAAAAGGTGAATCATAAGAGTCCAAGCATGAAATTTGACTTAACCGGAGGCACATTGCAGAATGCACACATTGTGAATGACAATAAAAAAAATTGTGTTTGTTTGTGCTAGTGTGAACGCCCCTATTGTCAAAAGGACTATTACGCCCCCTTAAGACTCTTGCTGACAGCGGTGTACATTACCACTACACGTTTAGATTATATTTAGAAGTGCATTGAAGGTTAAAGGCCCTATACAACATTGGTAAAAATCAAAAGATTGCCACAGTTTGTGTGTTAAACCATTAAACATCCCCAAAAAAGAAATCCTGCGAAGGTTTTAGCTCAAATGGTGATCTGAGAGAGTAGAAAAATGAAAAAAAAATGTCACGATTTTTGCCCCATTCTGTAGTGTAAGAAATAGTTTAAATGACTTGCAAGTAATAAACTATTTGTCAATGTTTGAGTGAAGATTTCTTGGGAAGTACAGCATCTCAGACCATAAGATTTCAACATGAGGATTCTATCATGACCATCTATACAAACTGTGTAAATTAGAAGGAAATCTGTAGACATCGATGTTTTCCGATCTTCCCAATGTTGTATTGGGCCTTTAACGGTCGTGTATAATGTGCAGCTGCTGTGTGTACGGTATATACATGTACGCTACTGCATATCACACTTCTCATCATTATTGCCTCCTGGTCATTGGGCCTATGAGCGCCATCTCAACACCCTAAGGAGTATACTGATGCTGATGTCATGTCCGGTAGATTAAACGCACAGAGACATCTCGACCCTCACAGCTAACCCATTTGCTCCTTGTGTTGAGAGTTATAATCCGTGACAAAGCATCTCCGGCAAGGATGCAAGCGCCACAAAGCCCACGCTGAGGCTGGAAGACACAGTTTGTTGGCAGAACAATAACACTCTGAGTATGGGATATTAGATTAGTCGGCCATGGTGCTCCACAAGCACGGATCTACGCACAAAAGTATGCCATACCGGATGACTCCCCTAGCCTATCAAATTGTGACTGTGAGGCATTCAACACGAGGACATGGACACATCCACCACGAATATTTGTCACAGAAAAGGGACTAAGAAAAATAGTGCTAAATACAATGGTAGCTTCTGTCCTTTTTATAATGTGCCAACCCAACATACATGTATGAGATTTAATAAAGGTTTGCCTTGTGTGTACCGTAAAATCCTGCGTATAATGCGCACCCGTGTATAACGCGCACCCCCAACTTTCGCCTTCACCCAGATGAAAAAAAAAAACCGTGGTATGGATTGCAGAGTCCATTGTAAAGTTGTTTCCATCCCACAGTGGGAAGGATGATCACCCTCCGAATAAAAAAGACCATTATTGCGAGCCTGGCCCAGGCGAAAAAAAGAAGGGAAGAGAGCATACAGTGGGGAGGAAAGATCCTCACCCTCCGAATAAAAAAATCCATTTGAGCCCAAGTTACCTGTACATGTACACAATATAGAATGATTGCGGTGACATCATGCACTGACACACTCTCTCGATAATGGACACAGCACACTGTTTAAAGCATTGAGTCCATCAGGTCTGATCTCCAGAAAAGCATGTATACACACAAAAGAGATTTTCAACCGGTGTCACCGCAAACCACCATTGAGTTGACATACAGTTCAGTACAGTACATCACATCTTCCTAGAGTGATGAGTGTGGCTTACCACATACTAACACTTATGGCTTTTTCAGAGCCTCTCATTCTCGAAGGAGATGAAGTATGGCAGAAGTATGTCCACAGTACAGTGTCACAAGCCAATACACCCTACAAAATGGTAAATTATAGTGCCACATCAACTACATGTGTGTGTGTGTGTGTCCATTTAGGTGCATCAATTTCCGACATCTGTTTTGTAAATGCCAAATACCAAAGCAGCATTCTAGCTTCAACAATCATCAAAACCCCCACAACCTGAGCTTTCAGCTGTTGGATGGCAGATGCAAAGTCTGAGCCCCAGCCACTCGCTGTTCTAAAGCTCCACATCTACCAATCCAGTCTACATGTAGCCACTGCCAAGCCACGTACTCGCTGTTCTACCATCTACCAGTCCAGTCTACATGTAGCCACTCCCAAGCCACGTACTCGCTGTTCTACCATCTACCAGTCCAGTCTACATGTAGCCACTGCAAAGCCACGTACTAGCTGTTCTACCATCTACCAGTCCAGTCTACATGTAGCCACTGCCAAGCCACGTACTCGCTGTTCTACCATCTAACAGTCCAGTCTACATGTAGCCACTGCCAAGCCAAGTACTCACTGTTCTAAAGCTCCACATCTACCAGTCTAGTCTACATGTAGCCACTGTTCCTCTATGGCAAATCTGGAGGCGATGATTCCTGCCTGCAATCCTTACTCCCTAGTGCAGACACCTAAACCACTTGGCAGCTATGTGCAGGGGCCAATTTTGTAGAGCCGCTTAAGCGCCAAAATCTGCTTAAGCACAAAAAGTCAGGGTTCGTAGGATCACCTTGCCTACCCAAACTTCGACTTTCGTTTCCTTGTAAGTAAAGAAGAGTGGAATACAAGTCAAAAGCAATTGACATCACATCGCAGTGCGGTTTGTAATCCTGCTTACACAATCTTGCTTAGCAGATGTTCACGCTTAAGCGGCTCTATGAAATTGGGCACTGGACTCAACAATGTGCAGCTGCAAGAGCAGTGGGCAAGCACACGGATAATCCTGGCAAGCTCCAAGTGTACAACGTACTTACAGCGTAACACTGAAGTGCAAGTGCCCATTGAATCACATTCTCACCAGTGCGAAATACGACGCTACTGTACTTGTTGCATACATAAGACCCAAAACAAGAAATGGGTATAACAAACGGAATAAACGTAATGGAAGGTATCATGCACACAGCAGAACTCCCAAAAATGCATTCAGATTTGACTGGGTCCTCTTATACTTGTACACCATGTGCACAGCGGTGCATGGCTATGGTGGGGAATGATACCCCAAAAACAATGCCAGTCAATTTATACACCGGTGAAATTCACAGCTACCTGCATAACCCCAGGGCAAGACTAAAATCCAGTCATATGGTCGGCCACTGTTTTGCATATATCGCCATTGGTCGATCATATTGCTTTGATTTGAGTAATCGCGTTACTCCACTTGTTAATTCAGTGAGGGCTTTGCCCAGGTGGGCGCATAATTAGCACTGCATGCTCAGTGACTTCACGATTGCCTGCTGAACAAAATGCAGGCAGCTCAGGTGGGATTATAACCTACGACTCCTGCTTTCTAATGAGGACATCTTAAGTACATGTACTTGACTGCTGAGCTGGCCAAGGTCGTGCTGAGTTTGTAGAGCAGCAGTAGGCCCATCAAGTAAGGGTATTTCACTTATTATTTCCTCCCCTTCTAAGGTGACCTCTGAGTATGATGTTAACCTTAAAGTCTGGGGTTCAAGTCTCCAGTGTCAGTAAGTTTCCCTCTTTTGCACTCTGAGTTGGAAAGACCTTTTTTACTGTACCATCCGGCCCATGAAATGAAGCAGTCTGTTCCAGCCGGCAAACATTCCAGGAGAAGAAGATTCAGACCAATCAAATCCTGGTCACATCCGCGAGGCGAATTCCCAACAGTGCAGTCTATTCCGCTGCATTTTCTAGTGATCTTTCATTTGTGTTCACCCATTCAACTTTGATCTTTCCTTCTTGGATACACCTTCCCCACTGCTTGATCTTTGCTTTGATCACTCCCGGCTTGTCTGTCTACCATCTTTCCTCAATTGTAAATCCCCTGTCATCAGTTTCATATTACTTCTCTCCCTATCTGTCTCTGTCCTTGCCAAACAACCTTTGGGAGCAGTATAGGCCCACTGCTGGGAACTAAATGTCATGGCTTCTATTTCTTCCTTTTTCAGATACAGCTAAAATGCTTCTGAACAGTCCTCCACATGAGCAATGATAAATGTACATGTAGTTGACTTTTTTGGAAGGCTTCTTCATTGGTAGCCGAATAGCTAAGGTGGTTTTGAGGCCTAGGTTCAAATTGAGTTCAGCCAATGTTTCTTTGCATCTTCCATATAATAGACCAAAGGTCTCCCAATAAGAGCAAAGAGCAAAGAGTCTATCTATCCAAAGAATTTAAATCTCTGCATCCACCTTGTGTGATCCGTGAATTGCTGTAACCAGGTTCACAACTAAATGCTATTTGCATCAGAAGGAAAATGTGACAGCTATCCCTGAACATAACTAGCAGTTTCATGTTCAAATGCCTCTGACGACTGGCATTCCAACCCAGCAAAGATAGCTGACAGTGACTCTTTGACAAGGCTCCCACTTGAGGGCTGGATAGCTCACATGTGTAGGTGGTAGAGCAAAGTGCACCATAACCAGAGACCTGAATTCAAACCTCAGTCCAGCCCAATTTAATTTCCTAGTTTCATACTGTGTGGCTTTCATCAGTTGAACGTGAAAGACTCGGTGTCTCCTCACCTGTAGCCTTCTGATTGGCTCTGCTTTCCAGCTCTTCGTGAAGTCTCAGTTTCTCGTCCAGTTGCTGCTTCAGTTCGGCTTTCTCGTCTCTCAGAGAGGCGAAGTCACTTTCTAGAGTGCCATGCCTGGTGGCGATGTCATGAAGCCTGTAGAGAGAAAGCGGGGTAGAATATCAGTGGCTCCAGCCAGCCATTCTCTGACTTACGACAAAGATAAATAACCCTCGGGCACTTCTGTGGCGCTGAGCTCAATCCGTGTGGCAATATGAACACTCCATAAGTCTGGCATAATCCCCAAGCCACAAGTGCACTTTCCGAAAACACAGTCAATCCAGCCTCAGAAATTCGCAGCCCGTATGATGTACGGTATGCTGATCCAAAAGGTGTGGCAAAATTCACAAGCACACAAAAATTGTATGGAAAGCTCTCAACTGAAAGCAAAAAGCAATTCGAATTTAAGGAATCAACCGGATTTTGAGAGGATCAAGGTGGAAGGGTCACGGGCATTGGGGGAATGGAAGGATTAGGGCGGAATCCTGAAGGGGGGGAGGGGCAAGAGGCAAGCTGAGCGTAGATAAATCCAGAGTGATGAGACATCCACGGTGAGACAGACCGTGGGAAGATAATGGTTGAGTGAACTGACAGGAATCAACTGTGAAGCTGATGAAAGTGACCCTGAAAGGCATGTGATTTGACCACAAGGGCAGTCAGGCAAGACAGAGTGGCAGGAGACATTGAGAAGCTGTCGTGAGGGGAAAAAAGTGATGATGGGCATGGGGTGGATTTAAACTACACCAAAGTGAAAGGGGTTTGCCTGCTTTGCCAAACTAGTGCCTGTGTTATTCTTTAACTGTTACCCGGTACACAGGGTGGCTCTACATGTATATGCTTCCATTCCTCAGTGCTAGGGAACAAGCCACTGCCCATACAGTACTCTTTTTTTTTCATCTTTTTTTTTTATATAAAAGTCGCCCAACACAAGGCCTCTAAATTGTGCTGTCTTAGCAAATCGTCAATCCTCAAATGCCGCTCAACTCAGAAAATTTTGCATCTTTTATTACTCTTGTACTGTATTGTATATCAAACAAATGAAATGGAAAAACTGACTGGGAACTTTTGAACACATTGAACGTTGAAACATGGCAAAGAAAACTTTGAATTTGAAAGCAACAGAGCAACGGCCATCCAGTCAAACAAGGAGAGAAGCAAACAAGAGCTCCACTTTGGATTTCTTTCCTTTGTAGCAGCTGTGGCCGATTGTGTGCATCGCGAATTGGACTTCAATCTCACATGGACCAACCTCGGCTAATGACCTTTCTGCCTACTCATCTGTCGCATCATCAGGATATTCCATTCAAGTGTTTCTCCCACCTTCATGTAGTACATACATGTATCTCTCTTATTTGCTCTGTGTCTCTTTCATTCCTGACATGCCTGGCAGACATGGGCTCTGGTCATTGAGTGATACATCCCAATTGCGTGTTTCTATCAACACATCGGGCACTAGAGCTGTTCCCACTACACTAAATAAACGTGATGATTTAGATCGCGATTTGAATCGCCATTCGGACTCCACTAAGAGTGAGATTTTTTTTCAAATAATCGCGTTTATTTGCGACGCGATGTGTGTGGAAACGCTCCGCTCAAATCGCTCAATGCATTGCGCAAGCATGGCATTTCCTGCCAGCAGCTTACTGCCAGGAAGTGCAGCACAGGGTTTGTTCACGTTCGTCAGCGAGTCCCGCCATTCCCACTTGCGTAGTGCGACCACATGCTAACTGCAATCAGCTCGCGTTTATTTGTGATGCGATTATTTTGGCCTGTGTGGACACGACAAAACAAAAAGGGGTTTTGAATCGCGATTCAAATCGCGATTATTTTCATAGTGGGAACGGCCCTACTGGTACAGTATTAAAGCTTTTTCCAATGCTGGTCACCATGGTCACAGGGGCTGAAATTCATCTTCACAACAGAGACTCTTGGTCTATCCTACAGTTTAACAAACAAATCTTCAGACTTTTCCTTGCCTTCATAGCCCTGCATGGCTACTTTTTGTCCCTAGTACTGGTAGAGCTTGTTTACTTCTTGATCTTGCTACTGTATATAAATACCCTCTATTATTACATGTATTATCATTATAGCAATATCGATACTTATAGTATCTGTAGCCCCAAGCTGTTGATTTCGGTCCAGCCCACGTGTGTTCACAATGGCAAAACAAGATTCATGCACACGAATTCCTTATTCAGGCTGCCTGTGGCATTTACTTACTACGAAGTAGGTACAGTGACTCTACAGAGATGGGTTGGAAGACCGGGGGAAGAGCACAGGAAAATGTCCCATAAGTATACATGTACATGTACATGTACATGTACAGACATGTCTCAATAAATCAAGTTTATAAGCATGCGATGACGGTTCCAGTGATGGCGGAAAAATGTGTGGCTGGGCAAACACCGGGGGGATATGCCTCCGTGATCAACTCTCACGGACGTGGTGCTGTGGGCTGTAAAAAAGAGAAAGCCAGTGTGTAATCCAAGGTGGAGTGGTCAAGTCCACTTGAGTTGGGGTGACATTTCCTTCCTCCTGGACCAGGCTCTCTTGATAATCCGGTGTCTTCCCTTTCCTCCTCCAACCCCCCCCCCCCCAAGGAAGGTCGATTGTTCATCAATCCAAAGAGAGAGTGGGCTCTCTCATTTACTGGCTGTGTTTGCTTAGTCGGGTTTTGCAAACTTTTTACAATCAGACCTCAAAAAAGGGAGGAACATTTCGAAAAGGAAGACCGATATAGTTGGAATGATGTCAGAGTTTCCATGCCTTGCTGTGCAATGCCAATACAGTGCAATCAGATTACACTTTGGGGGTCAGATAGACTGTATCCATTACAACACGACCTCTTTTCTGATTTTCAAAAGAGGCCACGCAGATGGTGTTGGTCAAGTAAAGGGTGATTGGTTCACATATCGCGTGACAAGTATCCTTTAGGCCATCTTATGGCACAAATATTTGCCAATGAACACAGACCAGGTAGAGAAAAACTTGTCTACAGGTAACATTTAAGTACACTGATCTGAGAGCTCAAACAGACATTATTACCGGTATATTAATGAAAAAAAAAATTCTTATCGATTTCCTTTCTTTTGTGGGTCTTTCCCATTGGTCTGGGCTTTACCGGTAAGTTGAAAAAGACAAATTAATGTACTTTGCCAAATAAAAATAAAATAAAAAAATAACTGACTGGGAACTTTTGAACAATTTTGAAAAATGGCAAAGAAAACTTTGACTGGAACAGGACTACGAGATCTCTGATTTTTGAGTGCCCAGTGCAATGTTTCTGCCTGTGAGAAAGGCCCAGCTAGGATCAAAACATCAGGGCCTCCTTAATTTTGAAATTTTGGTCATTTCAGTCAGCTAGCAGCTTGCAACAATTTTGCATATTACTGTTTTCTTTAAACTGTTTGGAAAATTTAGTATAAAAGGCGGCATCCCACTCTGTGTGATCCCCGACTGATGTTGCCAAGTTCATGACAAATTGCTATCTGCATCTGGGTAATTGGGTTTCATGAGGTTGATGCTTAGGATAACTGATACTCTTACACCCCAAAGTTTGCCCTTCATGCCCAAATCACATCCGGCAAAATTATTCATGAGCCCAGCAATGGGGGGCACAGGGACTTCATCCAGTCCAGGGAAAGCATTTTTTTTTTTGGGGGGGTCGAAATCTCCGAACCCCATCTCACAGGGGGGTGTAATACCGCATCCTCAGCGGGCACGTGCCGCTCGACACCCTGCAGGGGTAACCTGGACCCCCCAACCCCCCCCCCCCCCCGGACCAAATTGGCGTAAACGGATTAGGGGAGATGGTTGGCGGTTCTAAAGGATGGCCGCAGTCTTTCCGCATTCACGCCAGCCCGATTAGACACAGGAGGGAGAAGATTGCGGAGATTGGGATTGGATGGCATTAAGTTGGGCTTTAATTCAGAGTTAGCCGTTTTATCAGGAGGTGGAGCTTATGATAAAATGCTGACGTCCTTTTTTTTTGCGGGGGGGGGGGGAGGCCGTCCTTTCGATTGCTTTTTCCGCAAATCTTTTTTGAAATCATCTAATACAGGATTATTGTCTGAACAAACACTGCATATAAGGGGGTCATCGAAAGTTGAATGTAAGCAGATGTACTGTAATGGGTCCAGTAAGGCCAACATGGATTGGCCTCAAAAGACCAAATAAGAGCCTGCAGCAACCCAAATTGGAGGTATCGAAGCAGGTTTTTGTTTTCTCTCTTTTTCCCCCCAAATTAGATCCAGCAAGCAGAGGTGACCTTTCCCTAAAAAGGGACCAAATTCATGTCGAAGGATCTGCTCTGAAAGAAAACGTTGCAGAAAGAAGGTTGGAGACCATGCAGAACCTGCTTCCTCTTATCAGAGGCTGGAAACCAAACAAGGGAGTCTGGTCATCAGACCCGCTCCCATTACCAGCAGCAGGCTACAACCTTCCCACAAAGCAGCTGGTGTCTTATGCAACAGGCCAGCAACAATGAGAGTACCACGGACTAGAACTCTGTCCAGACTCATGGTCATGTCACTGATGACTGTAACCTCCTTGCTGTCCACTCGCTGAAACAAGATCCTCAACAAATGGCCCCTACCCACAAACTTGAAATTTAGAAATAAAAGATGGTATTCTCCTGTAGAGATAGAAAGGTCCTGCTAGGATCAAAACATCTGTCACTCAGACTTCATAGTCGCATTTTGGGCATGTAAGTCAGTAAGAAGTTTAACAAGATTTTCGAATTACTTTCAAGAAATGCCGTGAAGAGAGCAAATGAAGTTTGTCTGGACCGGGACTTGAACCCAAGCTAGACTGAGAACTCGGTTTCAAGTGCAGCACTTGATGTGTACATGTATATTAAGAAGGAGGTCATTGGTTCAAGTCCCAATCCAATCAAATCTTCTTTGCTATTTCAATACTTTTTTTTCCAAGTCAGGTTCCATTTCCTTTGTTTGTTTCAAAATTTGTCGAACTGTTGCTAACTTTACTTAAATGACCAAAATGCAAATCTCAAAAAAAAAAAAAAGGGGGATGATATTGTGATCCTAGCAGGACCTATCTCAAATACAGAAACTTCTCTTCTTCTTGCATGCTACAGTGGTCAAGAGGGGCAGGAGAAGATTCCCCACGCTCCAGCACACTCAACAACACACTACTGTACATGTAGTTGGTATCCTGCAGTCTCCTAATGGGCAGAGTACGCACTGCCTGAAGCGTTGATCATGAGTTACCGGCTCTTTTCAGAGCCACACCAGACGTTTTGATCCTGGCAGGACCTTTCTCCAAGCCACCATGACCCCTCAAAAGAGATGTGGTGTCACCGCAATACTTCCACTTGGTATTCCCACCACGAAAAACTGTTGTCTTTGACACTATGAACATCTAAACCGTGAAAAGAGGGGTGAAAACTGTCAAGTCACTGTGATTTCAAGGTGCATTTCACAGTGAATTCACCGTGAAAATAATCGCCTCTCTGACCTGATAAGGACATTTTCAGGACACTAAAAAGACGGTGAATAAAACGTGAATATCTAGGATGGCAAGCTGCAGCCTTGGGGGATGGCTAATTCAATTACCAGTAGGGACCACCAGCCCCATAGAGGTAGTGTATGATGTCCTTGTAACTGTAACTCCCAGATACTTCTAAATTGCCTCAAGCCATTTACCACCAGGAAGGTGGCCTTGGAGACCACTGGTGAAAACACCGTGAAAATGATTATTAATGAAAATGACTTGGCTATCTGTGTGACTTGGCTATCTGTGTGCCATGAAATAGGGATGAAAACACGGTGATTTTTTTTTTTCACGGCTAAATGCCATTTTTCTCGGTTTAGATGTTCAGCTAGTGAGAAAGAGGCCCTGCTAGGGTTGAGACGGCATCACGATCAGGCCCACCCCCATCTATGATACGTTCAGAAAGGATAGAGTGATAGAAGCTGGTCTGGATGTCCTTCCGCCATCACCCACCTGGTATCCAGCTCCAGGCGAGAGCTCGCCAGGGCCGAGTGCTCCTCCGTCAGCTTCCCGTGTCGTCCCTTCAGCTTCCCGTGTCGCCGCTGCAGCCGCTGGTGCTCGCGGGCCATGCTGTCATGCTCCCGCTGCAGCTCTGTGTGCCTGTGCAGCAGGTCGTCGTGCTTCTGCAGCAGCTGGCTCTGGTGCTCGTCCACTTCCTGCTGTTTCTGGAAGTTCTCCCGAAGCTCTTCCCGCAAACCCTTCGATTAAAAAAAAATAAGAAATAAAAAAAAAAAATGGTTGTTTGCATCTGAATGAAAGCGGAGGGATGGGGGCATAATCCCTGGAGATATACGGCCGTTGACTATTAAGGAAGATCACCATCTAAGGGCTGAATAGTTTAGATGGCAAAAACCAGGTCTCAGAATCAAGCCCTGGTCTAATCAAAGTTTTCTTTGTATTTGTTTGCCAAAAATTGTTTTAAAAAAATGTTAGCCCCAGACATACATTGTAGGATTGGCTAACATCTCACCTACAATGTACGTGCAAGTTGTGGAATGGGGCTGTGGAGACTTGACTGGAGCAAGATTTGGACCAGGCACTCTACCACCTGACCAACCCAGCCATTAAGGGGTCTTTCCACTCAGTCCACTATCTATGCTACCGGTAGCTTGTGATGAGTGCCAGTCAGAAGCATATGAACATTTACTGCTCTCATCTCCAGGAATCACAACCTTTCCCCCCCCCCTTTTTTAAATTTTATCCACCCAAGCTTTCCATTCTAAAGGTAAGGCCTCCACAATAAACTGAAATCAAAAACTGAAATTTTACAAATTTCTCCTTTTTATGTATTTTTGTTTATCATTTTTCACCCACTAATGATTGTTTCCACACTAAGAACACTACTCTCAGATATAAGGGAGTAAACAAGACATTTGAAATCACTTTTTGAATGAAAATCTGTTGCCATGGCAAGGCCTTTTTCTTCCAACAAAGGCTAATGGCCTTTCTGAAAGAAGGCTTCTGGAGTCCCTCTGGCTCTGCACCTCAAACATCCATCATGGATCGCAGCCATGACAGCCCCTGAGAAAATTCCTCGCAGGACACCAACTACTGTACTGTCCTGCAAGCCCTGCATTATTGTCAATCAGAGTACAGGGAGCCCCATCACGGCTCTCTGTCCCACACTGTGGTCGTGGCGCAATTTCTACGGCTGAACCCGATACTGTAATCCTATTACTGACAGTGCACACCAAGCCTTCAAATCTCCAACGTCCCTCATCTTCAACCAGTCTTTCCCCCCTCCCCTTTTCAGTTTTTTTTTTTTTTTTTTTTTGGAGGGGGTCTGTTTGTGTGTGTCGTATTCCAGGGCCTGATTCAAAAAGCTTGTAACACGCGACTGAGCAAACAGCCAGTAAATGAGAGAGCGCACGGATGGCTTGGGAGTGATGAACACTGACCTTCCTCAGGGGGAGAGGGGAGGAGAGGAAAGACACCGGATTATCAAGAGAGCCTGGTCCAGGAGGAAGGAAATGTTACCTCAACTCTATAGCGGACTTCACCACACCTCCTTGGATTACACGTAGGCTTCTCTATTTTCAATCCCACAGCACCACGTCCGTGAGAATTGATCAAGAAGGCATATCCCCCCTGGTGTTTACCCAGCCACATATTTCTTTCCATCATCACTAGAACCTTCATCTCACGCTCATAAAGTCGCCTCATTGAGCCATGTCTACACATACACTATCATGGCCCATTTTTCCTGTGGTCTTCCTCCGGTCTTCCGCCCAACTGCACTTTTTTAGTTGCATTACACACTGCTCAGTAAATTCCCATCTGCATACAGCCAGTCAGTGTTCCCGGTGCAAATACCCATACCGGTAGGTGACTCATTCAGTGTCTTCCCACAGACTGCGGGACTTAAGGAATTCCCCACCAAGAAATGCCGTTTAATTCCCCTTCTTGTGTTCTTGCGTATGAGACTGCTGCTGTTGCTGCTGTCCCTGGCTGTTGTCATTTGCCTGACGGATCAGTTACCAGTGCTCACCACGGGGAGATCAACACTGGATCTGAATAACACTATAAACATCTAAACCGTCAAAATGGGCTGAAAATGGCATTTAGCCATGAACAGAAAATTCACCGTGTTTTCACCCCTATTTCATGGCAAACAGTTAGCCAAGTCATTTTCACAGTGTTTTCACCAGTGGTCTCCAAGGTCACATTCCTGATGGTAAATGGCTAGAGGCAATTTAGAAGTATCTGGGAGTGACAGTTACAAGGACATCATACAGTACCTCTATGGGGGCTGGTGGTCCCTACTGGTAATTGAATTAGCCACGGTGAATACACTGTAAAATGCGGCGTGAAATCACAGTGATTTTAGTTTCACGTCGAAATGACATTTTCACCCCTCTTTCACGGTTTAGATGTTCATATTGTAAAAGGCTACAACTTTGGCTACTGCTATCACTCTAGGCAACAGAGCATCCACGTGCATTCAAATGCCGATCAGCATTACCAATAGCCTTAGCCATTCATTCAAATCACTCTTTTTGCAAAATCAAACGTGATGCTCAGTTTGTTCCTTACAGCAGATTCCTATGGACTGTCCCTCTCTTCTCTAGACCTTTCCCCTCGCATTCAAACCATCTATCGATCTATTCCATCTATCTAGTTCAGAAACTGTTTGGATATGGACACATTTTGGGCCATTCAGAAGATCCTCAAATTAGACTGGCATTCACTCAAACTCTTTAGCATGCTCATCGCATGTACGTACATGTATGAACATGTACAGTACGTACAAGTATGTACAAGTACATGTACGTACAAGTATGTACAAGTACATGTACGTACAAGTATTACAATTGGGCCTGACATTTTGATCCTAGCAGGACCACCGTACGTACAAGTAATTAAAGCACCAGAAACATGCATTCTGAAGCTGTATCCATCTTGGCCATGCCCTAATTGGACATCAGGAAACCAGATGGGATGAAACACAAAGTTAGATTAGTTCACGACACAGGTATTAGGCTCAGTCCTTCCACAGTCATCCTAAAATCGGATGACAAATCACCCTGCTCTATCACTGCCTAATGGGTGTGCCGGCGACCCTACACATTTTCATACCGCATGCAATAATAACACACCCAGGCACTGATGGCGATCACGTTATGTGGATTAAAGGGGAATCTCTGAAGGGATGCTTCGGATGAGAGCACCACTTAATTGGTCCCCATGTGAGGGATTGCCTTGCACCTTAAGCATTGCCACGCACCGATTAGCCGGCAAAAGTGTCGACAAGTGACCGGCAGTGACACCGATGATGCTTGGGAGACCATGCAAGAGTGTACTCCCGGCACCAATTGCCGACGACAACGCCTGAAGGCCACAAGCACCGTTTTCATTACTGTCCCATCACCGACGGCCATCAATCTACCGGGGAGGAGAGGTGGGAGGGATGATCGGTCAAAGCACACCGCAGCACGTACAGTATCAGGGTGAGGAGGGGGGAGGAGGGGGAAGAGGTCATGCCTCAGCAAGCCGCCTCCCCTCAGTCACGTATGATCTCCTGACCCCCCGAAGAGTTACGAGCACCAAGAGGCAAGACAGGTGCTCCAAAGCAAAAAGACGTATTTTGGGTGGAGATCTTCTCCACTGACAAAATCCCTTGAACTCATTAACCCTCTTGTATTCTTATGATGCCAGGATGAACAATCAGTCCCTTTATGATGCTATTATTTTATATATTTGTATGAACGATGCCCAACACAAGGCCCCAAAAGGCCACT
This sequence comes from Luidia sarsii, assembly GCA_949987565.1. Classification (NCBI taxonomy): domain Eukaryota; kingdom Metazoa; phylum Echinodermata; class Asteroidea; order Paxillosida; family Luidiidae; genus Luidia; species Luidia sarsii. Next base: position 16,887,139 of record OX465102.1, on the reverse strand, counting down.
CAAGGTGAGGGCTAAAAGAAAGTAATAAGGAGAAGAACCAGCTGGAGGTGTACATGTAGATCAGGAGGAAGAAAGATTGAGCGTTCATGTTTGAATTGAGACAAGTTATAAGAAACAGGTTGCAGGTAGAGAATTCCATAGCGCAGCTCAGTGCGCTGGGAGAAGCTGGAGGAGTACCGCTTGGTATTGGCTTTAGGTGCCAAGAGCAATATGATGCCATTCCTGGCCCAAGATTACATCCCATCTGTGCGCATTCTGTGCATCATCATTTCCCGAGACTCAAAAGTACTAACTGAGTGAGACCATGGAGGTGAGACAAGCCAATCAATGCCACCTAATTAATTTCGGGGAGAGAGGGGAGGGAGGATTGTGGGGAAGGATGGCAAGGCTAATGCCTAAGCCAGCCGGATCAGATCATAAACTCAGAGCCTCTTTTCAGGTCACTGGAGGCTCCACAGTGGGATCGGGTTCTAAGGAGTCCTCCAGCCTCCACTTTAACGACCTCAATCATCCTAAACCAGTCTCTCCATGTGTGTGTACATGTCTTCCCTCTACCAGCAATGATTAATTGCTCATTAGTCACGGTCTCAGGCAGTTCCTGTCAAGATGGAAGTTTTCCTCTTGGGAGCTGAGTATGGGAGAGTATCAAGCTTTGGACTTTTTGGATTTGGACATTTCATCTGCAAGTGCATGAACTTGGGACTCCAAGCAAACTATAAATGTGTGTTTTTGACTACTTCTTGTTTTACATGTACATCATCTTCATATGCATTTATCCTGTGTAGTTCAACTTTCTGCAAAGTTTAAAATCTGGAAAGAATGACAATTGCTGAAACAGAAAAGAAAAAGGGAATGTTTTCAAACTTCAAAGTGCGTCTTTTTTCAACTCATTGATTGGTTTGCCAGTTTGCTACCGGTAGATGGCCCCAAATAAAGTGCAGACTTTACTGAAGGCACATACAATGTAATATTGGGCCTACAGTACATGTACCTGTATGTACTGTATTGCTATGCTATGAATATGATGAAAAAGGTCCTGCTCGGATCAAAATGTATCTCCTAATTCTGTCCGCATGGTCAGTAAAAGTAGTTAGCAACATCTTTGTAAATTACTCTGGATTGAAAATTCAATTGTTAGAGATGGAAAGACAAATAAACATGGTTTCCCATCGTGAGTCTACACTGTAGTTACAATGCTTTGTCAAATGTATACAGTACACATATTTGTTTCTGACGGCCCCTAGGTACATGCATAATGGTCCCGGGTTAATAATGTCTTTATCCACTGCTGCCAATTGGTAATAAGCAGTGGGCCTACATCAACGGTTTAACTGTTCACTGAAGGTGTGATGAGAGATGCATTATATGCATTGTGCTTGTAAAGAGATTTTGGTAAAAAGAGTGCCCCCCCCCCCACTTTTGAAAAATGTTCCACTACCAATGGAATCAAGTGAATACGGATTATTTTTTGGTTTTTAAGATTTATGCAAACTGAAGGTCGCGGTAAAAAGGGGAAGCAGGCACGCGGCCTTGAAAAGGGCTGTCCTTGCTCACACAAAATAAAGCCAGTGAACAGGCACAGAGAAACTGGCCTTCATTTCTCCTCAAGCCCGGATTGGAGACTTAGCCTGCTGAGAAGGAAGCCGCCAAGCTGACAAACAAGATCCCATTTGTCTCTCACGACAGAGCATCAAATATAAATGTCATGGGAAACACCAGAGACAAGTAGCACAGTAGTATTGAAGTCACGGAAGTTTAAAGACAACTAATTTTTCCCAGATGCTCCTCAAAAAAATATCACTTTCTAACATCTCCCAATGTAAGCATAAAACATGTGTCTGGCCTATGGGTGAAGTGAGTATAACATGTCTATACTGTACATGTGCGTTTACAGGCATATTGTGCATGACATTGTTTAATTTGTTAAACATACATTGCTGAAGAAGCATGCAATTAAAGGTCTACCCATCTTTACACTGTCGCATTTAAAATACATGCTGACTGGAAAATCACAGGTGCTTTCATTAAATCTTTAAAAGGATTTCCATTAGAGACATCAATCTTTTAAAAAGCAAACCTGCTTTACAAAAATCAGCACACTTTGAATTCTAGGCAGTTCCCAACCCTTCCCTTCCACAGATTTTGTTTTTGTAAACAATCCATAAAGCTAAGAGAAAAGCCCCAAAACTGACACAACAAGAGAGGCTATAGAAGTTTCTGACGGAAAGGATCAACGGCTGGCCTACATACTGTACATGTACATGCAGTTTACTGTGGACCCACACATTCATCATATTCACATACATGTACCACATGCATAATAATTTTTGTCTCTCATCAACAATGTCCAACAGATTCTTCAACATTTCTTCGTACCTAGAGATATTCCTTTGTATGTGAGTCATAATTTAGCAACATTTCATGGAACATTTAGGGCATTTTGGCGCAGAATTAAAGCGAGAGTTTTAATTTTGATGGACGGGGTTTAGCCAAAAAGGTACAGACCATCAGATACATGCAGTTGCTTGAAATCTACATACAATGTACATGTACATGCTTTCTCAACAATTACAAGTTGTTCTAACTGCTGCCGTGGTTGCCTTGCTGTAGTTTACAATGTATCTGCTCACCTGCTGTGTATGAAGGTGCTCTTCATGCTGATCCCGCATCTGCATCTGCAAGTCCGTCAGCTTCTCCCGGATATCTTCCGGTGCTGTGTCATCCGCTTGCTGCAGCATAAAACAAAAACACACATCCGAATAAATCTTTCCAAAATGAAATACACGTAAGTCGATACCTACATGTACAGGTATCCTGTTACTCCCATAGTCCAAGGGAAACATCAACAGTATTCTCAATGTCCCTTGTTTGACATGAGTGAGCAGTGTCTCAGTGGCACTGCATCTAACATAAAAGGGATTTATTATCTTTTTTTTGGGTGGGGGAGAATCTACATGTAACCCACAACTGATGAAATATCTATGTGCTGAACTGCTTTGCAACAGATACCAGTTGATCTTATCTCTAAAGTGGGTACCAGTCATGTAACATCTTTGCACTATACATTGTAGGTAAGTTAATGTGTTAAAGGCCCTATACAACATTGTTAAAGGTCAAAAGATCGCCACAGTTTTTGTGTTAAACCGCTAAACATTCCAAAAAAGAAACCCTGCGAAGGTTTCAGCTCAAAGGGTAATCTGAGAAATTAGAAAAATGCACAAAACCGTCACAGTTTACGCATCAGTTGTCATAGCTACACCACAACTGCATTCAGACTTAAGACTTACATCACAATAATTGACATTCAAAGTTTGCCGCGGTGTCTACAGATCCTGACAACTGGGGTAATTTACAACACTGCTTTTAATGAATATGTTCACCTGACTTTGGTGCAAATGCAAGGCAGTGATAGTCTATAATTGGACAGACAGGCAGGTGCACCAAAGGTGGGGGCAGGTGGTTACAAGCTCGCTGCTAGGCATCTGGAAATATCAGATAAATTGCTAAATTGCTCAGTCAAAATGCAGACACTATGGCCAGCCGCTGCCACAAAAAGTGGCACTCTTTTCTTGAAATGAGGGTGTGATGTTCCGCATACATTCGACTCTGCCTGAGGGCATTATGGATGCTTTCACAAGTATCGTGAAGAGGTGTGGGACGGCTACAGCCCGATGTGAATAGACAGCCAATGGCTAGGGTTCAGAATGTCAGTAAAGCCGTGTCCGCACTGGACTTATTTTCTACCGAGCCTGTGGGTAACATTCCAATGGGTAAATCTACCAGGCGTCCGCACTTGGACTATTCGACTCGGGTAAACTAACCGAGACGATCAGTAAAACTAACCGACTGGCGCAAACAAACGCATGAGGGCACTTCCGTGGTGACCTTTCACCGGATGTCTGTACACAATCTACCGGCCGTGTGTGTATATTATGTACAGTACACGTGCATGTACTGTAGTCACGTTGCTACCCCACGCCCGCACGAGTCTTGCGCCGGACCGGATGTGGTTTTTTACAGAGTCATTTACCGAGATGTCGTGTCTAGATTAGACTTTTCGGCTTGGTTAAACTGACCTGGTCAATTTAACCGGGCAGAAGTTGGTCGGTTAAACTACCCATTAGAGTCGGGTAAGTTACCTGGGAGGAAAACTTCCTGGGCTGTCTGCACTGGACTTAAAATGGTAAATTTACCCATTTGCTCGGTTAGTTTACCCATTAGTCCAGTGCGGACGCGGCTTAAGACCATCTCTTTTACAATCTTTTCAAAGCCACTATAAGGCAGCTGAAACTCCAGTTTCACTTCAATTTCTGGCGGAAATTTTGAGGTAGAATCCATCAAACTGAAGGCTTAGGGCTAATAGAGTGGTGCACTGTTTTTAAAAAAGAACACGTTGGTTCAACCTTGACCATGTTTACACATTAAAATGCAAGAGTGGATTTCACAAACCCTTGTGATGCATTGTAACTCAACTACAGCTTGATAACCCATCAGAAGTTGTGACAGGCAGAATGGTTTCTGTGCATCACTCATAGACTTGTGATTGATTGTAAGTAACAATGAGTAGGGTGAAATCGACAGAAGGATTGGGAATAAAGGAGATAGATACACATGTTTTCAGAGAGGCCAGCTTTTGGATGGCAGTGATAAAGCCTAAGATATATTCCATGACATACAATGTACATGTGCAGTAGTTTTGCAGAGGTACGTTCTGCCCATACTAAAATGGAAGGCTAATGCATTGCTGGTCCATGGCTGTGACATAAGCCATTATCAGAATAGAAGTAGCCGGAGTAACAAACAAAAATGTTCACAAAATGGCCAAAACACAAATCTCAAAACAGTAGATGGCCAGAAGCCTGTCTTTGAGAAAGGTCCTGCAAGGAGTGAAATGTCAGGCCTTCGACCTTTTTTTGTTAGATAGGAGTCCGATTAGAAATGCAATGGCCATCAATCCCCAAACCCTCTCTTTCCAGGTCCAAAAAGTGCATGCAACTCTACTGTTCACTCCTGAGACAAATGAATAAATCATTCCAATGGGGCATGTGAGTACCTGGGCAAGTGGCTGCAATGTCTCGTCGTCGGCAGCCAGACATGCCAGTTAGTGTGTTAATAAACGGCTCAATCACCGCGGCCGTGACACTGCGGCCCCGGCACTGCACTGTGCCAACCTCACACGTGTCCGTCAATGCGCAGATAATGTGCCCCTTCAGTTTCCGGGTCTTAGACCAACCATGCAGGTTCCTCCAAGGCCAAACTCGTCGAGTGTGCGGTCGGGCAGCCACTGAAGCGTCCGGATGGAATGCGCTGGACCATGAACTCTGACCCCCCCACCTCCTGATAACATTAAGAGGTGTGGAAAGTCACACCGTGTGACCCCCCCCCCCCCCCAGGCAAGCCAGAGGAATGGGTTCGTCGGGAGGGAGTCAACTCGCCTCCTAATCATATAGATGGCAAACGGCGTGAACCAATCAATGGCTGAGAGGCAAAATAGACTGACTTATTTCTGGAAGTCCCTCCCCGATGCAGCATGCCCGGGCAGAGTCACTCTCCCAGGACATTCACTGATTATGATCAGTCCAGTGTACATACATGTACTGTACAATGCCAAGCAAGGTCCATCCATTGGCCACTACAGCCCTTCTATCTGGCGATTTTCCAGGCATGCTCTGCTCAACAAAGTCAACATACATGTAGGGGACTTGATTTGGGTTCTGTAAGTTGACTCTCACTCAACCTGAGCCTGAATGGTGCCCCCTACTCTTACCCTACCAAAGAGAGTTGGCTATTTGGGGAAAATCTCCACAATAACAAGGGCTGGATAGCTCAGTGTGCAAGATCACTTCAGTGACTGAAGTGACGGCGGGGTCCATTGGCTTGAATCCTGAGCCGGGCAAAGACAGTTACTCGGGCGCCATGAATGAATCCCATCCACGCTATTCTGTCCCGCATGGCAGTCCTCAGCTTTCCAAGCTGAATGCAATATCCGTGACCAAAATAGTCATTCACTGATGCTGATCTCACAAACACACACACACACACACACAAATATAGGCTCCCATATTTGAAGCAATGAAAAATAACACGTCCAAAAAGCCTTCCCACAGCTAGAAATAGAATAGCTTCCTCCATTGAGTGCGGCCCATTTTTCCCCACTATCAATCTCTCTGTTCGTTCAATCGATGTCTCGATGATAAAGCATTTGGGAGGGGATGCATTACGACTCTGGTCACGGTGCATAGACTCTGTTTGGTTTTTATTTTTGTGTGTTTGTATTTTTGTTTAATTTTTTATTTTTATTTTTTTTATTTTTTTTTTTTTTATTTTTTTTTTTTTTTGGGGGGGGGGGGGGGGGGGGAAGGCCTCGTGAAAAAGCAGGCTTTAGAGATAAGGACCGGGGATGGGAATATGTACACGTATCTTGACAACCTCCCTGGTGGGTAGGTGGTGGGAAGACAACGCGCCCACAACACCTTTCCTTGTGATCTCACGCCAGCCAATCCTACGAGAACGGGTGGGGGCGGGTGACTCTGGAGACATCCAGCAATGGGTTATCTGCAGCAAGATTTCACTTCTCGACGCGTGTACGTTCCCGGCCGGCATTAGGAGTCGGAACGAGAGCAAAAAAACAACAAACACGTCCTCTTTGGGGGTGCCACACGCCAGATTGCAAACGCCCACTGCAACGCGCACCCAAATGGAAACTGGCGCAGTGACTTTCAATGACCTGGCAGCCTGGCAGCCCTAATAACAGTGGCGATGGAAAAAGTTCAAATTCTGGAATCATTTGCAATGGTGCCACACACAAACAATCTGTGAGCTCCTGCGGTCCTGCAAGGAATCGAGGTGTCACCACAAACTATTGTGGACTTTATCATGAGCAACTTGCAATTTTTCTTCTCACCCACAATCAATTTCTCTCCCAAACTCGCTGTATACTCATGCATGTGTACCTCTGTACGTATACAACTGTACGTATACATACATGTACATGTACGTGTACCATGTACATTTACCATGTACATGTACACGTACCATGTACATTTACCATGTACATGTATACGTACATGTACCATGTACGTGTACATGTACACGTAGATGTACACACTTTCCTTTGTTTGTTTGTACACATTTATTGTTGGAGATTTACATCAAGTTACCATTCGCACGTTTTTGAATAAGGCCCCATTCTCAGCCACCAACAGGTTGGGAATCCTGGCTACACAGCTATGAACAGATGGAATCCATGGTTCAAGGTTCGAATCCCACTGAGGTCCGACTTCAATTCTTTACTAAATTTCTAATGATGTGGCATTGAAAAAGATACGTTGCCACAAGCTTCTCGGGGCTAGAAATAAAACTGTTGGGAAGTCCTGTCGTTGATTTCATCAAACACATCGTAACTTACGATCAATCGCAAGACAATGAGCAATGCACAAAAACCATATGGTCCATTAAACCTTACGATGGGTTACCAATTGTATGTTGGGTTAGGTCTCTTGTCAAAAAGATCATCGGTTGAGTGCCGGTTGAATTCATCCGACCAATAAAATTTCCCCCGGTAGAAAACCGATTGTACTGGACTCTGGGGTGAAAAATACACGATGGCTCTCCGGTGGAAATGACATCGGGACGGGTCCAATCATCTGATACCCAACCGATGATCTTTTTGACAAGAGTCCTTACGATGCATCATAAGACTTTGCTACACAGCTACAGACAGATTGATTCCCAGGGTCGAGGATTGAATGGCACCGAACGTTGATTCCATTTCTGTTCTTAATTTCTGTTGTGCAACCCCCCCTGCTCTCCATTGAAATCGTTTGTCAACTGTTTTCACGTACCACTTCTTCGCTGGCTGTGGCAGGCTTCTCTGTCTGTGCTTCTTGCTCACACGAGGGCGCTCTCTGCAGCAGAGACAGATGCAGACCCGACTCGTCTTCCAGGTTTTGGATGACCTCTTCCGGGTCCTCCTTTTGGCTGCATACAATACGGAAGCATCACAAAGTCACCGAGACGTTTACCGGAACTTGATTCAAGTCACTCATCCAGACTCACAGGGGTTTTCCCTCATCTTGAGGCAAAACCAATCAAATGGTACATGTGATTACGGTAGCTTCCCTGGGTCTGCTCCTGTCAATCTCGTGTCACTGGTGTTTCAAAACTAACCCCCCCCCCCAAAAAAAAAACCCCACATTTCTGTGATCCCTGGAGATATATCGGCAGATGAATGTTTCTAACTGGTTTTGGGAAAGCCAGCATATAAAGGGCTTGATACATGTAGCTCAAGTGGTAAGAGCACTGCTACCCCTATGTTTCAAGTTCCGGGCCAGTAACATTTTCTTTGTTGGTGATTTTATTTCAAATAGTGGCTCTGAAAACAGCCGGTAACACAAGAGTTACCGTCTCCTTTCAGATTGCTCCACCCACATAAATTTTAAGCTCGGTTTCCATTGTACATGGACCACCACGGGAGATCTCAACTGGGATACAACACATGCTTCATCTTGGTGCAATTCAAATCTCAAATGGAAGTCACCCAGCCCTGACAATAAATTCCCAAATGTTCATCTCCCTATCCCTAGCGCCTTCTAACATGTCTAACCTCACGAGACACAAAACAAAAGAGGAAAATTAGCTTGGATTTTGGAATTTCGATTTATGGATCCATTTCTCTCACCCTGACAAAAGCCAGACAGCATCTGGTACTCTGGAGACCTTCCGCAGCGACCAGATGTAACGCACCATGAAATTGTAGCGTGCCAGAGCAATCTTGATCAGACCATTCCTGGGTACGCTCTCCTGACAGACATTGGGGAGAGGGAGAGATAAAAGGAAAACAAAAAAACAACCGGTAATTCAAAATTCAAAAATGACAAATGACGGCAGAGAGAATAAGATGCAAGGGAATCTTACCTCCAGTTCACTGTCCTACATACAAGATCAAAGTACATTTACTTTTAAGTTACACCAAAGAAAATACACAGTACAACAAAGTGATCACTAGCAAGGAAGCATATTTTAGTGCTTCCTTGAGAGTGAACTGGATAAATACACTTACATAGAGATGGTTGCTAAACATGGACGATTTGCTCAAGCAAGATAAATCTTGCTGTACAAAGTCTATACAAAAAGTGTCCCTCATGATCAGTTACCAAGGAAGAAGGAAGACTTTTTCAAGGAAAAACCATTAACTAAGGATGCAATAAAACATTCCTGAGGTAGGAACAATCCCATTTGATTTCTTTCTGTATCCACTCTCTGCCATCTGTATTGTACTGTTTTTAAATATTAAGCCTTAAGGCTTTGCATGGTGGGTGAATCAATATACAGTAGGAAGGTTTGCGGTGACACCATGTATAAGGTCTCTTAAAGAAGAGGTGTGGTTCTGAAAAGAACCTGAGTGGTAACTCGACGTTCCGGCCAGTATGCTCTGGTTTCTCCTGATAACGGCCAGAGCATACTGGTTGAAACGTCGAGTTACCACTCAGGTTCTTTTCAGAACCACACCTCTTCTTTAAGAGACCTTATATACGGTACATGGTGTCACCGCAAACCTTCCTATGTGCTGTTTTTCTTCCTTCGTATCTCTTTCTGAACTTGTCATTAGGCCTCTGAAAAAAGGTCGGGCGGGTATCAAAATGTCAAGTCCCTAAAGCCGTGTCCGCACTGGACTTATTTTTTACCGAGCCCATGAGTAAGATTCCAATGGGTAAATCTTCCCGGCGTCCGCACTTGGACTTTTCGACTCGGGTAAACTAACCGAGACGATCGGTAAAACTAACCGACTCGTGTACATGTGTATGTACTCTAGGTACACAAACACGTTGTTACCCTGCGCCCGCACGAATCTTGCATACAGCAACGTAACGTGCGGGGCGCCGGATGTGGTTTTTTACCGAGTCGTTTACCGAGACGTCGTGTCCGGATTGGACTTATCGACTCGGTTAAACTGACCTGGTCAATTTAACCGGGCGGAAATTGGTCGGTTAAACTACCCACTGGAGTCGGGTAAGTTACCTGGGAGGAAAACTTCCTGGGCTGTCCGCACTGGACATAAAATGGTCAATTTACCCATTTGCTCGGTTAGTTTACCCATTTTAAGTCCAGTGCGGACGCGGCTTTAGTATTCATGACTGATCAGGTAAAGTCTGATAGCCGGTACCCACCGATTTGTGGTCATAGGTAATCACTGTGTAGTACTTGGCCTGTTTGCTCTCGTCACGAGGGCCAAACTGCAGGATACCGGGCATCCACACCTCAAGGCCAGCACTGGACAGGCATCGCACCATCACAAAGTCACCAGTCTGAAAAAAGGGAGAATTTGTGGTTAAAGACCTACATCCATTCTACTCTTGACATTGCTTCAGCGTGGTTGGTAGAAGGCAGAGGGGAATTTGGAGGAGAGGTAGTGGTGGTGGAGGAGGAAGAGTAGGGGGAGGAGGTGGAGGGGATGAGGAGGGGGAGCAGGGGAGCAGGGGAGGAGGGGGAGAAGGGGCAGGGGATGGAGGGTGAGGAGGTGGAAAAGGTGGAGATGTAAGAAGGAAATTAAGAGGCGGAGGAGGAGGAGGTGGAAAAGTAGATGGAGGAAGAGAAAGAGAAAGAATACGAGAAAGAGAGAAACGATGAGAACCATTTACATGTACATGTACATGGTAGACGGGAACACATAAGGTATAGAGAAGAGGAAAAGGTGAAGTAGGAGAGGGAAAGGAATAAGGAAAAGGACAGTGAGAAAGAGTCTGCCTTTGAGAAAGATCCTACTACAGTACAATCAAAATGTCAGGCCCACCTAATGTTTAATAGTTTTTTTTAAAGTAAACAGAAATCTTTGACTGGACCGAAAATTGATAGGGTTCAAATAAACCATGACAAGTACTATACATGTATACAGGCATGTGGATAATCTATAGTACACATTTCATGTCTGATTTGCTTTCTGTGACAGTGTGACATTTTAAGCCTCAGGAATAGTTAATAGTTAAATGCTTCTAACTGGCGCCCCACCCCACCCCGGCAAAGACTATTTGACAATTTAGGAATGTAATGCCACCATCATCTAAGAGCTCGATAGTTCAGATGGTACATGTACATGTAACAGTGCTGATACTGAAAACCAAACGTCCAGTAAAACTTTTCTTTGCAATTTCTCAAAATTGATTAAATAGAAGTTGTCTGTTTAAGCTTCCCCTTTATCTGTTTGACTCAGGGATAGTGTTACAAAAGAATTCCAAAGGATGGTACCCTAAAAAAAAAAAAACAGTTAAAATCTGAAACAATAAATAGAGAGCACATGAACAAACTCCAAACTTCAGAAATAAACAACTGTCAACTGTCAGTCTTGTTCTGTTGGTGTCATGGAGCAATGAGTGTATTGACATTACATTGTAGGACCTCTATTTTTCCCAATTGGTTGCTGCTGTTCAGCACCGCGGTCTTTTCCAGTGCTCATTGTGCGGAGTAGGGGGGGGGATGGTGGAGAATAATAAAGCATTGCTGGAAACCGAGCATGAAAAACAATTTCACCTCAAGGGTGATCAATTCAGACTCCACAGTGCAGTTACCGAAACAGGAGCTGCTGAGAAAATACATCGCCGACAATACTTGTTTATCGAGTGGGTACTGGCATTTTTTTGGGGGGAGAGGGAAAGTGTGCTTTCAAGAGCGTGTTCCAGTCGTGTTTAATTTGGGTCTGCAGCCAGGGCAATAACCCCAAGGGGGAAGAGAGAGAAGCTTGCTTTCCTACCCCCGTCGTGTACGGCGAGAGAACTGCACAACATATTCGGGGGAAGAACGCAGTACACTATCCCTAAGCAAGAGTGGCGGCATTATCCCGTCGATTTGGCTTGCACTCTGGCGGAAGGCTCCATTTCTCTTTTAATATGTCAGACCCCGAGGCTGGCTCACTTCTGCCATCCACGTGTATCAATCAACAGTCACACCACCGCCTCTTATCAGTGTCACGTAAACGGCTGAAGCTGTGGATGAAGCAGAGGTTTGTTTTTTGGTGTTTTTTTTTTTACCGTCGACCCCCACAGCCAAAGCATCCAGGAGGGGAATGACTACTAGCACAGTTTATTCTTCACTTTAAGACTTGTACATAAAGACACAAATCTTCTCTTGTTTGGAGAGCCTGAGGTTCCGATCCTAGTGGGACCTTGGATCAGAACTCAGGCCCGCTACACTGTTCAGATAGATATGATGGTCACAGACTTAAAATGTTCACTCAGTGACACTGTCAGTGACACTGAAAATCTAAACCGTAGCCGTAACAAACGGGTTAACGTGTCAGTTTATGGTGATTTCATGGACCCTCTTTTAAAGGAGAATTCCCCCCAAACATTCATCCCATGGGACCTGAGGATGTCCTGATCTGATGGTAGAGCAAAAGACTGTTAAAAAAAGAAAAGAATAGTTTATCTAACGTGGGTGGTCATGGTCATGTAAAGGATTCACATTTGCAGAAGGTGCCAAGATCAATCAAACACCCAATCATGTTTTGCGTCCCTCACACAAATCACAACATGCACGTACAGGTACATACACACTGTACGTCTACCAGGTTCCATCACTTGCATCAGATGTCATTCGAGCGCTTCCAGAGACAGGGCAAGTCTGCTTCCAAGAAAACAATTTCAGGTTGATTCTAATGATCACCGGGTCCAACCCCTCTACCATGTCTACACAAAAAGCCCCAATTTCTTTTGCCGGAAATTCAATCCAAACACCGGGCATGGATACAGGAAGTCTGACTCCACTCCTTTCTGGATCGACATTCCTACGGGGGCCCTGTGTGCTCCACCTGTTCCATCAATCAAACAAAGGCTCGATGAAGACATTCACGAGGGCACATTTCCACACCCCTATAGAACAAGCTTGCTGAAATGAATCAGTGTTATTCTTATTTAATGCCCATTCCCGTCTCCAACGGACATCTGTTTCGTAGACCGTCCCGGGCGTTCCCGGTCCCAAGGTTTTCCGGGTGCTGATGTCTTCTTCTTTTAGGAAAGATGAGTAGGGTGGCGCTGCGCATCCAAAGATGCGATGTGATGACAAACATAATGGAGGCAGCTGTTGTCTATGAATTGTCAGATTGTAAGGTCAAATTAGAAAAGCTACGGTACTCATCTGAGGCAGTTTTACAAGTACATGTAGGTTGCATTTTCTTTTTATTGTATGGGGCTCTGCACGATGGGAGTATAAATCATGAGAAGGGTTGCAGTGACACCAAAGGGAATGCAACTTTGGGAGTGCGGCTCTTAAAAAGAACTGTTACCCCGGAAGGGTGACGTGCACAATGCAAACCTGATGAGAGCAGCCTACTGGCCATGTCCAAATTCATTGGCTACAACCTCCATTCACACACGATTCAATGGAAAGCCGTTGCCCGGATGCTCCAGGCAAATCCCGTAGACTTATATGTTATTACCGGCCATAGCCAATACTTTTGGACCACCGGTAAGTGGAGACTAGCGGTATTAGACTACCGGTGAGTGGAGCTTTAGAGGAGCTTGGTGAGGCATGTAAATCATGTTAGCACTGCCAGATATGGACACCAATCGTCATGGTAACTGCAGCCTGTAATGGTCACAGGACGGATCAGGCAGGATCAAGCTATGAGCCATAAATAGGAAAGACGTGAAAGAGAGAGAGAGGGCAGCCAGATTTTAAAAGCATTTGCAACTGAAAACCACTGGTGGAAGTGTGTAAGAGGTACACGTACAGTAGTATGCTGCTGTTGTATACACCATCCTTTTATCCAACTGTTTAGGGTATTTCCTGACACAATTTTTCCATCAAAGTACATTATACCACTACACATGTGTACTGCTTAACAATCACAAATAGTGAAAAATGTGGACAGATAGCCTACTGGCATGTGACAAAACATGAAAGAAGGGTCTGGATATGCAACCCCTGTGTCTGTTCATGTCAATTCTACCTTTGAGAAACATCCATATTCTGCTTGGACCCAATTCTTCAGGGCCCTCTTAATTACTTCATAGGCAAAATTCTACAATGACTGCTTATCCTGTCTTCGGGAAATGTTTGGAGATTTGTGCACTCATGTACACATATGGTTAAGGTTGAGGAGGAGTGGAGGAGGAAGAGGAGGATGAGGAGGGGAGGAAGAGGAGGGGAGGAGGAGGAGGAGGAGGAGGGAGAGGGGGGATGAGAAGGAGGGAAAGAGGAGAAGGAAGAAGAAGGAAGAGCAGGATGAGAAAGAGGAGGGGAGCAGGAGAAAGAGGAGGAGGAGGAGAGAGAGCGGGAGATGGAGCCTGGGGGAGGAGGATGAGGAGGGGAGGATGAGGAGGGATAGAAGGAAGAGGAGGAGGAGTGAGAGGGGGAAGAGGAGAAGGAGGGAAAGGGGAGGAGGCTAGAGCAGGATGAGGAAGAGGAGGGGAGCAGGAGGAAGAGGAAGAGGAAGAGGAGGAGGAGGGAGAGCGGGAGGAGGAGCCTGGCGGAGGAGGAGGAAGAAGAGGAGGAGGAAGAGGAAGAGGAAGAGGAAGGGGAGGGGAGGAGGAGGAAGAGGAAGAGGGGGAGGAGGAGGAGGGAGAGGGGAAGAGGAGGAAGAGGGGGAGGAGGAGGGGGAGGAGGAGAAGGAGAGAAACGTGAGGAAGAGCAGGATGAGGAAGAGGAGGGGAGCAGGAGGAAGAGGTAAAAGAGGAAGGAGGAGGGAGAGCAGGAGGAGGAGCCTGGGGGAGGAGGAGGAGAGGGAGGGGGAGGAAGAGGAGAAAAAAGGAGGAGGAGGAGGTGGTGGTGGTGATAGTTGAGGAGGAGGAAGAGGGGAAGAGGAGGAGGAGAAGATGAAGGAGAAAGAAGAGGAGGGAGAGGGGAGCAGGAGCAGGAGCAGGGGCAGGAGGAAGAGGGGGAGGAGGAGGAGAGGGGGAGGAGGGAGAGGGAGGAGGAGGGGGTGGTAGAGAACCATTTTAAGTTTTACAGCCAATTCCACTTTTTCTTTTGCGTAGGTAATTCTAGTAGCAGTGGAAACGTGCAATTCAGTCAAATGCCCCTAAACACACATTTGTTCAAATGTCAGCCTGTAAAAGTGCCATGACAGCACTGTTTCTGCATACATGCCATGCACTGCCAGACAAAACAAATGCCTGAAGGACTTGTGTGAGTCTATGCTTTGAAGATGAGTCAACGAGCCATGGTGAGTGATTCAGAGTTGTGGAGAAGAGTGTGACACCATTGTGTTGTGAGGATATGCTCCAGTGAACGGGTATTGTGTCGGTGTGTGTCAGGTAAAGGTGGGAAATTTTGAATAGCGCTCGTTTTGGGTCAGATCAGATCTCCACCTCACAGAGACAACACCTCTGGTAGGCTGGATGAGCCATATACCGGTACTGTACATGTACATGCATCATAACCTAGTCCGTGTGTTTTCTGTGTTGTGCAAGTTGCTGACCGTACCGGTACGTAAGTCCTCTGTCTGAGAAATTCAACTGAGCACTACTTTATTTTGATTTTCTTTGCGTTCATTTGTTTGTCAAATTTGTCTAGTCAAATTTTGTTTGTTGAATTAAGAGAAACAGTTAGGGTTGTGGTCCCTTCTTTTAGGTTTTCTTTGGGGGACTTGTTTCCCTAGATGGCTTTTCAAAGAGTCCGAGTTGTGTGCCAGACCGCCATATTTGCTGCCCAAGTTTTAGACAGTGCAGCCACCAGGGGCTGAGGGGCCAAAGTGAGTCGGCACTCACACTCAGCATGTGCTCCCCCTCCCCTCCCCTCATTGGAGAACAGAAATCCCTAGGAGGGCAAGTTCCCAAGAAGGGAGAATTTGCTGAGCAGAGCCCAGCACAAGCACAGGCTATAAGCCGACACCTCATGTGCCCAACTTGACGAAAACAGTTGACATTTTTTGTCACTGGGGGTTTAAGCTGCGTTTCAACTGGACTTATTTTGGTCTGAAATGTAAACGAGACAATGGTTACTTTTTCCCATTTTAAGTCAAGTGGAAACGGCCCAGTTAAATTTCCTCTTGGTTACTTCAACCGAGCCGAATGGTTACTTTTACCGGCCAACCTCTGCCCAGTAAAAGAGATCATGTAATTTTAACCGAGCCGATTAGTCCAGTAAAACTCGACTCAGTAAAAAAACACATCTGGCCTATGACGTAACACGTACATGTAAATGTACAAGAGTACTGTGTACAATGTCTGCTTCGTCTCGCGCACTAAATGTACACACATTTGGTAGGCCTACATGTACATGTACATGTACATGTATATGTACAGGGTACATGTACATATACATGTACGTACGTTGTGTATCAGGCTGACCCTCATGAACAGTTATATTGCCAGCTCGATTTACTTAAACCATCATCTTGGTTAAATTGACCGACACAAAAGTCTAAGTGGCAACGACGGTCAAATTTGACCATTACAAATTTAACCATTGTCTCAGTATGTTGGCGAGACCAAAAACACCCTCAAAAAACGTATCTATGGCCATAGGTCTACAATCAAAACCGGTAAAATGGACACCCCTGTTGAGTATCACTTCAATCTCCCTGATCATTCAATATCAGATATGAGTGTACTGGGCATAGAATCCCTTGGTCAGAGAGAACCAGATGCGGAAAAGCATTATGTTCTGTTTGCCAACAGACAAATCTGTAGTCTCCTTTCTTTCTTGATTTTTGCCGGTGCATAACCGCGCATGACACACTATGATTCAACTGCTTCATGATGGCAGCTGGGATTGATCATTTTCTGGCCTATTGAAGTCATTTTGTGACCTCAAAGGTCACGTACAGCTCTGTATTGCCAGGTTCGATCGTTACTTCCTCGCTTCAAGCTCCCAACTCAAAAAAGTGGGAACAGGGGTAAAATTGACGCATTTCCCGAAGTGCTGTGAAAGGTTTTACAACAAGTTGTTGTTCGCATCTGAAAGAAAATGGGGGCCTGATCCCTGGAGATGTACAGAAGGTTGATTGCTTCTGAATGGCACCCCCAACCCAGCAAAGGATACCGGTAGTCGACTATTGTAGAAGGCCATAATCTAAGGGCTGAAAAGCTCAGAGGTAAAAGCACCGGTACATTAACCCTAACGGGCATTGAAACCACAATTAACCACACATGGTTTTTCCTGTGGGAGGATAAGGGCCATGCACCAGGACATTCCACTGACAGCGGGATTTTTGTGGTGACCTGTGGTATGTGAGGCTACACCCCTGTGGGCACTGTGGTAAATTGCAGTATGCAGTGTGTGTCCTGTGCCAGAGGTGAAAAGCGTTAGGGTTAAGTCAGAGGTCTCAGGTCCCGGTGTGGCAGACTCAGAAGTCCGCCGGACTCAACTGTCCGGATCACCATATATACATGTAAGGTAGTATGACTTCACTCCATGCTTGCACACAGCGATCAAATTCAGTGCGCATTTTCGACTGGACTGAGATGTCCAGCCAAGCAGCAACAACTGTCATGGCGGCACCCACAGGCAGTACGCGTGTCGGTCACTTTATAGAGCATCGCATTTTTTTAAACATGTTAAAAGAATTAAGGTGATATACACAAAAATGTTGCAAACTGCTTACTGACTAAAATTACCAAAATGTAAATCTAAAATTTAGTGGGCCTGACGTTTCGATCCTAGCAGGACCTTTCTCAAAGGCAGAGTGACAAGGACAAAACAGATACATGTACACGAAGGAAGGGGGGAGAGAGTGAATAGGACACGGATGAGAAACAAAGGACAAAGAGTGAAGCTGGTAGGGAGAGATCAAAGGGAAGGGCAAGGGGTAGGGTAGGGATTAGTGAGAGGAGGGGGAAAGATCAAAGAGAAGGGCAAGGAGTAGGGTAGGGATTAGTGACAAGAGGGGGAAAGATCAAAGAGAGAAGTGTGAAGGACTGAACACAAAACACTTCTCTCACTTCACACATCACACTTCACACTTCTCTCTTTGATCTTTCCCCCTCTTGTCACTAATCCCTACCCCACTCCTTAACCTTCTCTTGGATCTTTCCTCCTCCTCTCACTAATCCCTACCCTACCCCTTTGCCCTTCCCTTTGATCTCTCCCTACCAGCTTCACTCTTTGTCCTTTGTTTCTCATCTGTGTCCTACTCACTCTCTCCTCCCTTTCTTCATGTACATGTATCTGCTTTGTCCTTGTCTCTCTGCCTTTGAGAAAGGTCCTGCTAGGATCGAAACGTCAGGCCCACTAAATTTTACATGTTAAAAGAAATCCAATTGATTCGTCATATTGTGATTGTTAAATTTAAAAAATTTATAAATCCATCTGCCACTCAGTTCCAGTATCTAATATCAGCTCTGGATAACTGTACACTACTATACTGTAGGAAACATTATGTTGACCATAAAGGGCCTAATTAAAAAATAAATTCTACGAGTTGTTTGGTTGATTTATTTTTATTAAAATACGCTTGCGTCATTGTGTTCTCCATGCAAGAAGCATGTACGTAATTATTATTTAGATACATGTGTACCAATAAACCCACGGCGCAAAGGAATATTCTTTATTATAGCGCCCTCACTTGGTAATGAAAACACATTCATCAGCCGGACACTTTTGCCCGCTGGAATGTTGATAGTGTGACTAGTACGTGCTTACTTGTCCGTGTGGGTAGCCCGGACATCTGAGTCCGCCACACCGGTCCAGTTATATTTTCTTTGCCATTTTTTTTTTCAAAACTTTTTTTTTTTGCCCGTTTTCTATTGATATTTTTGTTTTGTCTCAGTCCAGTTGAAGCACAGCTTTAGCCAGACTTACCCGTAAGAGTGGTGAAGGTCTGGCCCCTTGTGTCTCCATGACGAAGCGGCTTGGGATGGTCTCTCTCACGCCGTCGGAGGCAAAGCGCACCTGAACGTGGCGGGCATCGCTGGCTTTGACAACAACAGCTGGAGGATGAGGGGGAGGAGACAGAGAGATAATCACTGATATCGGCAGAAGTGGAGCAGACAGTTAGAGGAATGTGAGTCAGAGGGGACTCACCTGAGCCATTCACTCTGTCCCCCCCCCAACAAAAAAATACTCATCTGGATAGCAATATGAATCACAATTCAAACTTTACTTTTGAGGCGTACCGTATTGACACAATCCGACAATAAATGTGATTATTGCTTGGAATGGAATTGCGATTCAGACTCCACTATTTGAGCAAATTTTAGAAATGAAGTTAATACAACAAATGTTGCGAACTGCTCACTGACAAAAATGACCTGCAATACATCAATCTAAAAAGTTAGAGGGCCTGACGTTTCGATCCTAGCAGGACCTTTCTGCAAGGCAAAGATTTTGAAGGTTGTGTCGTAATTTTTTTTTTACTTCTCGGCTTTGAGAAAGGTCCTGCTAGGATCGAAACGTCAGGCCCTCTCACTATTGAATCTTAAAAATAATCGTGTTCATTTGACATTCGGAGCCGATGATAGGTGGAATTCGAACCAGCGACTCCAGTTGCACTTGGCTACCAAGCCTGCAAGGATGGTGTGCTGGGTTCAAAATTGTGTTGCTGCCTCCAGGTACATGTACTGTCCAAACAGCCTGTCGTTTTTATCTACTTTCCAACAGGCAGAGCAGTGTGCATATAGATTACACATGTACGGTATGGTAGTGCATACAACATGTCCATCAGGTAGGACAAGGCCTCATTGAATTACACTGACGTCAATCTTGGCACATATTATCATCCTTCCATCATTCCCAATCTGCTTACCTGGGTAGTAGAGCCCATTGACGCTGCTCCTGGCAATGACCTTTGACCTAGCTGATAGCCTGCTGGGCAGCGGTTTCCTTGCGGCGGTTGATCGCGCTGGCACCTTGTGCTTGGACTTGGACTTTGTATCTCTCCCACCTTTCCCAACCACTTTAGGTTTCCGGATCTGTGGAGACAGGGTTTCAAACAGACCCTCTTTACTACACATGAACTACCGGTTTGAATGCGGGATGGAATTTTGGAATGGTCACTGCATGAAAGTGGTTGGCGGATGGATCAATACAAAGGCAAGCCTTGCACAAGTCCCAGGTTTGCGGATCTCTCGAACATTTGTCAACAGTTTGATTCAAGTCTCTTTTGTTTGCATATTGTCAAGAATCAAAGATCGGATTTCAAAATCAGTAATGGTGAATTTTATGGATCAAAAAGATGATAAGCGGGCACACACGAGACAGACAATTTTCTTCTTCTAAAGAAAAATGCTTTTGAAGGTTCTCTAGGTGTGTTTTGTTTTTGAGCGGTGTATAATATTAACACAAATATTACAAACCATTCACTGACAAGAAAAGGTTTGAACTGCATGCATCTTTAAAAGGTAGATGGTCTTGACATCTCAATTCTAGCAAGAATTTTCACAAGGTCCTGACTTGAAAAAGATTTTGCTAGAATCAAACGTGCCATCTTCAAATCTAAATCAATCAAAATGAAGGCAAAGGCAAATTTTCTTTGCCATTTTTAATTTTTTTTTCCTCCAGTTTTAAACATTGTCAGGCTATTCCCCTCAGTAAAGGGTGTATGATTGCTTTATTTTATTTGCATTTGAATAGATTATCAGTGTTGTCAGGGACTTTTGCAAGTTCTGTATTGAAACAGCAGAAAACACTGATACAATTTAAGTATACTCTACTGGAAAGATATGACCATGATTTCTGGGCCAAGTCAGAAGCTATTTTGGGGGAAGATTCAAAATCTAATTCTGAGTTGGGAGCGGTCAAGATAAAGTGCTAACCATGGAACATGTCACCTGTACTAATATTTCATGCAAAACAAAAGTAGAACTCCGTTCTTAGCGAGAAACAATACTTTATTGCCACAAGCAGTATTCGCACCAAAGCACACACAAAATTCATGATGCCAAAGAATTAATGCTGTGAAAAAAAATTATTAAAAAATGCTGCAAGTGCTAACCACACATACATGTACTCTGCGAATAGCATTTTTCAAAGACAATATGAATCAAATTATCATTGACTATTTCCAGATAAAATCATAAATTGTTGACTTAAATGTCCCTTACTAAATAATGTGATATTTTGTAGAAATTTGCTGTTAAAATTCATATGTAAAACAAAGTATGTCAAAGAGTATGTAAAACAAAGTCAAATGTATTTATCTGTATAAGTTACTTTCTAAATTTTTGAAATGCTGACAGAAAATTATGTTTTCAGTTTTCCTAAATCTTCAAGTTAAGCAGAACGCACTGAACATTTTCTTAACATACATCTACATGTAGGACTTGTCTGACAGAAATGATCTACAAAAGAATTTGGTCTATGCCCACAAATAATAAAAGATCTTTTTGTCCAAAAATATATATATTCTGTGGAATTAAAGTGATATACAATGTACATCTTTATGCTAAAAATCAATGGCGATTCACTGAAAGACCTCTTTGTCAAAAAAAACCACTTTGCAGTTTAAATTAACAAAAACCTTTTGATTTGCACTCAAGAATTAAATTTGAAAAGGTAGGTACTGGTAGATACATGTATTGCACCCCTAATTTGAATTAAAAAAATGATGATATGTTAATAAGATTTTTTTTTTTTTTAAATATGGCCGGATTTCAAGGTCAAACAAAGAAAGAAAAATAACTAAGAAGGGTTAATGCTGATAACAAACCCTGACATTTCAAAAGACTACGGCCACCTTTTTTTACATCATCCCACACACATTTTTAGCCACAACACTTTGTCATGTTTGTAGGTGCAGTCAATCTCTAGACCATAGTAGGCACGCAACCAGAACATTTAACATAACAGTTTGGCACATCCAACTTCCAAGTCATGACCTTGTAAGACTGTATAATTGCAGATAATACATAATGTTTGCGTCATGGTGTCCCTGTGCTTCCTAGCGCAGATGTCCCAACCACTTGACCTCCGACCTACATTTGTAGTAGTCAACATGGTCAAGGGCATGTGGTTGATTTGAATCTGTATAACAGTGAGTACTAGTATGTTACTGTTACTTTTTTTCTGACAACATGCACTGTGCCCTGTTGCATCTTGTGGGTTTGGGTAAATATTCTTTAAAATAGATGGATCATTATTTTGCAGTCCCAGACAGCTGTTAAATCGTTTAGGGTGCTACATGGAACGTGTACACGTTTCCCTGAAAATTTAAATCCTTTGTCAGGCCAGTCAGGCCACTGAATGCTCACTTTGCACTGGCCCGATACTGATATTTAATGGCCAACGCCGCACAGGCCACTACTGAAGTCAAGATCTCATTCCTGTTGATCGTAGATTTTTGGAGGAGTCATTTCATAAGGTCAACTGTCCTACCGGAAGGGTCCTACATAAAAGGACAGTGAGTAGGACAGCCCTTGGACAACTATGCTCAAGACGGTGGTACAGTATTTGTCTTTCATTTTCCTACTGTTGTTTACCGATCACACCTCATCAAAAATCATCTGGGAAATCATCAGAAAATGTCAACAAGGCTGGAAGTGAGAAGGATTTCAGGGAGGAAAAGCCCAAAACACGCCACTCTGACCAACCTCTTGTTGTTGCATGCGGATTTGTTTGTACGGGAGCTCATGTACGTAAGCACACATACGTACAAGAAGCAAAAAAGGTAATTTTTGCGTGACATTTGCCGTGTCCCTCAAGAGAGTACGGACATTGTTGGTTTGGGGATAGATCCATTGCTGGGGTTTGTGTACACAAGAACGGACACAAAATCATACAAGGGGGATAGACAAAATGATGGGACTTGTTTATCTGTCAGCCGGAGTCAACAGTTGGCGCGACTGGATGTGTGAATGCAGGAAGTAGATCAATATCAGCATTCATGGCTGCATTGTTTGTTTTACCTTCAGAGACAGGCTATGGAATACAGTGGATCAAAGAGGCCACTCTCAGGAGAATTTATATATTGCCATTGGCGTAAACCTAACACACACAATGGACATACAACTGCCTTGACCATTTGAGTCAAAATATTGTGATGACAGTGACGAGATTCTTCCATACTCTATGTGCTAAAAAAAGACAAAATTTCTTGTTTTCAGCAAACCGCTTGGCCACTACATGTACATAAGCTACAAATAAGGTGTCATTTCGCTTCGCATTATATTTTCAGGGCAACAAAATGCTTTTTTTTTTTCAAACTTCAGTTCTATGCAATTGAAAGTAAACATCAAAAAGGAAAACAGTTTCCAAAAATGTCCAAGCCTCAAAATTATGGAGGGACTGATGTTCCAATCCTTGCCGGACCCTTCTCAAAAGGGAACCCATCTGCATTTTTTTTCCAAGAGTGTGTACATATTCAGAGTGGATCCCCGGAGACATACAACAGTTAACGATTGAATGCCTGGCAAAAATTAGTTTACTTTTTGGGAAGGCCGCCATCTAAGGGCTGGATAGCTCAGATGGTAAGAGCACTGGTACACAAAACCAGAGGTCTTTGGTTCAAGTCCCGGTCCAGTCAAAGTTTTCTTTGCCATTTTCCCAATTTTAAAACTTAGATGTACTGTAGTTAAAATTCTTTACACAAGTGGGAAAAATATTTGCTGTCTGTTCATGAGTATACATGTAGTTGTCATTGATTTTCCTCTCTCATCAAGTGTCATCTCTGAACTCAACAGTACTGTTGTTTTGCTAATTTCAAAAACTGCAGTTTTTAATGGAAAATATTGATTGATGGACTGCATTGATTCAAAGATCTAAACCTCTCATGCGAGAGGCAAACTCTACCTCGTCTTCACTCAATGATGCTGCCTCCTCCTCCTCCTCGCTGCCTTGCCGCATCTTCCTCAGCTCCTCGTCGCTGGAGGAGTCCCCATCCCTCCGGCTCCGTCCTCTACTCCCAGCTCCGTCCTCAGAGTCCGGGGCCTGGCCCGAGTCCCTCTCCTCCTCGGAGTCGATTCCCCGCTCGGACCGCTCATCCTCCTCCTCCTCCTCCTCCTCCTCCTCGTTGCTGGAGCAGCTTCTCTGGGAGGAGACCTTTGAGGGTCTCCCCCGAGCGGAATCCTCCGTAGAGGGGGCGGCGGCCTCCTCCTCCTCCTCTTTGCTCCGTCTCCGCAGCCTCCCGGCCTCGACCTTCCTCGGCGTGGCCCCGCCTCCGAGGCTTCGGGCCGTGGAGCCGCCCGAACGGTTGCCGTCGTTCAGCCGCTGGCGCAGCGCCCTCTGGATGGCGTGGCTGTGCCTCAGGTAGCGGTGGCCCATCTCAATCTCGTCCTCCAGGAGGAGGATGTCCCTCTCAGCCAGGGGCCAGCCGAGACGGTCCAGGGCATCCAGGCAATCCTTACGGTTGTCCAGGAAGGAGACGGGGCCTTCGCAATCAAACCTGAGGTGGGGGTTGACAACATTTCTGTTTAAAAAATCACCGAGACTTTTCCGTTGCTTGGTGACACTGCAAATAAACTGGCATTTTCGGTAGTTGTGAGCACACGACTTTGAAAAAAAGAGCAGCATGGCCTGAGAGGGCTCTCTGCCTCAAAGTCTCTTTTGAAATTTGCAAAAGATCAGTGCCTTATTTCAAAGAACTAGTTCAGGAGGGAAGCCCTGTAAGCTCAAAACCTCTTAAGCAGTTATACATGACAACCATTGAAGAAAAGACTTAAGGATTTGCATGGTTGGTGAATCAATAAACAGGAAGGTTTGCGGTGACACCATGTATAAGGTCTCTTAAAGAAGAGGTGTGTTTCGACCAACGGATCCTCTATATCCAAAGTCACCCAAACCAGTCTAAGCCATTGTTTCCCTCAGCCGACTTATGGATCACTTATATCCACAGCCTCCCCACCACCTTCTGACACACCCCAGTGAGCACCCATCCGCCCTTCCCCCACCCCCCCTACCCAGCCCCCCTAGGATTATCCTCCCTAGAGGATTATCTTTCCTGCCTTCCCGCCTCAGCGACCACCAGCATAAAAGGAGTTCCACCACCGAGTCCAAGACATTCTCCTGATGATGGCCAGAGCATACTGGTCAAAACATCGAGTTACCACTCCGGTTCTTTTCAGAACCAAATATCTTCTTTAAGAGACCTTATACATGCAGGCATGCAACTTGCACTTGCCCAAAAAAGAGGAAATGTAAATCTTAACAAGACTTTAGTGGATTTCTTTTAATTTTTAATGGCAGACCTAAGAAGTGAAAAAAAAAGGAAATCAGCTGATCCGAGGAAAAGTTGCATGCCTGTACATGGTGTCACCGCAAACCTTTCTACATTGAACCATTGAAGATGTTCATGTTTCTGGTGAAGATTCTCCAAGCTCCAGTGCAAATCTCCACAACACATTGCCACCCGCAAGCACTGATGATAGTTGGAACCCAACAGGGCAGAGAACACACTGACTGAAAGGTTGGGTCACAGGCTCTTTCCAGAGCCACACTCCGTCCTATAAGAAACGTTTTACATGGCGAGATTTGAAGGTTTGCATGGTGAGAATAGCAGGATAATTAGGTTTGCGGTGACACCATGTAAATTCTCTTTTGTGAGTAAGTGTGGTTCTGAAAAGAACCGGAGGAACTCAACGTTTCGAACAGTATACTCGGCTCGTCTTCAGGAGACTGCCGGATTCCAACTGGGAGTGGGGCTTATGTGAGCTAATCCCCTCACCAGGATCCCTCTCTACACCACATAATCCCCACTCCCAGTTGGAATCCGGCAGTCTCCTGAAGACGAGCAGAGTACACTGTTCAAAACGTCGAGTTCCTCCGAACTTTTCAGAGCCACACTTACTCACAAAAGAGAATTTACATGGTGTCACCGCAAACCTAATAATTATCCTGTTTTACACGGTGTCACAGCAAACATTCAATGCACACCTCCACGCAAAAATCCAGGTTGATGGGCTATGGGATACGGGGTGTGGATAAAGGGATATATCCATTTGTGGATACCGGCCGTGGGACATGAGTTCTTGGGCATGGGTTACTCACTGCTCCTGCTCGTCAGGCGTGAGAGCCTCCCAGACTATCCGGTCCAGTCTCTTGTGGAATCCGTCAATGGCTTTCTCCAGCTTCTCATCATAGGCGGCGAGGTTGATGCCGTAGGGATTGACCAGGCTGATCTCCTGACGGTTGTCGGTGACATGGGCCAGGGGGAGGATCTGAAAAGACAGTGGGAGGGAGAGGTTGGGGGGTGGGGGAGGAAGGTCAATCATGTGTTGCAAACCCCGCAGTAACCCGGTGTTGGTTTTCCCCCCAAAGTGCACATTAATAAAAAGGAAAGGACTCTTGAGTGCTGTAATGAAACACAGTCAAGGCAACACTCTGCCTTTGAAAAAGGTCCTGCTAGGATCGAAACGTCAGGCCCACTAAATTTTGAGATTTGCATTTCGGTAGTTTTAGTCAGTACACAGTTTGCAACATTTTCTTTTTATATCATATAGGGCGGGGCGGGGCGGGTTGCATAAAACCACTATTAGGAGTACTGGACGGTGCAAGTGTCAGTTCAGGGGGCTCCGCATGCATGCGCAAATCTGATCTAGGAGCTGAATTCGGGGGAACCCAAATTTCAGAATTGAAATGAATTGAAACGCCAGCAAACAACATGGAGTACGGCCGCCCATGCCTTAATACACCTCCTTGCACAAGGACTTCTCCATACAAGAATCCCACAGATTTACAGCCGGGTTACACACCACTGACACTATGAACATCTAAACGGTGAAAATGGGGTGAAAATGGCATTTAGCCGTGAAAAGAAAATTCACCGTGTTTTCATAACTATTTCATGGCACAGGTTACCCAAGTCATTTTCACAGTGTTTTCACCAGTGGTCTCCAAGGCCACATTCCTGGTGGTAAATGGCTAAAGGCAATTTAGAAGGTTAAGTATCTGGGAGTTACAGTTACAAGGACATCATACAGTACCTCTATGGGGGCTGGTGGTCCCTATTGGTAATTTAATTAGCCATCCCTCAAGGCTGGAGCTTGCCACCCTTAGATATTCACGTTTTTTTCACAGTCTCTTTAGTGTCCTGAAGATGTCCTTATCAGGCGATTATTTTCACGATGAATTCACAGTAAAATGCACCGTGAAATCACAGTGACTTTTTAGTTTCACGGCGAAATGACATTTTCACCCCTCTTTCACGGTTTAGATGTTCATAGTGTGAGCCGCCCCCGCACTCACCTCGTTGAAGACCTGCGAGACCACGTGCTTGTCCAGGATGGGCACATACTTGGATCTCTGCTTGACGGCCGACTGGCCAAGGGCGTCGTAGATGGACAGCTTGCGCGCCTTCAGGCCGTGCTTCTGAAGCCAACGCCTGGAGGACATCTTCATGGGACTGGGGGAGGGGGGGGGATGGGAGAAATCCATGAAATGTCCTCAGATGACTCGTGCATATGAATTTGCCAGGATTGTTGAATGTATGATAGACTGCCAGGTCCAGCACTGCCATACAGGGTTTAGAATGCCCATGACTGCCATACAGGGTTTAGAATGCCCATGACTGCCATACAGGGTTTAGAATGCCCATGGATGATTGCCATACAGGGTTTAGAATGCCCATGACTGCCATACAGGGTTTAGAATGCCCATGACTGCCATACAGGGTTTAGAATGCCCATGACTGCCATACAGGGTTTAGAATGCCCATGACTGCCATACAGGGTTTAGAATGCCCATCACCGCCATACAGGGTTTAGAATGCCCATGACTGCCATACAGGGTTTAGAATGCCCATGACTGCCATACAGGGTTTAGAATGCCCATGACTGCCATACAGGGTTTAGAATGCCCATGACTGCCATACAGGGTTTAGAATGCCCATGACTGTCATACAGGGTTTAGAAAGCCCATGACTGCCATACATGGTTTAGAATGCCCATGACTGCCATACAGGGTTTAGAATGCCCATGACTGCCATACAGGGTTTAGAATGCCCATGACTGCCATACAGGGTTTAGAATGCCCATGACTGCCATACAGGGTTTAGAATGCCCATGACTGCCATACAGGGTTTAGAATGCCCATGACTGCCATACAGGGTTTAGAATGCCCATGACTGCCATACAGGGTTTAGAATGCCCATGACTGACATACAGGGTTTATAATGCCCATGACTGCCATACAGGGTTTAGAATGCCCATGACTGCCATACAGGGTTTAGAATGCCCAGGACTGCCATACAGGGTTTAGAATGCCCATGACTGCCATACAGGGTTTAGAATGCCCATGACTGCCATACAGGGTTTAGAATGCCCATGACTGCCATACAGGGTTTAGAATGCCCATGACTGCCATACAGGGTTTAGAATGCCCATGACTGCCATACAGGGTTTAGAATGCCCATGACTGCCATACAGGGTTTAGAATGCCCATGACTGCCACACAGGGTTTAGAATGCCCATGACTGCCATACAGGGTTTAGAATGCCCATGACTGCCATACAGGGTTTAGAATGCCCATGACTGCCATACAGGGTTTAGAATGCCCATGACTGCCATACAGGGTTTAGAATGCCCATGACTGCCATACAGGGTTTAGAATGCCCATGACTGCCATACAGGGTTTAGAATGCCCATGACTGCCATACAGGGTTTAGAATGCCCATGACTGCCATACAGGGTTTAGAATGCCCATGACTGCCATACAGGGTTTAGAATGCCCATGACTGCCATACAGGGTTTAGAATGCCCATGACTGCCATACAGGGTTTAGAATGCCCATGACTGCCATACAGGGTTTAGAATGCCCATGACTGCCATACAGGGTTTAGAATGCCCATGACTGCCATACAGGGTTTAGAATGCCCATGACTGCTATACAGGGTTTAGAATGCCCATGACTGCCATACAGGGTTTAGAATGCCCATGACTGCCATACAGGGTTTAGAATGCCCATGACTGCCATACAGGGTTTAGAATGCCCATGACTGCCATACAGGGTTTAGAATGCCCATGACTGCCATACAGGGTTTAGAATGCCCATGACTGCCACACAGGGTTTAGAATGCCCATGACTGCCATACAGGGTTTAGAATGCCCATGACTGCCATACAGGGTTTAGAATGCCCATGACTGCCATACAGGGTTTAGAATGCCCATGACTGCCATACAGGGTTTAGAATGCCCATGACTGCCATACAGGGTTTAGAATGCCCATGACTGCCATACAGGGTTTAGAATGCCCATGACTGCCATACAGGGTTTAGAATGCCCATGACTGCCATACAGGGTTTAGAATGCCCATGACTGCCATACAGGGTTTAGAATGCCCATGACTGCCATACAGGGTTTAGAATGCCCATGACTGCCATACAGGGTTTAGAATGCCCATGACTGCCATACAGGGTTTAGAATGCCCATGACTGCCATACAGGGTTTAGAATGCCCATGACTGCCATACAGGGTTTAGAATGCCCATGACTGCTATACAGGGTTTAGAATGCCCATGACTGCCATACAGGGTTTAGAATGCCCATGACTGCCATACAGGGTTTAGAATGCCCATGACTGCCATACAGGGTTTAGAATGCCCATGACTGCCATACAGGGTTTAGAATGCCCATGACTGCTACACAGGGTTTAGAATGCCCATGACTGCCACACAGGGTTTAGAATGCCCATGACTGCCATACAGGGTTTAGAATGCCCATGACTGACATACAGGGTTTAGAATGCCCATGACTGCCACACAGGGTTTAGAATGCCCATGACTGCCACACAGGGTTTAGAATGCCCATGACTGTCATACAGGGTTTAGAAAGCCCATGACTGCCATACATGGTTTAGAATGCCCATGATTGTCATACAGGGTTTAGAAATGCCCATGACTGCCATACAGGGTTTAGAATGCCCATGACTGCCATACAGGGTTTAGAATGCCCATGACTGCCATACAGGGTTTAGAATGCCCATGACTGCCATACAGGGTTTAGAATGCCCATGACTGCCATACAGGGTTTAGAATGCCCATGACTGCCATACAGGGTTTAGAATGCCTATGACTGCCATACAGGGTTTAGAATGCCCATGACTGCCATACAGGGTTTAGAATGCCCATGACTGCCATACAGGGTTTAGAATGCCCATGACTGCCATACAGGGTTTAGAATGCCCATGACTGCCATACAGGGTTTAGAATGCCCATGACTGCCATACAGGGTTTAGAATGCCCATGACTGCCATACAGGGTTTAGAATGCCCATGACTGCCATACAGGGTTTAGAATGCCCATGACTGCCATACAGGGTTTAGAATGCCCATGACTGCCATACAGGGTTTAGAATGCCCATGACTGCCATACAGGGTTTAGAATGCCCATGACTGCCATACAGGGTTTAGAATGCCCATGACTGCCATACAGGGTTTAGAATGCCCATGACTGCCATACAGGGTTTAGAATGCCCATGACTGCCATACAGGGTTTAGAATGCCCATGACTGCCATACAGGGTTTAGAATGCCCATGACTGCCATACAGGGTTTAGAATGCCCATGACTGCCATACAGGGTTTAGAATGCCCATGACTGCCATACAGGGTTTAGAATGCCCATGACTGCCATACAGGGTTTAGAATGCCCATGACTGCCATACAGGGTTTAGAATGCCCATGACTGCCACACAGGGTTTAGAATGCCCATGACTGCCATACAGGGTTTAGAATGCCCATGACTGCCATACAGGGTTTAGAATGCCCATGACTGCCATACAGGGTTTAGAATGCCCATGACTGCCATACAGGGTTTAGAATGCCCATGACTGCCATACAGGGTTTAGAATGCCCATGACTGCCATACAGGGTTTAGAATGCCCATGACTGCCATACAGGGTTTAGAATGCCCATGACTGCCATACAGGGTTTAGAATGCCCATGACTGCCATACAGGGTTTAGAATGCCCATGACTGCCATACAGGGTTTAGAATGCCCATGACTGCCATACAGGGTTTAGAATGCCCATGACTGCCATACAGGGTTTAGAATGCCCATGACTGTCATACAGGGTTTAGAATGCCCATGACTGCCATACAGGGTTTAGAATGCCCATGACTGCCATACAGGGTTTAGAATGCCCATGACTGCCATACAGGGTTTATAATGCCCATGACCGCCATACAGGGTTTAGAATGCCCATGACTGCCATACAGGGTTTAGAATGCCCATGACTGCCACACAGGGTTTAGAATGCCCATGACTGCCACACAGGGTTTAGAATGCCCATGACTGCCATACAGGGTTTAGAATGCCCATGACTGCCATACAGGGTTTAGAACGCCCATGACTGCCATACAGGGTTTAGAATGCCCATGACTGCCATACAGGGTTTAGAATGCCCATGACTGCCACACAGGGTTTAGAACGCCCATGACTGCCATACAGGGTTTAGAATGCCCATGACTGCCATACAGGGTTTAGAATGCCCATGACTGCCATACAGGGTTTAGAATGCCCATGATTGTCATACAGGGTTTAGAATGCCCATGACTGCCATACAGGGTTTAGAATGCCCATGACTGCCATACAGGGTTTAGAATGCCCATGACTGCCATACAGGGTTTAGAATGCCCATGACTGCCATACAGGGTTTAGAATGCCCATGACTGCCATACAGGGTTTAGAATGCCCATGACTGCCATACAGGGTTTAGAATGCCCATGACTGCCATACAGGGTTTAGAATGCCCATGACTGCCATACAGGGTTTAGAATGCCCATGACTGCCATACAGGGTTTAGAATGCCCATGACTGCCATACAGGGTTTAGAATGCCCATGACTGCCATACAGGGTTTAGAATGCCCATGACTGCCATACAGGGTTTAGAATGCCCATGACTGCCATACAGGGTTTAGAATGCCCATGACTGCCATACAGGGTTTAGAATGACCATGACTGCCATACAGGGTTTAGAATGCCCATGACTGCCATACAGGGTTTAGAATGCCCATGACTGCCATACAGGGTTTAGAATGCCCATGACTGCCATACAGGGTTTAGAATGCCCATGACTGCCATACAGGGTTTAGAATGCCCATGACTGCCATACAGGGTTTAGAATGCCCATGACCGCCATACAGGGTTTAGAATGCCCATGACTGCCATACAGGGTTTAGAATGCCCATGACTGCCATACAGGGTTTAGAATGCCCATGACTGCCATACAGGGTTTAGAATGCCCATGACTGCCATACAGGGTTTAGAATGCCCATGACTGCCATACAGGGTTTAGAATGCCCATGACTGCCATACAGGGTTTAGAATGCCCATGACTGCCATACAGGGTTTAGAATGCCCATGACTGCCATACAGGGTTTAGAATGCCCATGACTGCCATACAGGGTTTAGAATGCCCATGACTGCTATACAGGGTTTAGAATGCCCATGACTGCCATACAGGGTTTAGAATGCCCATGACTGCCATACAGGGTTTAGAATGCCCATGACTGCCATACAGGGTTTAGAATGCCCATGACTGCCATACAGGGTTTAGAATGCCCATGACTGCCATACAGGGTTTAGAATGCCCATGATTGTCATACAGGGTTTAGAATGCCCATGACTACCATACAGGGTTTAGAATGCCCATGAACGCCACACAGGGTTTATAATGCCCATGACTGCCATACAGGGTTTAGAATGCCCATGACTGCCATACAGGGTTTAGAATGCCCATGACTGCCATACAGGGTTTAGAATGCCCATGACTGCCATACAGGGTTTAGAATGCCCATGACTGTCATACAGGGTTTAGAATGCCCATGACTGCCATACAGGGTTTAGAATGCCCATGACTGCCATACAGGGTTTATAATGCCCATGACTGCCATACAGGGTTTAGAATGCCCATGACTGCCATACAGGGTTTAGAATGCCCATGACTGCCATACAGGGTTTAGAATGCCCATGACTGCCATACAGGGATTAGAATGCCCATGACTGCCATACAGGGTTTAGAATGGCCATGACTGCCATACAGGGTTTAGAATGCCCATGACTGCCATACAGGGTTTAGAATGCCCATGACTGCCATACAGGGTTTCGAATGCCCATGACTGCCATACAGGGTTTAGAATGCCCATGACTGCCATACAGGGTTTAGAATGCCCATGATTGCCATACAGGGTTTAGAATGCCCATGACTGCCATACAGGGTTTAGAATGCCCATGACTGCCATACAGGGTTTAGAATGCCCATGACTGCCATACAGGGTTTAGAATGCCCATGACTGTCATACAGGGTTTAGAATGCCCATGACTGCCATACAGGGTTTAGAATGCCCATGACTGCCATACAGGGTTTAGAATGCCCATGACTGCCATACAGGGTTTAGAATGCCCATGACTGCCATACAGGGTTTAGAATGCCCATGACTGCCATACAGGGTTTAGAATGCCCATGACTGCCACACAGGGTTTAGAATGCCCATGACTGCTATACAGGGTTTAGAATGCCCATGACTGCCATACAGGGTTTAGAATGCCCATGACTGCCATACAGGGTTTAGAATGCCCATGACTGCCATACAGGGTTTAGAATGCCCATGACTGCCATACAGGGTTTAGAATGCCCATGACTGCCATACAGGGTTTAGAATGCCCATGACTGCCATACAGGGTTTAGAATGCCCATGACTGCCATACAGGGTTTAGAATGCCCATGACTGACATACAGGGTTTAGAATGCCCATGACTGCCATACAGGGTTTAGAATGCCCATGACTGACATACAGGGTTTAGAATGCCCATGACTGCCATACAGGGTTTAGAATGCCCATGATTGTCATACAGGGTTTAGAATGCCCATGACTGCCATACAGGGTTTAGAATGCCCATGACCGCCATACAGTGCTTTTGAATGCCCACTCAACAATCGGGACCAATAAATAAATAAATCAAAAAGAGTACAATCTGTACAAGCGAGTCAAACCTGGCTCAATAGGACATCTGTGTGGCTTTTGTCATGCTACATATTGCTTTGTGGTAGGCTGAAAAGAGCAATTTTTTTTTTTTTTTGAAGGAGAATAGCGGTGCCCGGATTCACAGGGCCCAGTACATACCGGTACATGTAACAACACCACCGAGAGAAGTCCTGGCATAAAGTGGTTAATTTCCATTCTATCCAATTTTTGTGGGAAAAGTGGGTTTTGGGTCTGGGGTGGTTTGGGCATGGTGTTTTCAGGGTTAGCAGGACCTTTCTAACAGGCAGAATGAGCAGCAGCAAGGCAGAACATATCTTTTAATCCTAATTATTTGGGGGAGGGATGGAAGCTGCCTTACATTGACCCAGGTTTGGATGTCTCAAAGCCTTACGACGCATCGTAACTCAACTTACGACTGATAACCCATCGTAAGTTGTGATACACCGTATGGTTTCTGTGCATCGCTCATTGTCTTGCGATGGATCGAAAGTTACGATGGGTTTGGTAGAATCGATTGCAGAATGGTTCTGAGCAGCTAGCAAACTAATAACGTCAGATCTATACGTCTTGTGTTTCATCATAAATTAATAACAATAATAAATAACTATTTTCTTAACAAACTGACAAATAGACTATTTGTCAAAGAGCTCTAAAATAAGCTCAGCTAAAAGTCGCACTTGTTTACAGTATTTTTTTCCTTTACTCTTAGTTAGTTTTATACTCACTCAACAACTTTCTTCTTTTTGGGTGATTTGGGCTTCTGCGAATCTTTTCCAAGACCTGTAACAAAAGGATGTCAAAGATCGACTAAGATGTTTAAAGGTTTCAAGAGACGAGGTACAGGGTTCTAGCCAGGACAAAATTATAGGATAGGGCCTTTTTTTCATCCAAGATGCTCACTGGTGCAATTCCAGGTCATTATAACCTAATTTTTATGCTCATCAATTGTCATTCAAAGAATTCTTTACATCAAATTGTTGACCACTTCTTTGGATGATACAGTAGTTTTTTTCTCACAAGACACAAAAACCAGGCTTAAAGAGGTGAAAACTTTTCATATACAGTGTAGCATGAGATGATCCTTTCTGTTTTACTACAGTGATTGCATGCAGCATAATTCATGACATGACACAAAGTTTAATTCAATTCATGTTTTTTTGTCAAGTTTTTTGTTGAGTTAATTATTAAAAAAAAAAAAATTTGTTGTGTGTTTAATGATTTGAGTTTACTTTTACCGTACCAAAGATGCAGAAAGGTACAATTCAAAGACACACTGCACAGCATTCATGGTACAATAAAGGACTTGTTAAAAACACGTGCGTGCGTTTGGGCTAGACACACGAAGTACTGTACATGAAATTCCAAACCTAAAATCTTGCTCCATATTCAACAAATACATGTATAATCCAACGTCAGAAACAAGCGCGGTAGTAAAATTAAAAGGGTGACACGGCGGCACGTGTTCGCTAATCACAACTGGTTTTTTCTCCTTTAAAAATAAGGAAAGCACGACCGATAATTTTTTTTAAATCGTCACCAGCTTCGGCTTGCAACTAACCGCCACATGTGCTGTGCACTCATTGTGCTCTATTCATCCGCGCTTGTAAAGACCAGTGATCGGTAGTATCATTGTGATCAGCAATCGGTAGTAGGCTGTACATGTATCGTTGTGTACAGTACACGTACAGTACACGTGTACAGTGCTGTACACAAAATGTACACGTACATGTACTATATGTATTGTACAATACTGTACTGTACTGTACAGTACCGGTACATGTACTGTACATGCGTACAGTACATCACGACGATCACGTGTGCACATGTTTGTATGTGTCAGGTGGGATTGGAGTGCGTCGGTAAAACCATTGCTGTCGAACGGTGGCTAAGCGTGCGCTGCTGCGCTTTGCTGCTATTTTTTTTTTTTTAACTACAACCCGAAATAAAAAGCTGTGATCTAGAATTCTCAAAAGAAATTCTGGCCATTACAAAGCTGTGATCTAGAATTCTCATAAAGAAATTCTGGCCTTTTTTCATAGCGTATTGATAGCGTATCGGCAAAATAAAAGCGTGTCAGGAATTTTCGATAGCGTATCAGAGCAATACGCTATTTGATGCCTGGCTAGAACGCTGAAGAGGTACATGTATAAGATGAGGCTACCAGTCTGATGTATCTCCACAGCAATGGGAACTCAGTGCTTCTTACGTCAAGAAGAGCAAACCCTCATTGAATAACAGGGAGCAACTTCAGTGTTTCAGAAAGATGAACAGACTGTGAGCAACTCCTGACAGACCCTGGAGGCTCATGTTCAATCCCAGTGCAGTAAGATTCCCTTTGACTTTCGAAATGAATCTAAAGCCATGTTTCCACTGGACTTATTTTGGTTAAAGTAACCGAGACGATGGTTACTTTGAGCAAAATAAGTCCAGTGGAAACGGCCCAGTCAAATTTCTCTCGGTTACTTTAACCGAGTCCAATGGTTACTTTTACCGAGCAACCTCTGCCCAGTAAAAGTGACCAGGTACATGTAAGTTTAACCGACCCGATTAGTCCAGTGGAAATGCACCACTTGGTTAAACGCGACTCGGTAAAAAACCACATCCGGCCTAAGACGTAACACGTACATGCACTGTGCACAGCGTCTGCTTCGTATCGCGCGCTAAATTGTGTACATTGCGTATCCGGCTGACACTTGAACTTCATGAGCCGTTATATTGCCAGCTCGGTTACTTTAACCATCATCTCGGTTAAATTTGAAAGTGAAAACAACGGTCAAATTTGACTATTAAATTTAACCATCGTCTCGGTTAAATTTTAGTCCTGTGGCAATGCGGCTTTAGTCAGTTTCATTTTGGTACGTATGGGACGATGATGTGGTTAAGTTGCATCCATCAATGTGCCATTTCTCACCTTGGAGAGCGGTGTTGAATCGGTCCTGCTGCTTGAGTAGCATGCTGCGGGTCTCCGGCACTACCCAGCCATCCAGACTTCCTTTCAGTCGCAGCCAGCTTGTCTTATTGTGGTCTGTGAGGGACATTGTCAACCAGGAAATTCATGACCTGTCAACCTTTCAAGTTTTGCTTCGCAATTCGATACCAGCTCCATGAAATTCTTACTTTAATAGGGTTACAACACTGCATGTCTTCATGCAGTCAACTGTAAAGATGTAGTTTAACACCTTGTAATAGTGTCAATACTGATAATACCTTTTCAAAGAAAAGAAATAGATGCCAAATCTCGTGACTTTGTATCACTCCATGGCCAAGAACTGAGGATGAATTTAAACCACTCCAGCCAGAAGTTTGCCCAAATTTCCCAGCCTGGTATGAGTTGAATAGAGAGTTTTTCATTTTCGTTGAACAACACCGTGTAAAGCTGTGTTAGTCTACAAGAACCATCAAAATACTGGGTGGATAGCACTTTATCAGTACACAAAAAATCACAAATGAGGCTTGAGCTTCCTCAGCTACTGCTAATTCATCAGGTTTGTCTTTGAAGAAGTACCACAAAAAGCTATCCAGTGTGGAAGCCCTGGGTTACAGAAGGGCATGAAGTGAGGCGGTCTGGTGGGCACCCTCTGCACTCACATGTCACGTTGGGTCGGCTGCTCTTGCGGGAGGTCGCCGAGCTGGGCCGCGGAGGGTAGGTGGCCGTTCTGGTCCTGGGCTTGCACCTCTCGTGCGTCGTCGCGGCGGTGGTGCTGAGGCTCAGAGAGGACAGGGGTCGACGGGCCGCAGGCTGGAAACTGTGAGTGCTGCCCGGACGACTGATGCGGGCTGGACTGGTGGAGTCACGGCTCAGGATCTGAGAGGCAGAGCGTAGACTGGATGCCGAGGAAGGCCGCTTACTGTTGGCAGAAGTAAAAAAGTGTCAACAAATTTGAATTTGATGGGATGGGATGAGATGGGATGGGAATGGGTGGAATGGGATGGGATGAGATGGGATGGGATGGGATGGGATGAGATGGGATGGGTGGGATGGGGTGGGATGGGATGGGATGGGATGGGATGGGATGGGATGGGATGGGATGAGATGAGATGGGATGGGTGGGATAGGATGGGAATGGGTTGGATGGGATGGGATGGGATGGGATGGGATGAGATGGGATGGGATGGGATGGGATGAGATGGGATGGGATGGGATGGGATGGGATGGGATGGGATGGGATGGGATGAGATGAGATGGGATGGGTGGGATAGGATGGGAATGGGTGGGATGGGATGGGATGGGATGAGATGGGATGGGATGGGATGGGATGAGATGGGATGGGTGGGATGGGATGGGATGGGATGGGATGGGATGAGATGAGACGGGATGGGTGGGATGGGATGGGAATGGGTGGGATGGAATGGGATGGGATGGGATGGGATGGGTGGGATGGGATGGGATGGGATGGGATGGGATGGGATGGGTGGGGTTGGGATGGGATGGGATGGGTGGGATGGGATGGGATGGGATGGATGGGATGGGATGGGATGGGTAGGGGGTGGAATTGGATGGGATGGGATGGGATGGGTGGGATGGGGTGGGATGGGATGGGATGGGATGGGATGGGAATGGGTGGGATGGGATGGGTAGGGAGAGATGGAATTGGATTGGATGGAATAGAATGAGGTGTGGTAGGATGGGATGGGATGTTGGCAGAAGTAAACATTTGAATTTGATGAGATGTGAATGGGTGGGATGGGGAGGGAGGGATGGGATGGGATGGAATAGAAATGGATGGGATGGCATGGGTAGGGAGGGATGGATGTAATGGGATGGAATGGAATGAGGTGTGGTAGGATGGGATGGAATGGGATGGGGTGGAATGTGGTGGGATGGAATGGGATGGGATGGAATGGAAATGGGTGGGATGGGATGGGACGGATACAATGTGTCAGGATGGATTGGATACGATTAGAGACAGGAAGGTATGGGATACTGTAGATGAGGAAAGATGAGTGGATTCAGTGTTTCCTCACCTGATACCATGGTCCCGTCCACATCCCAGGTCCTTGCTCCGGGCACTGCCCCAGTCCAGCAGGGCACACTGGGCCCGGACATCAGCCAGCTTCTTCAGGTCGTCCCGTCCCTTCTTCATCTCCTCCTTCAGCAGGCGGACGTCCTCGCTCTCGTACGGCTGGGGTCCGGCGATCTCCTCCGGCGAGAGGCCGAGCAACTCGTCCGAGTAGTAGTGGTAGCGCCCTCCGGAGTCGGCGGCCAGCAGGGCCAGGAAATCGTTGGCATCGCCGTCATTGCAGTTGAAGGAGATGGTGTGGATGGGTATGGCCTTCTGGAGCTGCACCTGGGCGAGCACTGTCTTGGGAGGCTGCAGATTCAATGATCGAGGCAAGCGGAGAGAGAGACTGGGAATTAGCTGGGAAGTACAGAATTTCAGCATTGTCTCATTGACATTTATGACACAATAGAGAACCTTACATGAGGTCATTAGATTCCACTTCCGTTTCATTTGTAAGTATTTTTTTTTCACCTTTATTGTTATTTGAGTGTGCTGTGATACATGTATGATGTACAGTAGGTATCTCGGAAAATGAAATAAAGAAAGAAAGAAATAATAATAATTTCCCAAAGTGCGACAATTTATCCAAGTGATATACAAAAAATGTTGCAAACTGCTTACTGACTAAAATTACCAAAATGCAAATCATAAAATGTAGTGGGCCTGACGTTTCGATCCTAGCAGGACCTTTCTCAAAGGCAGAGTGACAAGGACAAAACAGATACATGTACACGAAGGAAGGGGGAAGAGAATGAATAGGACACGGATGAGAAACAATGGACAGAGGAAAGCTGGTAGGGAGAGATCAAAGGGAAGGGCAAAGAGTAGGGTAGGGGTTAGTGAGGAGAGGGGGAAAGATCAAAGAGAGAAGTGTGGAGGAGTGAACACAAAAGAAGGAAAGCTGCATGGTGTTAGCCATTACCCTCCTGGATGTTGAGACCAGTGTGAAAATGCTATGCAGAAATCATAGATATACATGTAACATGATGTTTGCGTAAAGGAGGATGTATAATTCAATGAAGTTTTGCCCTGCTTGATGTGGTAGACATTGAATGCTCAGTGCCTTGCCCAATGCCTGATGAAAAAAAATCATTTCAGGAATCGGGCAAAGCACTGAGCATTCAGTATTTACCATCGAGCAGGGCAAAGCCTCATTGAGCTATGCCAAAATGTTGCAAACTGCTTACGGACTAAAATGAGTAAAAATGCACATTTCAAAGAGAAGGAGGGCCTGACACATCAACCACGGCAGGACATTTCCCAAAGGCAGACTCAGAATTCGGGATCAAGAATGCCAGTCAAGTGGGGCAAGCCCTCGTCGAGCAAAACAGACAGCCAAGAGACGAGTACGCCGGGACTCACGTGATCGGGCCGTCCGTCAGTCAGCAGGTAGACAGCCTGCGTGTTGACGTCCCCCAGGGCTGTCTTGAGTGCAGCCAGCGTGTTGGTGGAGCCACTGATGGTCAGGTTCCGGACCCACTGCCAGGCGCTCTGCAGACTGCTCTCGTTCACCTCCACCATCCGGTCGCGCCAGGCCTGGCTCCGACTGCCAAACTTGACCAGGTTGAAGCGTGCCTTGTGCCTCAGTTGCTCCTGCCCCCCCCCCAAAAAAATTAATAAAGCATGCACGAGAGAATGGAATTTAGCGCAACAAAAGTGTTAGAACTCTTTGTTGTACGTGGCACTTACAATAGAAAGTCTAATTCAGCGAGGGTTAGCCTTGAGTGACGTATAGCTCTGTATAGACACCAGGTAGGGCAAGCCCTCATTGAATTACATTCTTACCGATGAGAGTCGCGATACATCTATGAAAGAAGAAGCAATGGACCTTTCCCATGGAATATGCAAATAAGAGCCGACGCATGCGCTTTACTAAATTGGTGGGCAAGCGGGAATGCGGGATGCCAACCAATCGTAGTTTTCGACAGGCGTGCGCGCGTTCCTTCACACTAGCTGTTTGGCGTGTAGTGATTCAGTGTCTCCTGCACGCGTATTTCGAAACCCGGACGCCATGCGCACTCGTTTGCCCACCAATTTAGTAAAAGCGCATGCGCAAGGTCTAATTTGCATACTTCATGGGAAAGGTCCATTATCTTCTATGACAAGATTTCAGTTGGTGGAAATGGAATGGAGAAGGAAATCTGCGAGCCCTGATCCTGTGGTGGATTTCACAGAACTGTGAATCGTAACTCCACAAGCGATGGAAAACCCGGCCGTACATTTTGACCAGGCAAGAATTGGTGCGACTGTTGTACTACTGCTATCTTCCCTGGCAATATCAATGCAGTTAGAGATACAGGGAGATGGATTGAAGACGCTTACCGGTACACAACAGCCAAGCTCAACAGAAATGACCGAACCAATTCGTAGAATATGCAAAATGATTGCTATATAGTGACTACAATGACCCAAATGAAAATATCAAGCATTGGGAGGGCCTGACGTTTCAATCCTAGTAGGACCTTTCTCAAACAAAGAATGGTACAGCTAGGATCAAAAAGTCGAGCCCCCCGTCCTCCCCAGGGTTTGCCCTGCTCGAAGTAATAAGCACTGAGTGCCCAGTGCTTTGCCTGATGCCTGATGGAAAAATACCAGGTAGCTCAGTTGACTCCCGCTTGGTAGTGCAGACGTCTTGACTATTTCACCAACGAGCTGGTCGAGGTCTTGTGGTGGATTGGACTCATTTATAGCGGCTAATGTATATATATGTGACCCGGCACAGCGACATGAGGAATATCCCACCAAAACACTTTTCGAGTAAACAACACCTAAACTCAAAGTATCTTCTCAATTCAATAAAAAATAAATTTTCTCTTTTTTATTGGTATTTTCAGAAAGTTAATGTATTGAAGGAAATCTTGATATCATTTGAAAGTTAATGGTACACTCTTTCACGTCATTAGAAAATCCCCAAATCTCAAAAGTGGGGTTATTTCTCATTATGATGTGCCGGGTCACATATGACCAATTCTTGTTTGAGACGCCACCCCCCCCCCCTCGGTTGTCTCCAGCCCGGCAATGATCGGCAGCTGACTGACCTGCATGAGTTTGTAGAGCTTCTCTTTGACCAGGCCAAGATGATTCTCCATGGAGTTGGACGTGTCGATCAGGATATAGACCTCATCCTCGATGATAGTGCCAAACAATTCACGACTTCCCTGCTGTAGCCAGTCAACCCTAGAGAGAGAGAGAGAGAGAGAGAAGAGAGAGAGAGAGAGAGAGAGAGAGGGTGAGTGAGAGAGAGAGAGAGAGAGAGAGAGAGAGAGAGGGAGAGTGAGTGAGAGAGAGAGAGGAAAGAGAGAGAGAGAGGGAGAGTGAGAGAGAGGGAGAGTGAGAGACAGAAAGAGAGGGAGAGTGAGAGACAGAGAGAGAGAGAGAGTGAGAGAGAGGGAGAGTGAGAGACAGAGAGAGAGGGAGAGTGAGAGAGAGGGAGAGTGAGAGACAGAGAGAGAGGGAGAGTGAGAGACAGAGAGAGAGGGGGGAGAGAGAGACAGAGAGGGAGAGTGAGAGAGAGAGGGAGAGAGCGAGAGAGGGAGTGAGAGAGAGAGAGAGAGGGAGAGAGCGAGAGAGGGAGAGAGAGAGAGGGGGGGGAGAGAGAGAGGGAGAGAGAGAGAGAGGGAGAGAGAGAGAAAGAGAGCAAGTTTCAAACATTTTGAAAAATGCCAAAGAAAAACTTTCACATGAAAAAGGACTTGGTTCATATGGCTTTGTTGGTGTCCATATTTTCATTTTTGCTGATTTGAAAATTGATTTTTAATCATAAAACTTGAACTACCATAAAAGTCAAACAAATGTAGGAAAACCTGCCTGGCATCTTAAAATTTAACATTTTGTAAAAACAAAATGGCAAAGAAAACTTTCACTGAGCTGAGACTGAAACCTGACACCCCTGGTTTTGTGTACCAGCGCTCTTTTCATCCGAACTTAGATGGTTACAATGTACCTTCCCAAACAGCCAACTACATGTAGTATTTGCTGGGGTGGGGGGGGCACCAGTCAGAAGCATTTAAGACAGCCGGTAGATTGTGAGAGCGCTGGTAACAGGACCAGCACATTAATGAAGGATTCTCCTTCAAATTACGAGTGCTTTACCCCAAGTCATCCAGCCCTCAGCCCTTAGCCCTCAGCCCTCAGACGTATTCAACCCTTGTCTACCCCATACCTCCCAAGATCACACCCTCATCGCTGTCCTCATGCAAACAATTAGTTGTACATTTGCTTTGAAGACAAAACAAAACAGACGATTCTGTTTACCTTCTCTGCAAGTCGTCCAGGGCGACCATCATTTTCTTCTCGTAATTGCGGTGGATGTCAGCCGTCACGTGCACGTGCTTCAGGGAGCCGTCCTTCCACTTCACATGGCAGAACTTGTCGCAGTACTTGGCGTTCACGAGCTT
Organism: Luidia sarsii; assembly: GCA_949987565.1. Lineage (NCBI taxonomy): Eukaryota > Metazoa > Echinodermata > Asteroidea > Paxillosida > Luidiidae > Luidia > Luidia sarsii. The sequence goes on along the minus strand of OX465102.1, from coordinate 16,843,958 downwards.
ATTCCTTGTGGCCTGGTCAGCAGTTAAAGTGGCATCATTATGGATCAACATCGTGGTGCCACCCAGACTTGTGGAACTCGTGACTTGGACACAAGTCTCTTTTTTTTTTTTATTTCCCCCGTGTCTCAGACTCGGAGTTTGGGTCACAAATACAAATGCTAAAAATAAATGATTTTATTTGATAGAATGGATAGAATGCCTGTGCTGTAAAGAGCTCATTTGCATTAAGACATTGTGAGGGTCACTGACACATTGACCCTTTTGGCTGGATCAGACGGGAGTGACTAGCTTGTATCTCCACCATGAATAGCCTAAAATCTCTTCTATTTATGACTTGCTACCTATACCATGAATAGCCAAAAATCTCTTCTATTTATGACTTGCTACCTATACCATGAATAGCCTAAAATCTCTTCTATTTATGACTTGCTACCTATACCATGAATTGCCTGAAATATCTTCTATTTTTGTCTTGCTACCTCCACCATGAATAGCCTATAATCTTATATTCTTGACTGGCTACATTCACCATGAATAGCCTGAAATATCATCTATTCTTGACTTGCTACCTCCACCATGAATAGCCTAAAATCTTATCTATTCTTGACTTGCTACCTCCACCATGAATAGCCTGAAATCTTGTCTATTCTTGACTTGCTACCTCCACCATGAATAACCTAAAATATCGTCTATTCTTGACTTGCTACTTCCACCATGAATAGCCTGAAATCTTGTCTATTCTTGACTTGCTACCTCCACCATGAATAACCTAAAATATCGTCTATTCTTGACTTGCTACTTCCACCATGAATAACCTAAAATATCGTCTATTCTTGACTTGCTACCTCCACCATGAATAACCTAAAAAATCGTCTATTCTTGACTTGCTACTTCCACCATGAATAGCCTGAAATCTCATCTATTCTTGACCATGAATCGCAACTCCATAGAGTGTGAAGGCCAGACAGATTCAAACACATTGAAATATTCAACCATGCACACACACACACACACACACCAAGTGCAACAGTGCCAGGGAAGGGAACGATCCCGTATCATCGATTCCTTGCACAACGCATAGGACAGACGGCAGGCGGACTACTTACAGCATCCGTGAACTCGTCGTTGGGTGCCTGCTTGACGTCCACCACCCCGTCGCAGTGCTTGAAGGAGCACAGGCCCAGTGCGTCATACAGGTCCAGCTTGCGTGACCTCAGGCCGTGCCTGTACAGCCACTCCTTGGAGCCCATGTACTGCTCACTCCGCTCGCCGTTGGACGGGAGGTCGCCCTCGCTCACCGCTTTGCGCACTGCAACAGCAGCAACGTATTCAATCAAAGCACAGGTTGTAGATATTGTGGTCGCACCACACGTTTATCTGTTGTTCATTCACATCCGTACACTGTGGTTGTCCCCAAGGCAATGCAAGACAAGGGGATACTCATCCAGTTTTTTTCCCCGCATACCGCCCTGCTGTGCATTTCACTCCCAGCAACCTGATTCCCTTTCCACTTATTACAACCTATCCCAATTCAACCCTTTCCTTAACATGGGCGACTTTCGACGACAGTGCGTAACGTATGTTTCCTTACCACGGGCGACTACAAGCGTGATGCACATTTTTTTGTATGGAGGATGCATAAGTCTGTGTGCGCCCTTTCAGTGTTCATACTTAAAGGCCCTATACAACATTGGTAAAGGTCAAAAGATTGCCACAGTTTGTGTTTAAACCATTAAACATCCCCAAAAAGCAAACCTGTGAAGGTTTTAGCTCAAATGGTGATCTGAGAAAGTAGAAAAAGGTAAAAATACCGTCACGGTTTTTGCACCATTATATAGTGTAAGAAATAGTTTATGACTTGCAAGCAATAAACTATTTGTCAATGTTTGAGTGAAGATTTCTAGGGAAGTACAGCATCCCAGACCGTAAGATTTCAAACTGAGGATTCTATCATGACCATCTACAAACTGTGTAAATTAGAAGGAAATCTGTGGACATCGATCTTTTCCGATCTTCCCAATGTTGTATTGAGCCTTTAACACAGTTGGAAGGCTCTTACCGTGAGCTTCACCTACCGTTATCAGCCTTGGCCTCCGGGACACTGTTATCCAGCAGCACCTGGACATCGGAGAGGGCGTGTCGGGCCTCCTCCAGCTCCGAAAACATGGCCACCACGTCCTCCCGGGCCCCCGCCCCGGGGGGGACTCCGCCCATCAGGATCTTGTTGTCCAGGGAGAACCCACTGGTCCCACTCACATCCGACTCCAGCTTGTTGAAGGCGAAGGCGTGGAATCTGGCAGACGAGAGGAAGAATTGTTGCCGTTTACTATCGCCGCCGTCCTCAGCACCATCCTCTGTATCACCACCATCACATCATGTACAATCCTCTTTCATTCTCCTTTCATTCACCCTCATCATCCTCATCTTCCTCATCATTGGCATCCCCATCATCACTATCTTCACCGTCATCAGCCAATCCTCCCCATGCCCATCACCATCACCACCATTCTTCTGATTCTCCTCGTTTTCACCATTAACCACTTCGCGCCGGGACCTCCGAATCCGGAGCTCCATTGACTTGACTATGCGACGGGCCCTCTGAATCCGGCCACCACTATTGTCCACATTCTAAACGGAGACTCTTTTCAGCTTAGAATAAAGCAATATGAATCAGTACAAAGACCCTTTTTGACGCAAGTCGCCACATAAATTGCAAGATTAGCAGCAGTAATTGTGCAATTGTGGGACTTTTACTGTGGAGGATTGAGGGATACGGCGCTGCCGCTGAAAGCACGCGGGGGACATTGTCTTTGCATGCCAAACAGCCCAACTGTCGTCGGTCTGGCATTGGAATTCCCCCCACATTCTTTACCATAATCTGTACGCTCGGTTGTGGCCAACCAACTCAAAGATTTGACTGCCTGGAGTGGAGGCTGGAGTCTGCGATCAGGGATTGACAGCACCGTACACGCACACACACACACACACAAGTCTGTTATGGTTCATTGACGACGCACAAATGGGCCCTTTTTCGAACGGATAATCTCTTGACAAAAGCTACAACGACGTCCGAATTGTGCCAGGTTTTACTCTCTTGTACCCATAGTATATCCTTATCAATTTATTTCACAGAAATATATTGTTCCGATTGTTTTAGCGAGATTTGAAAATGATGCATTGTTCAAAAAACCCTGTATGGCGGTCATCGGCGCTGAAAACCCCCCCGGCGTGAAGTGGTTAACATCATCACCACCATCACCACCATCAACGCATCCTCATCCTCATTATCACCATCCCCACCACCACCACCATCTTCAACTCGTCCTCATCTTCCTTAACATCAACATCATCTCGATGAACGTTGAAAACACATCCTTCTAATCATCATCATCACCACCATCACCATCAACACGTGGAATTCCATCTTCGAAAGGTAGCCGGGAGAAAATGAAGATGAAACGTCTTGTGACAAATCAACCGCATGGCCTCAACATCCAAGATTGGAACGATAAACATCTTTTACTAATAATCCTTCGTTCACTCCCCCACTTCTCTCTCTTTGACTCTTTCCATTTGATCTCCCCCCTCTACTACCTGATCCCAACCCTACCCCCTGCCCTTCCCTTTGATCCCACCCTACCAGCTATCATCTTCGTCCTTTGTTTGTCATCCGTGTCCCTGTTGCTCTCCCCTTCCTATTTGTTTTGTCCTTGTCATTCTGCTTTTGAGAAAAGTCCCACAGCTATCGAAACGCCAGGCCCTCAAAATTCTTGACAATTCCCTGTTCGCTTGTCTTCATGCAGGTGAAGTGTGGCACACATTTACATTGGGTTGCGCGTGGCATTTAAACCATCCTGCCAAAATCCCTCATCATGCCAGAATCGAAACGCCACGCCCTCCAAATTCTTGACAATTCCCTGTTCGCTCGTCTTCATGCAGGTGAAGTTTGGCACGCATTTAGATTGGGTTTGCGCGTGGCTTTTTCACCATCCGCGCCAACATCCCTCATCCCCCACTCACCTCCCTCCTGTGGTCCTGGCCACATCTCTCAGGAACTTGATGGTGGTGGAGTCGGTGTTGTTGAAGGCCACCACGTGCACTGGCATGGGAGCATCACGGACCTTCTGCAGGGTCAGTTCCATGTTGGTAGCAGCAGAGCTCCCCTCTGAGAAGAGGTAGACTGCTTCAATCTGGTAGAGAGAGAGAAACAAAAAAAATGAGGGACAATGATCACTGGAAATTGAACCAGAATGCTGTCCTGCCTTCTTTAAGAAGTTTGATGTAGTAGAGAAATACAAGCATTTTGAACACTGCCCACTGACTTGAAGGGAGGGTACACCATTTTGCAAAGTGTCCAATTTCTTAGAAATGACTTGACACATTGTAACTCATCCGGAAGTTGCTGATATGGTATCAGACATTCCGTGAAATTCCTGCGCTAGGAAATCTGCCGTTTTCCGAGAAAAGAGAAAATCTGTTGGTGTTGTAATTTGAAGTTTTTCTTTGTTCCAACGATCCCTCCATTGAGCAATCGTTGGAACAAAGAGTTCCTTTGACAAATACCACCCTCTCTGTCTAAAAAAAAAAGCGCTAGCGAAGACTAGTTGACTAATTTGGGAAGGCCACCATCTAAAAGCTGGATTGACTCAGATGGTAAGAGCACTGGTGCACAAAACCAGAAGCCTCAGGTTCAAGTCCTGTCTTTATTTGTAAAACTTATCCAGCTTTAAAAAAGCGCAGTGGCTGTTGTTACGGCAGTCATCCGTGTGGTTCCCTGACTTCCCTGACACAGTATTTGTCAGGATGTTTAGCTCTTGGAACCAGACTATCAGCTAATAGACTGGTTCAACCAGCCTGCAATGCTGACGAAATACAATCAAGTCAGGAAACTGTCGTAGCAACAGCCACTGCGTTAACAAAAACTATGGTGATGGTGAGTTGGGTGAAATCCATCTCAGGTGAGGCACCCATCGTCTGCAGTCCGACTTACGTTCTTGTCGTCGAAGGCTTTCTTGATGCCCTCACAGGCACTTGTCTTGGTGACGGCAGCCACACTGTCCAGATTGTGCAGCCAGTCCACGGCATTCTGCAGGCTGTCTCGCGAGACCGGCACCGCATTGGGCTGGAACACCACCATGTCCTCAGCCGCCCTGTTAGAGAGAACCAAATCAAACCAGGACTTCAAGTAAAAAAGTGACTCAGTGCACTGACATTCCTTGAATGTTGAGATCCATCCAGATTTTTGCATTGTCATACATGTCATAGGTGAGAATGAAATTCAATGATAACTTTCCCGCCTTCCCACCTCAGTGATCTAAGCCCCCCTTAGGATAATCCTCCCCAGAGGATTATCTTTCCCGCCTTCCCGGCTCAGCGACCACCGGCACATAAGGAGTTCCACCACCGAGTCCAAGACATTCTCCTGATGACAGCCAGAGCATACTGGTCGAAACGTCGAGTTACCACTCAGGTTCTTTTCAGAACCACACCTCTTCCGCGTCACCGCAAACCTTCCTATATAAATTCAATGATGATTTACTCTACCCCACTTGTACATGTATATATACATGTAGCACTGTACATGTATATATACATGTAGCACTGTACATGTATGAACAGTGCTTTGGGCAAAAAACAACCATTGTTCCCACAGAGGCAAACAAATATTCCCACTCGTCTGAAAATGGTCCGAATGTGTGATTCTTTGTGTGATCCGAAAATGCAGATTTCTTTTCATACTTCTGATGGAAAAAAAAATTCACATCTTGAGAAACATCTTCTCACTGCTGGAAAACAAAACAAACGTGCACTACAGAAAAAATGAAGATGAGTTTTCCCCCAAGGTTTTGTAAGAAATTCTTCTCTAATAATGGTGACTTTCAGCTGCACAGTCCCGTGAAGAAGAGGGACTCACCGTATCAGATTGAACTTGGCAATCTCGGAGACCTGCTCCTTGAGCACCCTGATGATGGCATTGCGGCAGTGGTCAAACTGGGCGGGCGAGCTGGTGCGGATGTCCAGCACGATGGCGACGCAGTGGTCCTCCACCACGCCGAAGAGACGGCGGGCTTCGCTGGTCAGCCACTCAATGCGGCGCTTGTACAGGTTGATGGCAGACAGAAGGCTGTTCTCCAGCTGCTTGATCTTCTCCTTGCCAACCTTGACCTAGATGTTGACGACCACAGTTGAAAAGAGTGCAGCTTTCATTACAAAAAGTGATTGTACAGTAACTGATAAAACTAGAGATTTATGTCTGTTGGCTAACAGAACATAACGCTTTTCCGCATCTGGCTCTCTTAAAAAAAAAAAAAAAAAAAAAAATTAACATCAGCGGGATTCGAACCCGTAACCTCAATTTCTATCACAAAACGCACGTGCATATTTCGTGCACAAAGTCTATGGCACTTCATTATATTTTTCAAAAAATCATAATAATTCTGAACAATGTTCGATTGCTTCCAAACTCAGGATTTAGAATGTCTAGCCCAATAGCTAAATGCCCACAAAATTTCGAAACGATTGACCTATGGCAAATATGCGTTTTAAAAACACGCATTTTGATGACGTCACGATTGCGTCATGGCATTTTGGCCCCGGAGGGTGTCTCTAAACTACATCCCCAATAGATATAAACAAAAACATTAAAAAAATCTTGCTCCGTTGGCCAAATATGCTCAATTGAATGTTAAAATCTTAAAAGTTTATGACCTCATTAATATTCATGAGATAACGTCACGATCAAATGAGTGCAATTTTTGGATACACCTTTTCCCAACTTAGATATACTGCAAAATTGAAACCAAACGAAATTGCATTTTTGCTTAAAATGGAGTTTGAAATTTGCCACTTTAAAGCACTGTCACGTGACACGTGGTGACGTCATGACGTTTTCAAGACTACGACGCAAAATTTCAGCAAGGGTTTTATGCATATACCAAGTTTGAAAAAAAATCAAAATTTGTTCAATGGCAAAAATGCCTTCCGAAAAAACCCTGTGCTTTGTCTATGGGATTTTTCCGACAAGAAAAAGAAGAAGAAGAAGAAGAAGAAGAAGAAAAAAAAAATCAGAACAACAACAATAGCTTTTCCGCTTCGCGGCGGAAAAGCTAATTATGCACAAAACGGATGTGCATGCCATCAAAGTTCTGATAAAAACCCATAAAGATGTGTTCTACAACCTGTGGTTGTGTGGTTTTTTTTTTTTATTGTTGTTCAAGCCACTTGACTCCTGTCTAATGGCACATTTTCTAGTCCCGGAGAGCCTACAGTGTGTAGATGAATATTGCCGACCGATATAAGTGAAAAACGAAAGGGTGGGGATTGCCGATGCTCAAGTTACACTCCAATTATCACACTTGTACAGATTGCAGGGCAGATTGTGGTCTACTTACCCTAAAATGAACATGTACTTTGTGCAATGCACTTCACATTCTGTGTCTCCAAAACAGTACATCTAATGTACTTGTTGTAATGTTTGTTTTCCTTGGCCGAATAAAAAATAATAATAATAATAATAACCGGCCATATGTTTCTTTTCATCTGCTTTGCATTTTTCCTTGATGCAGACTAGCATAGCCACTTCGCACCATTTTTTTTTTTTTTTAATGTGGCATTTTTCATTGTGAACAATTAACTTGAACCCAAGACTTTGGGTTTTGCATACCAGAGTTCACCAGGCCCTTGGATGGTGGCCATCACAAATGGTGAACTACATGTACATTGGATAGTCTTTGCCGGGGTGGGGTTGCCAGTCAGAAGCCCAAATTTAACCAATAACCACGATAGCACTTGACATCAAAAGAACTGTTGTGGTATGAATCCCTGATCGTGATTTTATCCCAATCGGACTCATTTTTCGCAGAGACCACCACATTTCATATATCCTTTAATAGTGCACAGAGCCACTACATGTACATGTACATGTACATGTACATGTACATGTACATGTACATGTACCGGTAGGCTGCATGGCAACAGTGCTTATTGTAAACAAGCCAATCAATAAGGAAATAAAAAAACGCACACAAAGGAAGTACATGTATGATGGCCTGTATGATGTACTGTGTACATGTTACAGTACATGATGTATCTCTTATTGATCAGGTGGAATTTAATGGTTGAAGACACCAATTGCATTTCACATACAGTATAATATATATTATATAAATGTACAATGTTCATGTACGTAATTCACCAAAAAGCTTAAAGCAATATTAAACAAACTATGGCAAAATGCACAAATTCGAAAAAAATCCTGAACAACTGACAGGAACAGAACCTGAACCTGGTACAGCACATGCCACTATGAACATATAAACCGGGAAAATGGGGTGAAAATGTCATTTAGCTGTGAAAAGAAAATTCAACATGTTTTCATCCCTATTCCATGGCACACAGTTAGCCAAGTGATTTTCATGGTGTTTTCACCAGTGGTCTCCAAGGCCACATTCCTGGTGGTAAATGGCAAGAGGCAATTTAGAAGTATCTGGGAGTGACAGTTACAAAGACACCATACAGTACCACTATGGGGGCTGTTGGTCCCTACTGGTTATTGAATTAGCCATCCCTCAAGGCTGGAGCTTGCCACCCTATATTCACTTTTTTTCATGGTCTCTTTAGTGACCAGAAGATGTCCTTATCAGGTCAGAGAAGCAATTATTTTCACTGGTGAATTCACTTTAAAATGACCTGCTGTGGAAAGGGACCAGTCGCCGCCAGTGTAATGGGGGAAAAGACAGCTCTGAAAATGGAATTATGTACATCTATGTACAGTATGTACAGTCTAATTGCTAGCAGTATGCCAACATTGTACATGTAAATATCTATCAAGTAATGCATTTTGCTTGTGCATTGCTAGTAACTAATCTAAGGATGGTTTGGAGGAGGGGGGGGGGTTGAGGGGACTGGACAAAATTGCAAGGAATACGCAGCTACTGATATCATCAGATGCAATGAAAATGTGTCCAAAGATACGATTTGTCTTACGATGCGTCGTTACTCAACTTATGAAGGATATATCATCATACCTAGTTGTGATAGGCAGTGTGGTTCCCATGCTTCAGTCACTGTCTTGTGATTGATCGTATGCATCGCAAAAGTTACGATGAGTTTGGTGAAAGCAACTGCACTGGTTTATCAATTGATTGTTGTTTTGCATCTGCCAAATGGTATGGTGGCCACTCCCCTGCAAAAATTTGCAAAGGCCTCCTCCTTAGGCCTAGATAACTTGTTGGGGAGGGGGGCTCGGGTCACGTTTAAGCACATGTACATGTACCGTACTGGTATGCTGTACACCATAGGCCCAGGGGTTCAAATACCACTACAGTTTTGTTTTGTTTTACTAAGTTTTACTAATGGGTATAAATTTCACAATCGGCATCTACTCTTTTGTTTGAATTGAATTAGGAGGTTTTGAGCATCATAAATTATCACAGTTGGGAGTTAACAGTTGTTTTTTGATTAGTCCATACCGCACATGTACTGTTGTCTTCTTTTCTGGATGATACACTCACGTTAATATTGTAGACCTTTCCATTTCTGGCTGGGTATCTTGTGAAAAGTCCCTCTCCGTAGCGTGAACACACAGGCTTTTTGAGGGCTCGGTCGTATTCTGGAAGAACAATCAAACCATTTCTTCACATTTAATCACCGTGATTCATGAGATTCACTCTTCATTCTACAGTTAATAACCCTTAGTCTTAATTGACCTTGATCTATCCTTTCTAATCATCCGGTGGGTTATGATTATTGACACACAATTGATTATGTGTACTAATTGGCAGAGGGGGTAAATTACTTCCTATGCCTTTTACAAACCTCTCTGAACAGTTCCTATACCATTAACAGGCAAGTACCTGCCTACCCAGTACTCCAGTACTATTTATAGACAGCATGGGCATATGGTCATATCCAGACCATGAGACTGCAGCCATGCCAACACAATCAAGGTACATGTACCTGATACTAGCCAGCAGTTTGTTATCGCCCCAAGCAAGGACAGATCACCTAGGTAGCCAGTCTAACACATGAAGTGTAAACAGACCCTGGGCCTGTGGATGTCCTTTCAGACCATGCCTGATTTTTTTTTTTTTGAGAATCCTTGGTTTTTCTTTATTTGGTGGTCATAATTATGGACACCCCTCAAGACCAAGAGTTCAGGTACAGGTACAGTAATATGCACACAAAAATTGCAAACTGGTTGGTGACTAAATAACCAAAAAGCGCATATACTGTCAACTGTACTACATGTATAAAAAAAAAGGCCTTTGTGTATTGAGAAAGGTCCTGCTAGGATCAAAACATCAGGTCCTGCAAACTTCATTCGAATTTAAGTTGATGATATTGCCAAAGGCACACTGTAACTTGTGTTGTGGCATCACGTTTTGCGTTGGCCTCAGCTCCTCATTCTTTTCATGCATTTACAAGCCAAACACCCTTTGCTGGTTTGTACAATCTTGAAAAAAAAATACCCAACTAACCAATGTTCAAATAAACAAAAACAAAATTTAACCAAGTGCAGGATTTGTTTGATTTGGGCTTGGATTTGGAATCATACCGGTACCTGTGTTTTTGACTTGAAGTAAACTTTCATGTGCGTGTATGTAAATGGCTACATTTTGTGTAGCTCTAGTAGATGTATCCGTACATGTAGTTACTGTCACAAAACCAAAAGACAATTGTAGGCCTACTAGATTTGATATTTAACTTCGATATTGAATGTTCTTGGGCAAAATACTGTGCACTAGATAATACTGCACAAACGTCATGGACATAATCAAAGGCATAAAAGACTAGACACTACATAATTGTAATTCAGACTGTACTGTAGGCTAACAGTACGTACATGTACCTACACTGTACGTGTACATGTATATGAACATTGTACAGTGCCTGTAATTGTAACCACCACCTCCATGTACATGGCTGCACTTGTCTCCATGGAGATTTCACTTGCTGAACACCCATAGTCAGTCTCCTGACAACAGACAGGAGATAGTCAGTCTCCTGACAACAGACAGGAGATAGTCAGTCGCCTGACAACAGACAGGAGAAAGTCAGTCTCCTGACAACAGACAGAGCATAGTCAGTCTTCTGACAACAGACAGGAGATAGTCAGTCGCCTGACAACAGACAGGAGATAGTCAGTCTCCTGACAACAGACAGAGCATAGTCAGTCTCCTGACAACAGACAGGAGATAGTCAGTCTCCTGACAACAGACAGAGCATAGTCAGTCTCCTGACAACAGACAGGAGATAGTCAGTCTCCTGACAACAGACAGAGCATAGTCAGTCTCCTGACAACAGACAGGAGATAGTCAGTCTCCTGACAACAGACAGAGCATAGTCAGTCTCCTGACAACAGACAGGAGATAGTCAGTCTCCTAACAACAGACAGAGCATAGTCAGTCTCCTGGAAACAGACAGTGCAGAGTGAAAACCCAAGAAATAAACTGAAAGCTTGCAAGCATGACTTTGCATTTTAATGTACATTTTATACAGGGTACACACATGGTGTAATGTACATGTGCACTGTATTCTACAGTGTAGCAGTGTACAGTACTATACGTACACGTGTTCATGAAAAGCACCAGCCCAAAGTGTACCCAGTAGCATGCCAGTCCATTTACATGAAATCCTTTCCCCTAAACAACCGAACAAGAGAGGAGACATTCATTTAGGACGACTGCCACATTTACAGAAAACTATGGACATTCATTTTCGACTCGAACAGGGCATGTATAATGTATTCACATAATGATCAAATTATGCAAATGTGTACAACCTGACTGCTGTCAACAGCAGCGTTCAATTTTCATGAAGACAACTGATGCATTTTTTCATAGGCTTACATTTTCTGCTGAGCGATCAGATTATTTGAAACATTAGTTCTTCTAGTGACATGGTGACAGGCAGCCCGCTCATAACCGGTACTCAGTGACAGCGTACTGCATAATTTCCGATGCCTTTTGTCATTCAAAGCTGGTTCTTGTATGCTGTCACCATGACATTTAAGCTCTTGAGTAAAATCAGGTCTGCAATTTGGCATTGGGACTCTGGCTACCTACACCCCACTGACACACTGCCAAGAAGTCTTATTTGACCGGATAATACAGCCCCTCACCTAGTACAAGCAGTAGTAGGCTACATGTGTACCTGTTACATAATATACTGACATGAGAGGGACAGATAATTAAACCTGAAAAACCAAGAGGGTCTAATTTGTTTATCCTTGCAGGACCTTTCTCAAACGTGTCTAAGGCAGAAATACAAGACAGGAAGCAAAGTAGTGTACAATGGGAGAGAATTAATACACATACATGCAAATGACAGACAACACAAGGTACAACACAAGGTCTGTCCGAACAGCGTTTTAGCGGCTACATCGGATCGATTTTAGTGCTAAACCCTCCTCTCAAGCAGTTTTAATTTGCGTTTTAGCGGCGACTTAAACCGGATCGGTTTTAAAGTTAAAACGGTGTCGGAGCGTTTAGACACACTTTTTTTTTAACAGATCAGGTCAAAAAGGTAGTTTCAGCTGATTTAAAACACTGACTGAACGTACCCCTTGTGTAGAATGTTAGGTAATTACATGTCAATGACAGACAACACAAGTAGATGAAGGAGGGACACAAGGAGATAAACTATACAAGGGTATACATGATGGTATACCCAGGATGATCAAAGGGAAAGACAAGTAGGGGAGGGATCAAAGGAGGAAGAGATCATGCCGACATGCGAGATCATGCCGACATGCGACCTCATTGAGGACACAGCGATAGCCTTAGGGCCTATCTATAGATATGAAGTCACATGTGGTCTGGAAATGGAACCTTGTGTATAACAAATATACATAAAATTGTATGACTGTGGTAATTAAGCAGCTTACTGACTAAATGACCAAAATGCAATTTTATTTAGCCAATTAGTCCAACGGAAACGCACCACTCGGTTAAAGGCGACTCGGTAAAAAACCACATCCGGCCTATGACGTAACACGTACATGTGCACTGTCACAGCGTCTGCTTCGTGTCGCGCACTAAATGTAACCAGGTACATGTACATGGCGTACGTTGTGTATCCGGCTGACACTTGACCCTCATGAGCCGTTATATTGCCAGCTCTGTTACTTTCACCATCGTCTCAGTTAAATTGACTGACTCAAAAGTCCAAGTGAGGAACGTACAAATTTGACCAGTGGAAATGTAACCATGGTCTCGGTTAAATTTGAGTCCAGCGGAAACGCGGCTGATAAGTCTGACAAAATTGAACCGCAGGCTCTCGCTCACCGTCGCTGTGCTTGAACCCTATGGTGGCCAGGATCTGGTCCACTGTCAGCCGATTCTTCTTCAGCCCGTAGGTGCTCAGCCACTTCTTGGTGGAGATGAGCGCCCTGACGTCCGGCTCCCAGCTCCTCTTGGCCGGCGGCTTCAGCTTGATGACGGAGGCCACGTCCTCCTTGCTGACCTCGCCCACCGGCCGCTCCCCGGCGCTGGTCCTGCTGCGCCGTGGGCCCAGGTCAAACTTGGGATCTGTCAGGGAAGCAGACCGACTCCATTTCATCATCATGAAACAAAGTCCAGGGATATTCCTAAATAACAGTTAACGGCAACAATTTGCAAAAGGAAATGCTACACTTAGGAGGATGAAAGATGTGTCTTCCTAAGTTAGGGACAATTTCAATCCAAAGATTAGGAATGGATTCTTCCTAAATTGTTTCATGAAATAGGACGTTAGGAATAGTCCAATAGCCTACAGTGTACTTAGGAATTTTTCTGGACTGGGGAACGATTACTCAAGATTCCTAATTCCCCAAAAAAGAATATTCCTACCTATAAACTGTTATGAAATGAATATTGAGCACCGGGGTTTTGATATTTGCAGGCTAAGTCCTCTGACCATCCAATATAAATTGTCTCAGGCCAGTGGCAGCGGAATGCCGCCGTCTAGTGGCCTGGCCAGCCACTTGACAGAAACGAAGCCACGGGCAGTCCAGAGTACTGTAAGTAATTGTGTGACTACTGCCTAGGTCACTTCATATCCTTGATCCCTCGGTCATGGATGTGTGTGCAACACTGGGTCCAATTTCATGGAATCTGTTACCGGTACTTAAGGCATAATTCTAAGCTAAGCTTACGGGCAGCGTTATCTAGATGTCATGGAATCTATTGCTATTAGCAAGACTTTTGACGCTTTAAATATGCAAAACAGAAGTAAAGATTATCTGCCAGAATAAGCAAAGATTTTTTGCTATTAAACGGTAACAGATTCCATGAAATTGGACCCTGGTCATGCTGGTTGGGCGTACAAGTCAGTGTAGTGACTAAGATAAGTAAGATTTTGTACCAAAGTCCCTCCGTAGGTCTTAAGAAACATCAAAGTAACTTCACATTCGGGCCACAAAACATTTGTGTCCAAAATCATTTATTTTAGCGATTTCAAGCAATTATCATTTTCCTGATGGTACCCATTTCAATGCAGAATGCTTACTGATGCCTTTTGAGCATCGACAAAGTTTCTTAAGGAAGTGACAGTCATTTTGTGATTCAGAAAGCTGTGTGATTCTGACGGCTCTTACAAAGTGACTTGAGTACGAAAAGACCCGGGTACAAAATGACCTGGTTGTGAAAATGTCGGTACAGTGTGGCCTCCATTTCTTATGCTGTAGCAACCTCCATTCCAATCAGAGCTTTCCCTAGATGCGGTATTTAAACTAAAAGGCAATGTTAGAGAAGGTGACGGACTCCCTCTATCTGTACATTTACAGTCACTTTGCCCATTTTCCACTTGAACGTCAACAACCACTTTGCCCATTTGCCATATCTCCAGCCAGCATTGATCAGCTCAAATTGAGCATTGTTTACTGTAGCTGAACTGTACTAAGCTGTAACTTGTAAGCATGGTGGTAGAAACAGAGATGTAACTGTAAGACTAAGAGGGTTTATCATTCTGTCTCTGGGACAGGGCTTTTAACTCATTCCAGATCAAAATTGATGAAGGGCATTTAAACAGTTGTCAATTGTAATGTAACTGTAAGTGTAAGGAAGTGTGAAACAGGGTTAATCACTTAATGTGGGGAGTTAGTGATCCCAAGATTTTGCTAGTCTACTGACAAGTACTGAGTACTGTCATTCAAGACAGTCTTTTTTTTTCTTTTCTTTTTGATAGAGCAAAGCATGTTATTTGTTAATCAGTCATACATATTAGTATGTACCACCATGGAGGTTGTACCTCCATGGTACCACTACAACTAGTACAAGTAGTACATAAGGCTATAGTATACACCAACACTGGCACAGAGGCAGCACAACAAGGTCTAGGACTCAGAACTCAGTCAAAATTGCTATGGCAATGTAATTGCTACTGCAGTGAGTAAGATAAGATTATAAGTAGTAGTAGTAACTAATACAATACTAGTCCGAGTAACTTGGACCCTTACAATCGCCCTTTTAAAAAAAATTAAGGGGTCGAGCGATATTAGTACTCATTCGTAGGCCCGACCCCTCAATTATTTTTTAAAGGGCGATTGTAAGGGTCCAAGTTACTCGGACCATGGAGGAATAAGAAGGGCTCGGACTAGATTGTACTAATTTGTAGTAAGATGAAGCACTAGCACTAGTTTGAAATTAACCAGGGGGCTTTTCATCAGGAATACCGGGACCATGCACATGAACTTACTCTCCATCTCCGTTGAGGACCGCACATTTTCTGGGTTGATTTCGTACATGTCGGTATCTGCTTCTCCCGGCTCGCGATTACTCTACTCTAGTCTAAACGTGTGTGTGCATGCACTGCCACTGCATTCCACAGTCAGACGCACATTTCCGTCTAGCGGGTGCCGGCAATTCTGCCTCGGATCTCCAGCGATCCTCGGCTCCGATCTCTTAGCTGAGCAGCCTAGGGTCTCGGAGCAGACCTAAGCTTCGGAAATCGGTATAAATGTTTCCGAAAAGGGATCGCCAGCAGTGTGCAGAAGCGGCTGTTTTGGGGGACGGTGGATCCCCGATGTGACAACAGAATGACACCTGTGTTGTCATCCGCCCTGCAGTTGCCTAGTTCACGATACACAAAATCAGCCAATCAATTAACGGATCACTGCAGGCTCGTCCACAAACTAAAAATATTCTTACCACTTTTAAAAACATTTATTGCAGAAAAATTGTATTGTACTAGCTTTGAAATTATTTAATGTGTATAAATAATTATTATATAGTAAAGTCATGGTAATATTACTAAATGTACTATGAAAAATTGATATAATAAACAAATAATTGATCGAAGTCTGTGACAGTAATGTTATTAGAATATTACTAGTATTATTGCATGTACTGTACATGTATAATTATGTGTACATGTACATGTACATGTGTACATGTACATGTGAATTTGAATGTACATGTACATGTGAATGTACATGTACATGTACATGTGAATGTACATGTACATGTAAATATGAATGTACATCACTACATGTACATGTTCATGTACATCACTACATGTACATGTTCATTTACATCACTACATGTACATGTTCATGTACATGTACTGTACATGTACATGTATTCCAAAGGAAATTGATGGAATAGTGCTCAGTCGAACTGTAGTGTAGGAATATCCTTCGTGTAAAAATGAGATAAGAGCATATCATTTTGTGCCATTTCCCTCATGCTCAACTGTGCCGGACACTGAGCTCTATGGTCGGGCATTAAATAATGAATAATTTATGTGTGAGCAATAGTCTGATGTATGCATACATGAACATGAATAATAAACATCGAATCTCCGCTCTTTGATTGGACAGTAGTTTGGTCAGTACTGTAGTGCAAATCACATACAGTACGTATATTAATATGAAATGACATGTATGAACCTCACCAATCATTTCGTTTGCATAAAATACGGAGTGGTAGCACTTATTATTTCGTCCCCTCGAATTATCTATTCGTTCCCTTGAAATAATTTCGTTCCCACGTAATGTTACGTCGTTCCCTGGAAATGTTATTTTGTTCCCTCGAAATAATACTTTGAGGGAACGAAATAATAATTCGAGGGAACAAAATATAAAACAAATGGCATTTTGCCTGTCCCCTTGTGTTGCAATGGGGCCCATTACTTTAAAGCCCCTACACAACATTGGTAAGATCGAAAAACAGAAATGTTCACAGATTTACATGAAACTTACACAGTTTGAAGATGGTTAGTATACTTTTTCCCCATTCATATTACGCGCGATTGCTACTGACATCCGGGCACTTCGAGCTTAAGTTGCCCTCTTTGGTAATGGCGGATGCGCGTCCATGTCGGCACGCGTTTTTTTTTTTTTTTTACACCGCAGCCACAGGTTTTTCGCTATAACATGGTAAATTCGGCCTTGAAAAGAGACTACTACTGTGTTGTCTGTAAGCCAGGAGGGAGGCCGCTCGAAATAAGACATCTTTATTTTCTCTCATTTTTCATTTTTGTGGCAAACAATCTCCATTATCAACAACAACAAAACACATTCTGCCCCTCCACAAGGAGTCCCAACTGGTCT
Organism: Luidia sarsii; assembly: GCA_949987565.1. NCBI lineage: Eukaryota > Metazoa > Echinodermata > Asteroidea > Paxillosida > Luidiidae > Luidia > Luidia sarsii. Next base: position 16,826,428 of record OX465102.1, on the reverse strand, counting down.
CTTTTCAAGGTCGAATTTACCATGCCAGAGCGAAAAACCCGTGGCTGCGGTGTAAAAAACAAATACGCTGTCGCCACCATCCCTATGGTCGGCACACGTTCGTACCGCGCGTTGATAGGGGAGTGCGCACTCTAGTTTATTTATAGAGCTCTATGCATCAGACCAACAAAGTGCGTTTTCGCGCGCGCGTGCTGCGCACTGCGTTGTACGTAGTGCGTCTCAGTTCATGGGTTAATGCATAGAGCTCTCTGTGTAACTATATCATGGTTTTATTTAAGAAATCACCCTTTGTTACGTCACGGTAATTCTGTGCGTTGCGATCTAAACGCGTCGCCAGCGCAACTTTGTCGAATGTTGACCAACAAACCGCCAGCAATGCACACTCAGATCCAGTTTACAACTTGCGGTGTGAACACGTATTCTTCCTTTGCTGTGTTATTCACGAGCACAATATGATTCGCTTTGACTCGGGATATCAGTCCACCAAATTCCGGTGAGTCCTGAAAATATATCATCGTTTCATAAGAAAGGGCAACCATTTTAAGATCTTTTATGCATTTTGAAATTATTTCATCGGCCTAAGTATTATTATTAACATCAGCGTAAAGGTAATGACCTATTCATCGTAGCCCAGAGAGATTATTGCTATTACTCAATGGTTTTGACAAACTCTACACTATCATGAAACTTTGATGGCTATCATTTGTTCCTTCCCCGATTCTTTGATTCTCCTAAGATCCCCGACCGTCTGCCGATTGGCGTCGCTCCACCCAGCGGTAGCAGCCCGCCGAGAAGGCACGGCTATCTCACCCGGATGGCCACCGTTGGACATCCTAGATGAGGTGCGAGGTGTACCTCGCTATGATCCGGCCCATAACCAAGTCGTTATGGCAAACGAGGGTTTGGCTGAGAGCTGGCTCAAAAGGTAAGCAGTAAAAATATTGCGTTTTTCTGTAAAAAAAACTATATACATTGTTTATTTCTAAGGTATGCCTGAATGAGTTCAGCTTGTGATAATCGTCTTTCAAGCTTAGTCGCTCCTTAGGCCTATAATTATTTCTCACGAGTTCAGCAAAACATCAGAGCAAAAACTTATACTTCTGCTGTATAGCCACTTGTAAGCTACGATATCATATCATAAGGAATATAGATTTCTCTCATTATTATCTAATGTATCATTCATTATTATCAGGTATTACCCCTCCTTGCTCTCTGTACCAATCCCAGATCGAGTCAGCTTGTCTATCAGCCTGACATGCCAGTTGATTGTGGAGGCAGTAAGGGTACCTCATCCCCTGAAGAGAATGCCTCAACTCATCAACAAGCCCCTGTTGAGAGGAAGCCGTTGATGGCTCCTGGTGAGAGCCATCGCCTCCTCGACCCGTCCACGGTCCAAGTCCGCCCCGACCACCGGCCTTCACAGCAACCCACGAGGGTTGATCTCGTGAAGGAACCAACTGGGCACCTTGTACGGGCTGCAAGTGTCCGCATCTCTTACGAAATGGCACAGGACTTACAGGTACAGAAATCAATAGTCCGATTTGCTTCTATTCATATTTACACAAGAAAGTCTTGATATGTAAACATTGTTCAGAAGTCTTCATAATGTGAACGAGAGACAATTGCCAAATTATTATTATGTTTCTAATGGCATAGTATTAATTGTGTTCATGTTTCATTACTTTTCCTGATTCAGGTTCAGCCAGTCAATGCAATGAAAGTGCAACAGCCTTTCACTCAGCTTTGCAAGGCTAGTCCCAAGAACCCTCAAAGGTGAGACTTAAATCAATTCAAATGGTTTGAATCGTAACGATTGCGCAAGTGCACTCGTTGACACAATATATTATACGCCAAAGACTTAGGGATTTTCATCCTTTAAATTTCCAGTGGACAAATACCTGTCAAACAAAGTCCAAGAAGTCCCATCCCCACCCAGCCTCAGACATCGACTCCTCAGCCGGCCTCCTCGGGTCCACTGCCAGCCATCGATAAAGATGACCTGAGCCCCGTCATGACCAAGAAGGGCAACTCCTACTCGGCGGTCAAACTCGGCAAGGGAGTCTACGGCCAGGTTGTCCTGATGCAGAGCCAATCGGACGGCACCCTGGTGGCGGTCAAGAAACTGACCAATGTCTGCCATCCAGGCCGGGCCACCGAGGCCTTCAGCAGAGAGACGCAGGCCATGAACGCTGTCTCCTCTAGCGATGCTTTCCCCAGGTTCCTGGGCACCGTGGATCGCTACGCCTTCGCCATGGAGTTCCTTGGCAGCCAGGACAAGCGCTCGGCCTGGAGTGCCTTCGAAATGTCCAATAAGTGGTCCAAGAGGATGACGTCAACGGAGTGGTTGAAAGTTTCCATAGACTTCACCAAGGGGCTCATGGATATGCATGAGGCAGGTTGGACGCACAATGACCTGCATAATAGCAATGTTATGGTCTGCCAAGATCCACAGACCAAAAGCTGGCAGGGTAAAATCATAGATCTGGGATTTGCTCATCCTATTGATAACCCGCCTCCTCCTGAGCGTAAGACTCCTCAGCAGAAACGTCATTGTTACAAGCACTGCGCTCAGTTGGCGCCTGAAATCATTGAGGGCACCAGCCAATACAATACAAAAACAGACATCTACAGTCTGGGACAACTGTTTCTGGATATTGCTCCGCAGGGCCGCAATCTTTCTTGCCTGAAATCTCTGGGAAGGAAATGTACGCACAGGTTACCCTTTAACCGGCCTAATCTGGACAAAGTTCTCCAGGAACTGACATATGTCTATACTACCCGTGTGAATAAACCCCGCAAACCAGGACTCTTGAAGACCTTGTATCGGTCACTGAAGACTCGTTTCGGGCGACCATGAGAGTCTATTGCCGCACTGCTTGAAGAACAAAGCTGAGAGTAGAGTCTAGCAGAGAGGAACTGTGCATTGAATATCTATGGCGTGCGATCAGAGCCTTGTGGATACCACAGTGATTACAGTTCGTCCTAGGACTAAATCTTGAAAAGAATGAGGGAATGGTTGACTTTTACAATGAGGAAGAAATGGAACCTGCGATTCAGCAGCGATCCTGGGTAGGATGGGGAGTCGAGTTGACAAGATATTATGGAATAGAATGGGGCAAGAGGCAAATGATTTCAATTAAAAATAATCAATATGAGCTCTCGATTCCATGATCAAAGTACGCCTGTATTAATGATCATACATCTTTAAAGCAACCGTGTTACCGATTTCTCTCTTTACAATGTCATGGATAAAGTTGCGATAGTTTTGAGATTATGCCTGTAATTTTGAGGCCTGTACCAATCTGTGCCAAAAATTGAGAAGAAAATTAACTTTTCCCTGTCAATGCCGACTTCACAGGATTATATAGGAAGTCCAAAAAATAAAATATGCAATCTGTATTTTTCACATTATTAAGTGGAAAAGCAATAGGCCTATTGGGTTTTATATCTTTTTAAACTTCATTAAAAAATTGAATAAAGGATTTTCCGCAAAAACAAAATTTCCGAGAATTCAGTTTGTTTTGTTACTGACAAACTTGAGCTTCCAGCTGAGCTACCCAGCCAATGGTTGTGGGCCGTCTCCAAAGTAAGAGCTGGGGATCAGGCATGGGCAGTTACCTTCAAAGCCTGCGTCTCTCGGTTTACTCCTTAAATGTCGTGACTCTTTGAATTGTAGTTGTTGCCAAGTCCGACGACTGTTCGGCAAACATGATAGCTGCCTTAATGGCGAAAGCAAATGACTCAAGGCAAAACACCACATCACAGAGAGTCGTGACGATCTTATTTTGCTGAAATATTAATCATTTTAAATGGCAGTGGAAGACATTTGTAAGGGAAACCATGTCTGAATGGAAAAGTTACAATAGACTAAGTAATAATTGATAATTTTTTCATAATAATACGGAAGTAAAAAAAACCAATCTGTTGCAAACTGCTCACTGACTACAACGACGTCCTGCAATACATAATTATCTAAAAAGTTAGAGGCCATGAAGTTTCGATCTTTGCAGGACCGTTCTCATAGGCATTATTAGGGAAGTTAGAAAACTTGACCGTACCTCTCGATCGCGAGCCCTTGACATTGTGCTGCGTGGCCAGGAGAAGGTGTACACATGTTTCGGCATAACGTCGGTGGACGCGCGGTTTACAGTAAATTACAGCCATGGATAAGCATTAGGCTGACAGCAGCGCGTTGTCAGCTCGTGGAGGCAGCCATCTTGGAAAACCATGCGTTTGGATAAAAATAGAGTACGCCGCGGCTGCGTTGCGGCATAAACTGTGGACCATAGGCCCTTCACGAAATGAAGGATTAGGCTCGGGCTCAGGCTTTGGTCATATTGATCTTACTCGTTATAATATCACAGGCATCGAAAACAAGCGTTTGGCCCCAGTTTCTTGGTGAATATTCTGTGCCTATCAAGCCAACAAACCTTCAAAACAAGCTTGGAAACAAGCTACGACTTGGATTTTCAGGTTTTGTCAGACGGAGAAGAAGCCTGAGCCCGAGCCTAAGCCTTTATTACGTAAACGGCCTTAGAGCTATAGCCAGCTTTATGGAGCTGTGGACAAAGTGGAGTGTACCTCACGTTGCACCTATACAAATGCATGTATAGGTCGGGTACCCCGTGGCAGTGCAGTACTCGTCGACGATTCCGAAAAGCACTGTCTGTCTAATCGGTGTGTGTGTGCATGGTTCGAACCGAATACCGTTTGCTTTACGTGCCTGGCTCATCAGGCTAGGACTCAGACTTCGTCTCTGTCACACGGAACTTGAAACTACAGGCTGTAGTTTGCCTCTGCAAAAGGATTGCTTCCCTCTATTTGTTTTTATTTACACCGCAGCCTCGGGTTTTTCGCTGTGGCAATTCCAAGTCGTGCTTGAAAAGAGACTAGCCCCGTATTACAAGATCAGCCAGCCAACAGGGAGGGCGCCCGAAACTTCAAAGGCGTACTACGATGGATTGTAACAGTATTGTAGTGATTCCTCCTTTTCTGTGTTTTATGATAAAGTTTTCAAGAATGCAGTGCTACAGTCATGTAGTCTCTTTTCAAGCGCGAATTTGCTCTGACACAACGAAAAACCCTAAGCTGCGGTGTAAAAGAAAAAGTGCGGAGCAGCGAAGTCACTGGGATCTGTTTTCAAAAGCTCGCCCTCTAGAACCTATGCCAACGGGCGAATGAGATGATTATGACAACAGGCCACGGCTCCCATTGAGGACACAATAGACATTCAGATTTGTATTCTTATTACATTATATTCAGATATTCAAGAGACCAATAAATTATCAATTTACATTTTACAGAATAAATGACCCGTATGTAGAGACTATTAAATTTCATTTAGAAAACAATGATCAAAGGGGCTATAGGTAATTATAGGCTATTTTTTTCTCTCTTTAGATTTGAACACAATGTCACCAATGTAAAAATAAAAATTAAAAATCCATTCATTGCCTAATTTTCTTTCCTTAAAAGCTGGTGTTCCAACTTGTCCGACAACCATATTTTCTCGGCGACACAATACTTGTCACGGACTTTTTTTAACCCTCAAAAAGCTGGAGGCGGTTTTCGCCCCCCCCCCCTAGTTGTTTTTTATAGCGTCTCAGTGGTTTTTTCTGCGTGCTGAGGCTTTATGACTTTTCTGACCACTTTTATTAGGCACACTTTGACACCAATTTTCTTAAAATAGGAGGTACTAGGTGCCGCCCACTGGAACTGAACATTATTTTGTCAGGGCCATTTTTTCAGGTGTAGTTCGATGGAAAGTTTTCCATTGACTTACACCATATGAAAAAAGCATGTCATCCAAAGTACACAATGTATTTATTTCAGGATTTCTGTTGCATAATTAGCTAATTAGTATTGCTTGATGCAATTGTTGGTTCTTCGTGTTTCATTATCATTGTAAAGTTCATCTAAACACTGCAAACAGATTCTTTGATTATGGGAAATGTAATTTTAAAAACTAAAAATATGAAGAAAAAAATCCCGAAATGGAATCATAAATAATTAACGAGCCGTAATAAGACAAAAATATATTTTATAAAATTTTACACAAATGTGTATTATGTAATTTTCTACTGCGCTGCAAAATATCATTTGAATCCATCATTAAACGGCCGAGATGTGAATCTACCCCCGGCTATGAGATGGTCAAAATAACCAGACTCTTTGAGGGTTAAAATTATCACCCCATTACCTGTTAACTGTTACCATTTAAATAATGTAAAAAAATAGGCTCCTAACACCAATGCTCCCCTATCTTTTATAGTTTCAGAGTATCTTTCCATATTATAATATCCCCATCCAACTGTCGACTAACCTACATTTTACCACATAATTATTTCAACAATGGTGCACGTTGCGGTGTCAAATATCTAACGATTTTGATCAACAGAAGCTGGGATGTCAACGTGCGTTGTCACTGACTTGAATCATACGATCCCCTAGATTACCGGTACCCCCAAAAGAACACTCACTTTTCATCCTTTTGAGGCACACTTTCACCACTCGTACTGTCTGGTTCGATTATAAATAATATATTGTATGAATCTAGCGTTAACCTTATCTTCGTCCACAAACATAATGGCTTTTAGGGGCCACTCTCTTTCTCAATCTTTTATAATTCGACTTTTTATCCAATTTGTTTTGAGCCACCCACCCACCCCTAATTTCGATTCTAAAAAAATAGTGTTTTTTTCTGTAGCAACCTGTACATGCATTTTATATAAATTCAAATACATGTACAAATCTATTAAATTGCAACAGAGTAATCAGTATGATAAGATAATGGCTGAGTATCGGTTTTTTGGAAAGTTGGTGCGTCGCACACGATAATATGTAAAAAAGGCAAGTCAGAAAGGTCATTTTTATCCGGATTTTAATATGAAAAGTTAATTTCGATTTGCAATTTATTTCCTTGACCCACCCACCCACTATTTCGGGAAAAAAACCAAATTTAAGAGCATTGAACATTTTGAGCGGCCACTGTGTAACAATTATCGAAAACCTCACGTTCGTCTTTAAAAATGACACATAAATCATGGCATTTAATATATACACATTAGATGTACTACTTATTAACACCTGCTTCAGTCAAGCAGAACTATGTTTTCAAATAACATTTCGTGTTTGCTTGTCACTATGAACATCTAAACCGTGAAAAAGGGCTGAAAATGTCATTTCGCCGTAAAACTAAAAAGTCACTGTGAATTCACGGTGCATTTTATAGTGAATTCACTGTGAAAATAATCGCTTCTCTGACCTGATAAGGACATTTTCAGGTCACTAAAGAGACCGTGAGAAAACGTGAATATCGAGGGTGGCAAACTCCAGTCTTGAGGAATGGCTAATTCAATTACCAGTAGGAACCAACAACCCCCATAGAGGTACTGAATGGCGTCCTTGTAACTGTAACTGCTTACTGACTAAAATTACCAAAATGCAATTCTAAAATTTAGTGGGCCTGACGTTTCGATCCTAGCAGGACCCTTCTCAAGAAATTGTAATCTCTATTGGATGAGATTAATAAATAAGAATAATAATAAGAATATATGGCAGATTAAAAAGAAGCGTAAAAAGACTGGTACACCTGTCTTCACCACTTATATACGGCAGATTAAAATGAAGCCTAAAAAGACTGGTACACCTGTCATCACCACTTATATACGGCAGATGTAAACAAAGCGTAAAAAGACTGGTACACCTGTCTTCACCACTTATCCCAATACTGTCAACGTGCTGAAGGATTGCGTTACGCGATACACACGCATGTCATTCTACAGCAGTTGTCTCTCAGTAAATGGGGCGTGGACATAATTAATTTAGTCACAGCCGAGCAACTCAAAGCGCATGCTGCAATGGCCTTTGCATAAGGTGGGCAGGATGCGTATGAATGTGGTGTACACGGCACTGTTGAATAGGTTGGTCACCGGACTGCTGCTGTCGCTGTTGCCTGAAAACTGTGGACAGAAATAATAATTTCATTATTGCTATGTATGAGAAAAGGTCTCATCTTGTCTTGCCTCACCTTGCCATGTCTTGCCTCGCCTTTCCACGCCTTGTCTTGCCTTGCCTTGCCTTGCCTTGCCTTACCTTGCTTTGTCTTGTCTTCCCTTGCTTTGCCTTTACTCGCCTTGCCTTGCGTGCCTTGCCATGTCTTGCCTCGCCTTTCCTCGCCTTGTCTTGCCTTGCCTTGCTTTGTCTTATCTTCCGTTGCTTTGCCTTTCCTCGCCTCGTCTTGCCTTGCCTTGCCTTGCTTTGTCTTGTCTTCCCTAATAAGTTGCTTTGCCTTTCCTCGCCTTGCTTGCTTTGCTTTGTCTTGTCTTGCCTTGCCTTGCCTTGCCTTGCCTTGCCTTGCCTTGCCTTGCCTTGCCTTGCCTTGCCTTGCCTTGCCTTGCCTTGCCTTGCCTTGTCTTGCCTTGCCTTACCTTGCTTTGTCTTGTCTTCCCTTGCTTTGCCTCTACTCGCCTTGCCTTGCCTCGCCTTGTCTTGCCTTGCCTTGTCTTGCCTTGCCTTGCTTTGTCTTATCTTCCCTTGCTTTGCCTTTCCTCGCCTCGTCTTGCCTTGCCTTGCCTTGCCTTGCCTTGCCTTGCCCTGCCTTGCCCTGCCTTGCCTTGCCTTGCCCTACCTTGCCTTGCCTTGCCTTGCCTTGCCTCAGTGCCCTGCCCTGCCCTGCGCACCCTGCCCTGCCTTGCCCTGCCCTGCGCGCCCTGCCCTGCCTTGCCCTGCCTTGCCCTGCCTTGCCTTGCCCTGCCCTGCCTTGCCTTGCCTTGTCTTGCTTTTCCTCACCTTTTCTTTCCACGCCTCGCCTCGCCTCGCCTCGCCGCGCCTTGCCTTACCGCGCCTCGCCTGGCCTTGCCTCGCAATGACAAGTCGCGTCCGAGTCCGGATCCCGAGTGACAAAGGTGGAGTCCTGAGTCCGAGTCCGGAGTCGCCCTTAAATCAAATACTGTATGAGAAACACATTTCCCAATTAGGGAGAGTTTTCCCAAATAAAATATTCAAGTAAACCATCGAGATGAAAATCATTCGATCGACCCAGAAAGATGTTTTTCCCACTCACGTGCTTTTTGATGTACTTGGATTCGTCAAATGTCCAATGGAAATACTCAAATTCGATATTTTGCATGCGCTTCCGCGGATTTGGACTGAGTAGCTTTTTATCGAGCAACCATGCAGTCACGAGTCCGAGTCCGAGTCATCAGACCCATCGTTTTCGCGATTCGCGCCCGAGTCACGACCCATGCGCGTGAGCCGAGCGAGGCATTTTGTAGACGTTTAAAACCCTCGGTCTTGAGGGGTGTCCATACTTATGACCACCAAATAAAGAAAAACTAAGGATTCCGAAAAACAGGCCTGCCCTGCAAGGACATCCACAGGCCCAGGGTCTGTTTACTCTTCATGGGGTTAGACTGGCTAGTGTGATCTGTCCTTGCCTGGGGCGATAAAAAACAGCTGGCTAGTATCAGGTACATTGTGTGTGTTGGCATGGCTGCAGTCACACACGGCCTAGATATGCCCATGCTGTCTATAAAGAGTACTGGAGTACTGGGTAGGGTACTTGCCTGTTACTGGTATGGGAACTGTTCAGAGAGGTTTGTAAAATGCATAGGAAGTAATTTTACCCCCCCCTCTCTGCCAATTAATACATAATTAATTATGTGCCAAAATCGTTACCAACCGATGAGTATTAAGGAGAGTTCAAGGTCAAATGCGACCAAAGGTTCGCGGAGAGGAAGGAGACTCAACTGACCTCGCCCACGAGGAGCCAGGAGACGCCCTGGTCGCTGCTCTTCACCTGGTACTGCGACACCCAGTGCTGTTTGTCGGCCCGCCCCTGGGTGACCACAGCGGTGACGTGGACCCCGGCGGGAAACTCCACCTGGATCCACGGGTCGCCGCTCTGGGAGTTATCGCTGCTCCAAGCGGCCGGACTGCCTGTTCATCGAGGATCGGATCGAGAAGGAGGGAGATGGCGAGGTTTTTTTTAAAGATTTGCCAAGGCGTTCTTTTTGTTCTGTTACGTACGCATCCACGAGTGAGTGCTTTCAGGAAAATGGGTGGTGCCCCAATCGACGAGTAATTAAACAATTTATGCTCAGCTTTTTGACCGGTGCCATTTTGAACAATTTGGTATAGGAAGCTCGCACGGGTTTCGAACCCGTGCCTCTTGCTGTCTAGTGCAGACGTCTTACACTATGAACATCTAAACCGTGAAAAAAGGGGTGAAAATGTCATTTCGCCGTGAAACTAAAAAGTCACTGTGAATTAACGGTGTGTTTTACAGGGAATTCACTGCTTCTCTGACCTGATAAGGACATCTTCAGGTCACTAAAGAGACCCTGAAAAAACCGTGAATATCGAGGGTGGCAAGCTCCTGCCTTGAGGGATGGCTAATTCAATTACCAATAGGGACCACCAGCCCCCATAGAGGTACTAAATGGTGTCCTTGTAACTGTCACCCCCAGATACTTATAATTTGCATCTAGCCATTTACCACCAGGAATGTGGCCTTGGAGACAACTGGTGAAAACACCGACTTGGCTAACTGTGTGCCATGAAATAGGGGTGAAAACACGGTGAATTTTCTTGTCACGGCTAATTGACATTTTCAGCCCATTTTCACGGTTTAGATGTTCATAGTGTTAGCTACTGGACCACCGAGCTGGTCGGGGTCGTCTGAGATCAATAATGATTTGTCTAGTGGATCTACTCACTCGCGTAGTTGAGGCGCCCTCTATTGGGCGTCATCCCCTTCCAGTCTGACGACGCCGTGATCCGGGAGTCGGGGACGCGGCCGTCCTCCAGACCGAGAGCTTGCCCATCCGTGCACACGGCCACGCTCGAAATGCCGCCTTCATTCGAGGCTGTGACCGGGCGGTCTTCCTCTGTAGCCAAATCAAATGACAACAATGATGTGGTTTAGATAAGACTTCGGGCTTTGTATGGTGGGCGTGCATGAGTGTTTGCAGTGACACCATGATTAAGGTCTGTTTTTAAAAGCCCCTACACAACATTTGCACAACCCAAATTTCGACCTGACTAATTTTGTTAAAAGTAACTTACTCAAGTGGAGGTAAATACCAGTATCAGACATGCTGTGAACTTTTAGCGCTTGGAATGCAGCCATTTTCATGAAAATTGGAATTTTGTATGAATTTTAAGAGAGCTTTGCCCCAATACACCGATCCAGTAGGCCACGCCCACCATAGCAACGGCCAATTAGCAACCGCGCACATGCGCACAACGTGTCACACGCCGTGTGCATCCATTGCACTCCCGCAACCACCGAAAACACTTCTTTCTGTTGGACTTTGGTTTGGGAAAGGGCCAAAATATGCACATTTCCTCTCTTGCCAGGGTATCGAGAGTCAGAATTACAATGAAAATATAAACACAGCTTGACCATGGTTAAGGATAAAACTCGGGTTTGCAAAGGAACTGCCGGGTACAAAAGTAAACACAACGAAAAGTGTGTAGTAAAGAATACACAATTTAAAACGTTATGTCAGACAAAATGGCGGCAATGTGTCGGACCTTAAATGGCGCGTTGTGATTGGTCAATTTGTCAAGAGGCGTGGCCTACTGGTTCGGCAGGCATGGATGCCGCCAAAAACAGAGGCGGGAAATTTGAATACGAAAGACATTAGTAAATGGCAGCGAAGGGTGCGGCGTAGAATATAGACATTCTAGCCTTGCAGACATCAGCACCAATAAGGGAAGCATTTAAAGGTCATTAGCAATGATGCAATTTGTTTAGTTAGCACGATTTCAGAGGTACACATTAGGCCCTACTTCATTTTCATTGATGACATGACCATAGGGTTTTTCCTGAGTTTTTATGGGGTTTTTTTACGCAGTGGCTGTTGTTACGGCAGTCGTGCGTGTGGTTCCCTGACTTGATTGTATTTCGTCAGCATTGCAGGCTGGTTGAACCAGTCTATTAACTGATATTCTGGTTCCAAGAGCTAAACATCCTGACAAATACTGTGAAGTCAGGGAACCACACGGACGACTGCCGTATCAACAGCCACTGCGTTTTTTTAACACCGGGTTATTAGCGTACGTTCATACAGAACTTGTAATACGCTTTATAACACTGACCATGAACACAATTTTACGGTACGAAAAAAGAGTTCATTTTGAATTAAACCGGCTCCGACGTGTTGGCAGCTGGGCAGGTTTATCCCAACATAGTGTATACATGTATTAGTTTGTTATTTCGAACGTGCTCACTGAGGTTGAGAACGATGGAAGGACGAACGACAAGATGCATGCAGCCGCGTCTACTGCGTTCTAGTGCACACGTCTTAACCATACAGAATGATGATGACGGCCAGAGCATACTGGCCGGAACGTCGAGTTACCACTTCTTTTCAGAACCACACCTCTTCTTTAAGAGACCTTATTAGGACTCTTGTCAAAAAGATCATCGGTTGAGTATCAGATGATTTGACCCGTCCGATGTCATTTCCACCAGAGAGCCATCGTGTATTTTTCACCCCAGAGTCCAGTACAATCGGTTTTCTACCGGGGGAAATTTTATCGGTCGGATGAATTCAACCGGCACTCAATCGATGATCTTTTTGAAAAGAAACCTTACATGCATGTCATCGCAAACCCTCCTATATTGTTTCACCCTCCATACAAAGCCTTAAGTTTTATTTATGTCTTAACCACTCGGCAAAAATAATCCTGCTAAAATTGTTCATTTCCACTGCTGGTATGGGAAACAGACGGCCATACGACATTCTAAAACCAAAGCCCGATTTGGCATGAAATACATGTATGTCCAATTTTCCATTGGTACATTATCATCTTGAATGAAACGTTACCTTTTTCATCGTAGATGGCTTCTTAATGTTCGAAAGGGACTTTTGTATTCTGACCTCCGAGAGAGCAGGCGCTTTGGGTGGACAGTAAATCGCGCAAACCCCAGTCAGTTCGTTTAGTTATACAATAATATACCGCACGCAAACGCAAAATGTTAACGAAACGCCTGAGAGACGGAATGGCTCAAGGACCGATGTCTTCCATTGGCCTATTGCTGAGAGCGCCCAACGGGAGTGGCGTCGTGTAATTCGCAATGTTACGGTAGTCCATGAAATTTTTGGTCGACCATTTTGTAAATTCTATTGGCCACACGCAACAGAACCTATAAGCTCTTTAAGTATCTTCATCGACTGACCTGCCGAGCAGTTGAGGAAGGCCCGAATCTCCAGCGGGTCGTCGCTGTGCAGAAAGCGGTCGTAGTAGGACACCTTGAAGGGTCTGTGGGGGGCGTGGTTCATCCTCCCGCCCACGTGGACGAGCGTGCACAGACATGGCTCCTCTACCGGGATGACCCATCGGAGTTCATGGTGGGAGCCGGGGTCAGGCTCCTGTCCGATGGTGCAGTCCATGGCTGGAGAGAGTGACGAGGACGAGGAGGGGGTTTTCGGTGTGTTAGTATTAATCTAGCCAGTCTTCAATTTTGCTTCAATCGTCAGTGTTGCGAACCCATAGAGCTCTATAAACAAACTAGAGTGCGCACTCCCCTATCAACGCGCGGTAAGAACGTGTGCCGACATGGACGCGCATTCGCCATTACCAAAGAGGTCAACTTCAGCTCGAAGTGCCCGGATGTCAATAGCAATCGCGCGTAATATGAATGGGGAAAAGTATAGCCGAAAGGTTGTGAATGCGGAAACTGAAATGTTATAGAAATGTTTTTTTAGTAATGAAAGGAAAGGCCATTAATACCTCAAGGGATTGGCGAATTTTAATGTCCTACTTTCATTTGTAAAAATTGGGATTTCTTGAAAAATACTGCAATGATGCCAATCAAACGCCTTCAGTCCTCCAGACATGCAGTGACACAAGTGTCCTGAAAGCCGGGCCGCTCACCGTGCAATTTAAGGGCCCGGACCCTGCCAGATTCTTCGCAGGTCCGCAACACTTTCAAGTGATGGCAGGTGTCACTGTGTCCGGTCAACTGTTAAGCGATATTTCCTTTCTAAAACCGCTGTGCTGCCAACCATCAATGGCGATGCTGCATGTGTGTGTGCTACTGTATGCGTGTACGTGTACGTATGCAGTCTTCGACTCGTCGCGTCGCGTCTAGTTTGCCCCATAGAGATCCATACATTTGCCTCTTTGGTAATTTGGCACGCGTCACGCGATGAGTGCGCAATCTAGTTGATTTGTAGAGCTCTCACTATGAACATCTAAACCGTGAAAAGGGGTGAAAATGTCATTTCGCCGTGAAACTAAAAAGTCACTGTGAATTCACGGTGCATTTTACTGTGAATTCACTGTGAAAATAATCGCTTCTCTGACCTGATAAGGACATCTTCAGGTCACTAAAGAGGCCGTGAAAAAACCGTGAATATCGAGGGTGGCAAGCTCCTGTCTTGAGGGATGGCTAATTCAATTACCAGTAGGGACCACCAGCCCCCATAGAGGTAATGAATGGTGTCCTTGTAAATGTCATCCCCAGATACTTATAAATTGCATTTAGCCATTTACCACCAGGAATGTGGCCTTGGAGACAACTGGTGAAAACACCGATCTGGCTATCTGTGTGCCATGAATAGGGGTGAAAACACGGTGAATTTTCTTATCACGGCTAAATGACATTTTCTGCCCATTTTCACGGTTTAGATGTTCATAGTGTCTATGCGCGAACCCTAGCTGACGCCATTCCCCTTTGCGATACGGCATTGTCAACCAGGCTGTTTGCCTCTTCTCCGACCCGTACACTCTGTCTCTCTTTAAGGTGCAGATCAAACAGGTATCAGATCAGCTTCTTGCCACGATCTGCCTTTCTCTGGACTTCCCTTCCCTGTTCGTACTTGTCATCTGAGTATGGTCTTGCCCTTTGTGTCAATTCCTATCTCCAGCATTCCTGAGTTCCTCCCTGTCTCCTTCCTTCGTTACCCTTAACCCTGACTGGCTTTTAAAGCCTTGCTTTGGGTGAATCTTCATTAAAAAATTAACCCGCCAAAAAAATCGACAGACTCATGACACCGGGCACGAATGGTGGGAATCAACACGCATGTCTCTATTAAAAAAAACATTTTTAAACACATAAATACTTAGTATGGAAAACGCTGAAATGGATGACACTTACGTCGGACCAGCTTTAGTGATTTTTTTTTTGCTTTCGAGTCTTACAAGACAAAACAATCAAAGGTATTGATTTCCCCCCAAGACAAGCGGCACACAGAGACGACTGTAGGCCTATAACGGGAGGGAAATAATGATAAGTTATTGACTATAATTAGCCAGTCCAGTAAAATACAGGACCCATGCGGTGTAGTACATTGGAGAAGCGTTAAGTAGATAAATCATTTCGAAAATGTAGAGATGAAAAAAATAAGCATAAGGCATTATTTAATCATATTATTCACGCCAGAAAAGTCACGAGAAGGTTGCCTTCGACTTTTCTCCTTCTACCCTACCCCCGAGCATGCAGGGGTAAACGTTCCCTGGAGAAAAAGGATTTATTTGGTAGCGTGAACAGGCCGACTGAATTCCCCGGGGAATTTTCGAGAAATTCCCGGGGATTTCGTCTCGTGCGAAAGCCCCTATTGTGTAGTTAGCGCGGACGAGCGGACAATTGACTGTCCATGATAGCCAAGGCACAGCCTAGACAATTTAATATCAATTCGAAACAGGTCAATGAGCAATACAAGTGTTCCATTTAGGTTAATTGGGTTAGGCGTGAACAAGGTTCTAGTGCAGTGCCGAATCGCCAAATATAGGCTGAAACCGTGACACCCTTGAAAAATGGCAAAGGAAACTGTGACTGCACCGGAACTTGAACCTTAGACCTTTGGTTGTGCGTACCAGCGCTCTTACCATCTGAGCTGTCCAGTCCTTGTGAAGGACGAAAACAAAAGTTGACATGACCGGGTTTCGAACCATAGCCTCCATGCCTACCCATAACATAACAATCATAACAATTCATAACAATGGTCAATCGGTTCCAAACTGAATACCGCAACCGTGTGGGTGAATACCGTAACTATATAACGGCCCATCGCTCCGAAAATCTCGCTCCGTTGGCCAAATATGCTCAATTGAATGCGAAAATCTGAAAAACTCATGAACTCAATAATTTTCATGAGATCACGTCAAGATTGAATGATGGCAACTTTTAGAATTTGGATGCACCTATTCCCAGCTTAGATATAATAACACCTTTCGAACTTGCACTTTTGCTAATAATTGAGTTTGAAATTTTCCCCTTAGAGCGCTGTAACGTGACACGCAATGACGTCATGACAACGTCAAGGGTTTGACTCGTTCACAAATTGTATCAATCGAAAGCCAAACCAGGGCTCCATTTCATAACAAGGGTATAGGAATCTTCCTAAATATAATGTTCCTAAATTAAGAGAGCAATGTGCTAAATAAAATGTCTAAACTTATGACAATTATTAAGACACAAATTCAGTCCAGAGATGGAAATGGATTCTTCCTAGTAGATGACCTACATTGGTTTATGAAATAGGAACATGGATGCTATGATGCTTCAGGTTTTGTTTTCTGGAATTCGAAATGAAATTCTTCCTAAGTCCCAGATAGGAATATTCCTGCCTCTAATGAAATAGAACCCAGGCCCCGTCCATTGAAACGCACGGATACCAATTGACCACATCTCATCTCGAGGTTTAAAGGCAGATCATAATTATTCACCCGGCTACGGCATTCTTCCGCGGACGCTATTCTCCCGGTCCCTTTAATACATGTAGTCTGACTGGCCAATTGTCATTACATCATGTTTGTGCATATTCTATATGTAACCCGGCACAGCGACATGAGGAATATCCCACCAAAACACTTTTCGAGTAAACAACGCCTAAAGTCAAAGTATCTTCTCAATTCGATTAAATATTTTGGTTTTTGGGGATTTGTTTTGTATTTTCGAAAAGTTAATGTATTGGAGGAAACTTTGATATCATTTGAAAGCTAATAGTACACTCTTTCACATCATTAGAAAATATCCAAATTTCAAAAGTGGGGGTTATTCTTCATTATGATGTGCGGGGTCACATATACGTCGAGTTGCCGGTCTTGCGACCATGCCTTACCACTGGCAGTAGTGACGAGAAGAACTTCGATGAGCCACAGAGTCACCGCGCTGAAGGAGTCCATGCTCTTGTCTTTCTTTCTCGTCTGCACGTCCAAAGAGGTTCCGATGTCCGAGGCAAAAGAAAAAGTTGAAATATTTCGGTATTATTGGATGTGATGACGTCTGGCCGACTGCTCCGCGTGCACAGAATGCCGTCCGCTTTCTTGAACAATCTGCGTGCGGTATGCGAACAACTGTCCTCCGCTTCACTGGCTCCCTGCTTGCCGACGCCAAGTCAGCGCATCTTAATAACATTGGGCGGTCACCAGTTGGGCAGGACGAGACGCGTTATCACAGCGCGCGTGGCAGGATTGTTTTTTCCTCGCAAATGGCCTCGAAAACAATACAATCGATGAAGGCTTTTGCGGTCTGTGATGTGGCTTTTGCCCGGTCGACTAAAGAAATGTCCTCAGTTCCCAGCGCGTGACAATAAGCTCGTGCTGTAGATTATCATCCCTGGTCTCTGGAGAACGCACGTCCAGTTTGCTGGTATAGATCAAGGCCGCCTGAGTCTGCTGGCGAATAGACGTGGGCGGGACTAAGTTGGTGTATCGAAGCGTGGAGGCAGTGAGTGATATTTCATATTCCTGCGCAGGGAGCCACTGTGGATTAACTTAAAGGTCAACTGCAATGCATTTTGGAATTCGTTTTTATTATTTCAAATAATACTATGGTGTCAGTAAAATACATCCATAGTTTTTTTTTCCGAATTTTAAATGATGGGAAAGAGTGTATTTAAGTTTGGAAGGGGAGCAGCCACGCCCCCGTGGAGGACGTCCTTGGTGACGTCAGCGGATGAAGACTCGGTCCATTACTCTTGTCGGGGAACTATTGTATTGTACGTTCGTGTATACCAACTGTCGCTGCACGTTTTTCAAGAGAACCGATTTCGGGAGTAAATATCGACAAACCCGTTGACACGCCAGCCAGATTCGTAGTTGAAGATTGCAGCAGTGGAATAAACATGTATTTATTCCCTGACGATCCTCGAATAAGCCGCATTTGGACGTCAAAAATCACGCTGACACGACCGAAATAATCCGACCCGTCAAATCGTGCAGTGCAGTGTCCATTTCGAAGCTAGTTTTCACGGAGACCATCCGGGCTCATACGTGTATGGTTTGGCAACGTGTTCCCGTCTGTGGCCATAGGAAAACTATTTTCAGAATCTCTATCTTTGTTATCGACTGAGAATTCATCTGATTCATCTGAAACATAAAAAAATTATGTTTGATCTGGAATTATAATGTACCAATGAACATATTTAATGCCAAATCAGGATTTTCTAATTTTTGCACTTCAGTTGACCTTTAAAGGGGAATGAAACTGCAGCCCACTTGACTTCGTAAACAACTCAGGTCTCTTGTTCTTGTTGGGAACTGCATGGAAAGATTTCCCCAGCTTTTTCCCGCAGACATTTTGACATCGAAAAGCCTGGCAGTACACCACCGTTCAGCTCGCGAGTGTATACAAACTGCACGCAGTATATAGGGGGTACATCCGTCCGGGCCCATGCGTGAGTTTTCCTTTATGATGTCACCCCCCCCCCCCCCCCCCACAGTGATTGGCGGCCCCTTCAAATACATGGCGAGTTGCGGGAACGCAAATTCGACCACTGAATTCCACGATTTTTCCATCTTTATGAAACTCGTAGGTGAGTAGCACATAGGTAATTGTAGGTTGTTTTTAACACCCAATCAGATAAGCCAACATTTTACTCTGGATTTCATTCCCCTTTAAAACCTTCCTGGTCAAGGTTGAACTGCCTACCCCGCCCACCCACACCCCACCCCCACCCGACCCCCACCCCCAACCCGCACCCCGAATCTGATTAGTGTCTACCTTTTTGGAGGCTCCAATCAGATCTTTAATTGCGATTTTATTCGCATTACCTGAAGCCCCTTAGGTCCAATAATCTACCCTTTGTGGAGACAGCAGGTGGATTGGCCTTGGACCATTGTTTACCCATTATTTAAATTATTTAACCTGTCTCTTGGTCCTCCATCACTCACCGCGCGCAGTGAATCAATATCACAACTGAGTACCAGTATTCACCCCATTCACCATGCGTGCGGCTTTTTTGTTTGTTTCCCGTTGCTGAAGCACGACTCGCGGAATGAAGCGAACTCACTGCCACTTGTCAATCAGAGATTAATCAGAGTTTATTCCAATTGACATCGCAGCAATACAAACCCAACTGAAATACACAATATGTGACACGGCATATCATAATGAAGAATAACCCCCACTTTTGAGATTTGGATATTTTTCTAATGATGTGAAAGAGGCGTTGTTTACTCGAAAAGTGTTTTGGTGGGATATTCCTCATGTCGCTGTGCCGGCTCACATATGGTATGATACAATTTTAGAATACGCATGTCACCAACCGACATAGCCTATTATATTATGCCTAATGTTAAAAAGCGTTAGTTATGAGATTATAATCGATCACACAGAAACACAAATTTCAACCATACAATATCAAATTATTACGTATATGTATCAAACAGACTTAATCTCCAATATCACCTACATTTATTTCGGTAATTTAAGAAATAATGTCAAAAAAGGCCATGTGTGAAAGTGCATTGTAATAATCTTCATTATCTTCAATATCTTCAATGTCTTCAATATCTTCAATATCTTCAATATCTTCAATATCTTCAATATCTTCGATATCTTCAATATCTTCATTATCTTCAATATCTTCATTATCTTCAATATCTTCATTATCTTCATTATCTTCAATATCTTCAATATCTTCAATATCTTCAATATCTTCAATATCTTCAATATCTTCAATATCTTCAATATCTTCAATATCTTCATTATCTTCAATATCTTCAATATCTTCAATATCTCCAATATCTTTAATATCTTTAATATCTTCATTATCTTCAATATCTTCAATATCTTCAATATCTTCAATATCTTTAATATCTTCAATATCTTCAATATCTTCAATATCTTCAATATCTTCAATATCTTCAATATCTTCAATATCTTCAATATCTTCAATATCTTCAATATCTTCAATATCTTTAATATCTTCAATATCTTCAATATCTTCAATATCTTCAGCCAGCTCCATCTGACTGGACTATCGGCATGCTATTACCCAGAAAAATGTGAATGAGGTCGTAGAGGTCGTAGGAAACGAGATTTATAAGAGTAGACGGTAAGATGATCACACACTTCACCCTGACAAAAATAATGGCCACACTAGTAGTGGGACAGAGAATTTAGGCTATAATGTGATATCGAATTGACCCAGTGCTTATGTGAAGAGCGTCTGGCTGGGTTTTCTTGGGCAGGTGGCGGCACGGTTGTCCCCCTGCTGCAAGTTCATGCTCTGGAAGGAGAGACGCCGCCTGCTCTCCTGGATCGGCCGAGGCTCGTCGTCGTCGTCGTCGTCGTCGGGGTCGCCCGAGACGCTGGCCCGCCCGTTGGAGCCGCTGGCCGGTTCCGCCGAGCCGCCCAGGTAGCCCAGCCGTCGGAGCACGCCGGTCCACGAGTCCACCGCTTCCCCCTCGGGGATCGGCGGCCGGCCCGCCGCCGACAACTCCCGCCGGGCCTGGGCGCGGTCCTTGTACTTGGCGAGCAGCGCCTGGAACCGCTGGGCGGCCCGGCGCTTGCGGGCCAGCACCTGGTCCGCCCGGCCGGTGACCAGGTCCCAGGCCCGTCGCGTGATCTCCTCCGAGTAGTACCAGTTGGCCGGCGTGAAGCGGATGACCAACTTCTCACGCAGCGTGGTCGGGATCATGTGCGCCTGGCCCGACTCGTTGATCGCTTGCAGGAGACAATCCGTCAGCTTGTTCTCTCCCTATTGGAATGAGAAAAAGGGGACCACGCGTATGTTCTTATTAGTACAATGTTCGCGAGTGTCGGAAGAGGACGAGGAGGATGAGATGGATGGGTAGGATGGGACCATGGGTAGGATAGGGATAATGAAGTGGACGAGGAGGAAGAGGAAGAGGAGAGAAAGGGGGAAGAGGAGGAAGAGTAGGGAGAGGAGGGAGAGGAGGAAGAGGAGGATAGGGTGGATGGGATGGATGGGAACCATGGGTAGGATTGGAAGAATGAAGAGAACGAGGACAAGGAGGGAGATGAGAATGAGGAGGAAGATGAAGATGGGATGGATGCTTAGGATGGGACCATGGGTAGGATAGGGAGCATGAACAGGAAGAGGAGGAAGAGGAGGAAGAGGAGGATGGGATGGATATGTAGGATGGAACCATTGATAGGATAGGGAGAATGAAGAGGATGAGGAAGAGGATGATGAGAAGGATGAGGTGGAGGAAGAGGAGGACGAGGATAGAAGAGGCGGAACAGGAGGATGGCATGGATGCGTAGGATGGGACCATGGGTAAGATAGTGAGAATGAAGAGGATGAGGAGGATGTGGAGGATGAATAGGAAGAGGAAGAGGATATCTTGAAGGATCGGAAATGCTGCACGTACCTTGAGCCTGAAGCACACCAGGCCGAATTCCACTCTGCCGACTACTTCGAACCTGTCGTCTGCGCCGACTAATGTCTCGAACAGCTTCGCCAGCGAAACGTGCTGCAATTGAAATACATATTATAGGCGTCAATGGATTGACAAAAATCACGACAACAGGCAGGATAGAGACTGTCTGAGACACGGCAAGGTTTATGTTGTTATATTTTGGCGGCGCTGTGGATATTGTCCACAAATTTGGGCCTCTTCGTGTCCACGGCACAAGCTCGGGAATCGGCTCAATTTCTGGCGTCAACGTGCGAGTAATAGGTCACCAAAATCAGGCTTCTGGCAATGGATTAAGGAAACAATGCACAGAAACATTGAAGTTATGAATGGTGGAAATACCATGCAGGAGGTTTGCAGAGACACCATGTACATCATCTCTTACATGGTGTCACAGCAAACCTCATACTTAAGGTCTCTTGTCAAAAAGATCATCGGTTGAGTGCCGGTTGAATTCATCCGACCGATAAAATTTCCCCCGGTAGAAAGCCGATTGTACTGGACTCTGGCTATCCGGTGGAAACGACAACGGACGGTTCAAATCATCTGATACCCAACCGATGATCTTTATGACAAGAGGCCTAACATCAACAAAGGATCTGTACTTTGTTTTGTAGCTGCTGATTCGTCGAGCTTCCTATATTGGTTGAAATTAATTTTATCAATTGTATGCGTTCAAGGGGCCACCGTACCGATCTTATGAATTCCTGCAGACCCTCCACACCGTACGTCCGTATGACGAACCATAGTTTCAGCGCTCGGAATCGGCGACTCAGTGGAATGGTCCAGTTCTGGAGGAGAGGTGAAGTGAAGTTGGAAAAGGTGAAATGCATTCATTATAATGAGTGCATCGTTCCTGGATGAAGAAATGGAGTTTAACTCCGCCGGCGATAGCGAGAGGTGAAGATGCACAAGGATTTGGTGATGTGACGGTGGTGCCGGCGAAGGTGATGAGGACGATGAGGATGATGGGGATGATGGGGATGATGGGGATGATGATGATGATGATGATGATGATGATGATGATGATGATGATGATGATGATGATGATGATGATGATGATGATGATGATGATGATGATGATGATGATGATGATGATGATGATGATGATGATGATGATGATGGAAAAAAGTCGAGGGTGAAGATGGTGAGGAGAATGAGTTGGATGAGGGGTAAGTAGTAGGGTAATGCAGAGGAAGGTAAGGAGGAAGATGGTGAGGAGGGGGACACAAATGAAGGGGCGAGGAGGAGGACGTGAGGATAGGATGATGGGATAAATCAGGAGAATGGTGAGAGAGATGGTGAGGAGGAATATTATAAGAAATGTGAGGAGGGTGAGGCCCAGGGTGACGGGAATGAGAAAGATTATGAGAAGGAGGGGTAAGAAGAGGGGGTGGGGAGGAGGAGTAGGAGGGTGGGGAAAGTGTGGAGAATCGTAGGTTGAGGAAGAGGGTATATACGGACAAGGAGGGATGTGATTAAAGGGAAGGAGGTGGATAGGAATGCCAAGATAGTGCCAAGTATGGTGAGGGTGACATTGAGGAGGATGACCGCCTATTTGTCTGTATACTTTTCTGTGGAGCACCATTTTACAACATGAGATAAAACACCCAAAACAAGGCTACCGGTATAAACCGGTGAGGGGAAACCCCGCGCGCTATTGCAGGTGCAAGAGTCTATACGGGCAGTCAATCTAGGAAATCTAGGCCCAACTCCTGCGTTGCATCGCGTGCAAACGTCGGCGGCCACAGAAGCGCGGAAGGGGGGGGGGTGATGATGAGGTCTTTATCATACCCTGTAGTCCAGCAAGTGCTTCTCGGCGTCCGAGTGCATGTAGTAGATGCGGTCAATGGAGAGTGCATCCAGGAGCTCGCTCTTGTTCCTGACCCTGTATGGACGGGAAATAAAATACATAAAAACAAAACCACCCGAAGTGTCTGGGAGGTAAGGTCTCTTGTCAAAAAGATCATCGGTTGAGTGCCGGTTGAATTCATCCGACCGATAAAATTCCCCCCGGTAGAAAACCGATTGTACTGGACTCTGGGGTGAAAAATTCACGATGGCTCTCCGGTGGAAATGACATCGGACGGGTCAAATCACCTGATACTCAACCGATGATCTTTTTGACAAGAGTCCTAAGAGGCGAGTGCACCTCTCCATATCTTGGCTGGCTTGGGCTCGGTTTTTGGCTGAGGCTTTGTCTCGATTTCTTTCTTCCGTTTTTAAGTACAATATCATGAATAAGGGGGAGCTTTTGGCTTCAGTTTTTGAGAAGATACTCCGATTTGAAAATAATAATAATAATAACAACGGGCATTTATTGCGCGCTGGTATCCACCTCAAGAGACGCTTATGGCGCAGTACAAGAAGAATACTAAAGAAAAACAGAAATGATTAAGAACGATTATAACTATTAACAAAGAATCTTAAAATTTAGTGGGCCTGACGTTTCGATCCTAGCAGGACCTTTCTCACTCTGCCTTTGAGAAAGGTCCTGCTAGGATCGAAACGTCAGGCCCACTAAATTTTAAGATTTGCATTTTGGTAATTTTAGTCAGTAAGCAGTTTGCAACGTTTCTGTATATCACGTATTAACAAAGAAATTAACTTTTAACAAAGAAGTGGTATTTTAGGGCTTTGAACTCAGAGATTGAATTAATAGAACGAATATTGAGCGGCAGTGAATTCCAGAGACGGAGACCGTCATTAGAAAAAAGATCGATCACCCCATGAATTGTGAGCATTAGGGACAGCAAGCAAAAGGAAATCGGAGGATCTTCAGCACCTTTATAGGTGGGGTTGCACATGGTCAACAAGTCGGCTTGGTATATCGGGGAGCGATAAAAAGCTTCCAAGAAAAAGCCTCAACGCCAACCAGAGGCCACAATGATTATGCGCTTTCTTGTTTTGGATCAAAGAGCAAAGCTGAAGCCGTCGCCTCAACTGGGTTTCGAAAAAAAAAACTAAAGATATGGTTTTCAACATTGACACACCATGTCAAACGAAACGAGTTGAGGCAACTCAAAGTCATCAGCTCGGTAGAAATGGGAAGACCAAAAGCTATTTTTAAATGCTTCCATTTACCACATGACGGAGCAGTCCAGTCCCACGTGCATCCACTTGACGGGGTTGTAGTTGAATGACGTCACGTGCTGATTGAAGGGTTCAATGAATATAATAAGGTCTCTTGTCAAAAAGATCATCGGTTGAGTGCCGGTTGAATTCATCCGACCGATAAAATTTCCCCCGGTAGAAAACCGATTGTACTGGACTCTGGGGTGAAAAATACAGGATGGCTCTCCGGTGGAAATGACATCGGACGGGTCAAATCATCTGATACTCAACCGATGATCTTTTTGACAAGAGTCCTAAAGCAGAAAACAAAACGCCATTGAAGCACTATACGTACAAACTCTGTCAGGTCAAACTCAAGCACGAATTCCCAGCGTTTCTTGTAATCTCAGGGGCCAATTTCATTGATCCGCTATAAATAACGGCTTAATCATAAGAAGCCTTTCTCGGGATTCAGACATTAGGATCAACCTGGACGACACGGACTCGGATTCGAAAGACGTGACTCGGACTTGGATTCGATATTATGTGACTCGAATACAAGTCTGAGTTGAAGTGGACTTAAGGCCCTATAAACAACCTGTAGCACTTTGTCTCTCAGAGAAGGGACCCTGAATGCAGAAACACACAAATTGACCTAAACCATAAACCCCCAACACTTCATGACTTTGTACAGTAGTCCATACCACGCAGTTTAAAGGGGGGTTCGCTCCCTCAGTCCCAGGAGAGGGATGCAAATTCAGGCGAAGTCACCAACCCCTGTGCCCTGCCATAGGTTTCTGCACATGCCCTTACCTACCCTAAGAAATGGGTTCTACTATCTTGTTTCCAACTAAACCTGGACTGGTTCAAGCTACCCCAATGTTTCACAGTTCAACAAACTGCCTGATCTTTAGACAAAACACATACCACTTTGTAATGAAGTTACTGTTTCATAGATATAATATTATGAAGGTTTGCGTCGATGACAATGTAATTCAATGAAGGTAATCGTAACGTAATTACATTCTCCTCGACGAAAACAGCATGTAATATCTATGACGCAACGCGGTACCCGCCGCTATACATTATTCGAGTCCGCCACACGACCTCGACTAGGTCGGTGGTCAAGGGGTTAAGATGTTCGCACTAGAAAGCAGCAGAGTTGCGGGTGCGAATCCCGCCGGAGCTGCCAGATATGTTTTCATCAGGCATCGGGCAAAGCACTGAGCACGCATGCAGTACTTAACACGTCGAGCAGGGCAAACCCTCATTGAAGTGAGTTACTGCATGTAAAGAATTACAAAGTAGCATTTTCGGGTGAGTGCGTCATCACAGGGGTCACGGCTGCTGACAAAGAGCACAACTTTAACCGGTCTCTTCTAAAAAACAAAAGCCCATCACATCACTTCGATAGAACCAAGTGGTGTGGTGCCGACCTGGAAGCCTTTGAGAAGGTATTGGAACTCCGGACAGATGAGGGAGTTGCCCCCGTAGGCTCCGTCTATGTGCAGCCAGAGGTCTCTCTCCCGGCACACCTCCCCAATCTCCTCGATGTTATCCACGGCTGCGCTGCTCGTCGTGCCTATGGTCCCACAAACCTGGGTACAGGCAACCACAAAGTGATATCCACATTGAAACGCCAGGCCGCTCCTCTGTAAGAGCCAACTTTCTCACAGGCTCTCCGATAATAACTTCATGATGTATATTTCTATTCATTTCTAAAGGCGAACATGTAGGGGCCCAATGTTTCAATCACCGCAGAGCATTTTGTCAAAGATTTCTCTGTAGGCCTATATAATATATATTATCAAGAATGGTGTGTGTTGAGTAGTTTGGAAACAATTTGTAAGCAGATTACGAACTCAAAATCCACTCAAGAGAGTGATACTCACAAAGAAAGGTACAAGTCCATTGGCTTCATCCGTCTGAAACAGCAAATAGAAGGTGAAATCAGATAAGGGTTTTAATAGAGAAGTGTGCACGTATATCATTTGCCATTAGCCTGTGACACGGCGGGGACTAGTTGCAAGTTTAGGAATCAAAGCACCGCAGTGTTCTATGTACAGATAAATAGGACGATAGTAGAATGAGTTATGCAATGGGTGTGCTAATGTCCACTATCATCTTTTTTTGCTAGCGAAGTAAGGAGAAGGCCGAGTATCGAAGGTAAAATTTGAATCAAAGTAAGGGACGACACTAATCACAGAGTAGTCGTATTCAGTAAGGGTTCGTGCTACCCGACGTGATAATTATCACTTTGTAATTATCATAAAGTATGGACACACAACTTGTTTTAATGAGGGGCCTTTGGAGTCAATAAATTGACTGATATATTGCAGAATAAATTAAGGCTCAAGACAAGTATCAAAGCCGAGTATCAGAGGTAGGCCTATAGTCTGAATCAAAGTAAGGCAGGACACTAATCATAATACAAGCCAGTAGTAAGTAGACATTTGCAAAACCATTCTAGCCTGATGCCGAGTTAATTGCTATACCAATAATATAGGGCGCCGTGGCGTGGCGTTATATTTTACCATGGGCAAAGTTGATGACTCCCGCTGGCGTCAACGTATACGAAGGGGCATAATTCGGGTCCCCGTGACATAACAGTATCAGAAGTCGATTTCAATCAACGTTCTTGGCTTATTATGTATAGGGAATTTAAGGCTGCGATTTGACAACATTCTGACTGAGCAGCTTCTATGATTGTGTAAGCCACACTCTCACCTCAATGGCCTTACGAAGCGTCTCCCCGCGCAGAGAGAAATTTCCGTCAGTCGGCAGAGAGCGTCTCTTCACGAAGGAGATGTTGGCGGCCTTCTCGACCGACGAATGGGCCTTTATTATTTTTTCGGAGGGAAAACAGAAGCAATCTGATTACAACCGATGAACCACTTTCTCTCTACTGTGGTTCTCAAGCTCCTCCGTGGGAAGTTGGAAGGGTGTATAGTTACGGTGACACCGTGTGCAGTATACATGTACCTCTTCCGAGAGCTTCCGAGTGTGAGTGAATACGGCTCTGAGAAGAGCAGCAGCAGACGTGGGCCCCTGTTAGACCTATAGGCCGTTTTTTTTAACGAAAAGAATGCTTGGGATCGGGCTATATAGGATTCAGTCACATTTCTCTTGGCCGTTATAATGTCACAGTTATCTAGAAACAAGCGTTTGACCCAAGTTTCTCGGCGAATACTCCGTAATTTTCGGGGTTTGCCAGAAGAAGCCTAAGCCCGAGCCTGGTCCATTTCATTCGTAAAGGGCCCTAGATTGTAAAACTACACGGTGTCACCGTAGACCGTCTACAATGTGAATCCATAACTCAATCCTTTCTAATCATTGGCACATGTCGAAAACCTAGCGCCCCCACCCCGGCAAAGACTAGTTGACAATTTGGGAAGGCCACCATATAAGGGCAGGGCTGGATTTCACAAAGTCTTACGATGCATCGTAACTCACCTTACGGTAGACAACCCATCGTTAGTTGTGATAGGCAGTATTGTTTCTGTGCATCGCCCGTCGTCTTGCGATTGGTCGTAAGTTACGATGAGTTTGGTGAAATCGACTGGATAGATAGCTCAGATGGGAGGGCGCTGATACGTTAATCCAATGGTCTTGGTTCAAGTCCCGGTTCAGTCAATTTGAAGTTTTCTTTGCCAGTTGTTCAATTTGTTCCAAAGTTCCCAGTCAGTTTTTCAATTTGTTTCAAAAGTCGCAAAACCTTTGCAGTCAAGTTGGAGTATACCATTAAAAAACGATGCCAAAGGTCTACCGTCTTCATGCCTTAGTTTACTTTTTTTTTTTAAATACAATGAGGCTGGGAATAGGCTGGTTCCCGTCCCCTACCTGGTCTCCGGAGGAAAGCTGACGGTCTTATGCTAATCAGGCTTGCCTTTCCCAGAATGCAATGCTGTGACGTGACTTGGCTTGTGCCGGCTTTCTCTCATTCCGAAAATGTCCGGAAAATTCCGAATTCATTTTCGATAACTTTCGGATCGTAATTGCTACTATATCGGCAATTTCCGGCTGTGTGGTTCAACTGAATCAGCTGAATATCAGCTGGGGTATCAAAGTAACATGTCTGTATATTAAATTCTAGGGAACAACTTACTAGGATATGATTCATATTATTGAGTTCATTCCCCGTATTTCAGGAGTTTTTCGGACAACTTTTTTTCTCCGGATCCCTACTATAGACTGAATCTTTAATTTTATCTGCGGAGTCATTTCCGCATGCAACACAATTTTCCTCGTTGTGATTGGCCAACGCGTTCCAAACTCTTGAGGGCGTTATTTCCTTCGCGTGGCCAAAGGGCGCTGGTGTACAAATGATCAGGGAAAGGAGAGAGCGCTCTCCGTATACCGTACCTCTTCGGAGAAGTAAGCCACCAGCTTGGACAGCAAGATGCAGTCGTCTTCGTCTGGCGTCTCCTCCTTCAGGCGGTTGATGGTTCGGGTCCTGGCGGCAAACATGCAGACCAGGGTACACTCGCTGGACGAGGCCTATGGACAGCACAGTTGGAAACAATTTGCAAACAGATTACGAACTCCAGAATCACTGAAGGGAGTGATACTCACAAAGAAAGGTACAAGTCCATTGGCCTCATCCGTCTGAAACAGTATTAAGGAAAGGTCAAATCAGATTAGGGTTTCAGTGTGGACGTATGTGATTTGCCATTAGCCTGTGACACGGCGGGGACTAGTTGCAAGTTTAGGAATCAAAGCAACGCAATGTTTTATGTACAGATAATGGGACGACAGTGGAATGAGTAACGGGAGTGCAAAATATCCACTGAAGTCCTTTTTATGCTACCGAGGGAAAAGACCCAGTATCAAAGGTAAAGTCTGAATCAGAGTAAGTGACGACACCAATCATAGAGAAGTAGTCGCACTCACTAAGGGTTCGCGCTGTCCGACCTGTGATAATTAACACTTTGTGGTTATCATAAAGTATGGACCCACAACTTGTTTTAATGAGGGGCCTTTGGAGTCAATTAATTAAGTGATATAATTTTAAGGCTGAAGACAACATTGGTGTTCAATGTTAAATTTCGTGCCTATTTAGGAACATAATTGGGGTTTTAAATGTGACCTTATCTGGCTGTGGACGTGGAGGGGTGCTTCTCAAAACCCTTGCAGAAATTTGGGTTGGACTTCTACTCAATTTGGGGGTGTGTTATTTTCCCTGGGGTTAATTAGCAGAAATTTCATTCGACCTTCCGACAAGCACCGGCCCAAATGGCTCTGCCTCTGATCGGTGGAGGTCAAATACTCACCTGATCCACAGCCAGATGGACAAACCACATGCCTCCCTAATGAAGCAATTAAGTGCTGGTCATTGGAAAGGCCCAATGGGTAACTTGAAGCGGATAGCTCAACCGAAGACAATGCGTGTTTATTGCCATTACGTACATGCACAAGGCATGGCAGTAGAGACACATATGAAATCGGATATTGTTGTACATACAATTATGCACACTTCTAAACCCTACCAATTTTTTGTAAGATATAACCTGAATCCTGCAAAATCCTTCTATCCTTCCTTGTTCAAAGCTCCATGTGACCTGAATCCTGCAAAATCATGCAGTACTGGCTACTGTGGACCATTGCCTGAATCCTGCAAATTCCTGCACTGAGCTTATGAAGTTTTAGTCCACATTCTAAACAAACACTCTTTTCAGCTTAGAACAATGGGCCCTTTTTCGAACGGATACTCTCTTGACAAAAGCCACAACGACGTCCGAATTGTTACCAGCAACCTGCATTTTCCTACAGGCAACATCGCCTTATGCCCTCAATCATTCCTACAGTGTGTCAACTCTCATGTGCCCTCAATCCTGCAAAATCCTTCTCCAGCACTTTGAAACTAGTAGCCTGTATCCTGCATTTTCCTACAGTGACATAAACCCTAATGCCCTGAATCCTGCACAAGCCTGCAATGTGTCAACTCTCATACGTGCCCTGAATCCTGCAGAATCCTGCAAAAGGCAAATAGGATTCTGCAGGATTTGGGAAGGTTAGGGTTAGGCCCAATACAACATTGGGAAGATCAGATTTCCTTCTAATTTACACACTTTGTAGATGATCATGATAGAATCCTAACGTTGAAATCTTACGGTCTGGGATGCTGTAGAAATCTTCACTCAAACATCCATCGTCAAAATAATAGTTTATTACTCGCGAGTAATAAACTATTTCTTACACTACAGAACGGTGCGAAAACCGTGACGGTTTTTTGCCTTTTTCTACTTTTGAGCTGAAACATTTGCAGGGTTTCTTTTTTGGAATGTTTAATGTTTAAAGCCCCTACATAAACATTGGTAAGATCGAAAAACAGAAATGTTCACCAATTTACATGAAACATATACAGTTTGAAGATTGTTACAATAGAAACCTCGCACTGAAATATTTCTGCCTAAAATGTTGTATTTTGGGAGAAAATAATAAAAGAAAAAAGTTTAAGTCTCACCGAAATCTAAACTATTTCGGAACAGTATGGCGTTAAATGCTGCATTTTCGCGAAACAAATGAAGCGGCAGGGTCTTTAAAGAAGAATGAAACCCAGAGAAAAAAGTTGGCTTATCTGATTGGACGTTAAAAACAACCTAATTACCTATGTGCTACTCACCTACGAGTTTCATAAAGAGGGAAAAATCATGGAATTCGGTGGTCGAATTCGCGTTCCCGCAAACCGCCACCATTTTGAATGGCCCGCCAGTCACTGCGGGGGGGGGGGGGTATGACATAAAGACGGGCAACTCCCACATGGGCTCGGACGGATGGACCCCTTACTATTCTCACCTGGATAACGCCACCACCGCTGCAGCCCTCGGTGTACGGTAGAAGCTCCTTGGGTAGGTTCATCATGCGCCCCACCCAGTCCACCATCACCGTCTCCAGCTCAGTCAGGACCGGGCTGGCAATCTGTGGGTTTGAAAGTGGAACACAAACACAAAAAATAGTTCCTGTTTTTGTTTCTCTTCTAGCTGGACTTCCTAGCATTATATTTGAACCTTTAGTTCGGAGTTCAAAGGTCGGCTGCTCGCCTCATAGTGAAAGTAAGGAAGTATGACCCGATTTCCAGTCCTGAATTGTCTTTAAATAATATTGTTTTGAGCTTATAAATGTCTACGTGGCAATGCCCCATCCTATTTGAAGTTAAGTGGACAGTGAGTGTCTAGGAAGTTGCTGTCCCAAATAATGTCACAGGTAAACGCTGTTATATATATTTCGCGGATCGTGCATTTGTAAATATTGCTCCAAAAACTATAGAATTATCATTCCGTATATTGACACGACCCACTGACCCAGTCAATCAAAGTAAATTTTATTGTAATTGAAACAATTTGTAAAGTAATCAGCGCCTTTGATCTCTTCTACGTGGAATTGTTTGCGCTTTATAAATGAAAGCATCATTATCTTCGTCGTGGTTGTCGTAGTCGTCGTCGTTGATCGTTGTCTTCGTTGTCGTCGTCGCCGTTGTCGTCGTTGTTGTCGTTGTGGTCGTTGTTGATGTCATTGTTGTCGTCGCTATCGTCGTCGTTGTCATTGTCGTCGTTGTCGTCGTCGTTATTGTCATTTTCATCGTTGTTGATGTCATTGTTGTTGATGTCATTGTTGTCGTTGTCATCGTCGCTGTTGTCATTGTCCGTCGTCGTTGTTGTCGTTGATGATCATTCACCCAGCTAAAGCTAATGGATCCGAGGCCAGCCGACAGAAACTCGGCCAGCATAGATGGGTAGGAGCTCCCGCCTGGGAAGTAGGCGTGGAAATGGGGGTGCTGCCAGTGGGCCAACTGTGGAGACAATCAGAGAAGAGGTGCAATGTCAAAGCGTTGCGGAAACAAACGTGCTTGGTCTGGCCTTATCAGACATGTTGGGAGTCTGTGACTGACTTTAGCCTGCCTCGTTCTAGATTTCCGGGGGTATTTTTTTCTCCTAAGATTTGTTTGTAGAGTAGAGCGTGTTGACCACTGTACGTGGTGATCCCGGTGTGTGAGCTCACATGAGTACGACTTGCTGCTGCATGCATGATGATTAGTATATAGCAATGCTTTGTAGCGGGAGTGTTGACTTTCACTTGTACAATCCTTCTGTTGACCAATAATGTAACCAAGTGATGCTTTGAGGAACCTTGGTCAAAGTTTAAGTTCAATGTTGCCTAACATTTTAGCGATAAAAATATTAATTTTTATCAATAAAAATAAATTTCACCTGTGCAATGATCGGGTCCAAATGTTGGACCGGCAACTTTTGGCTTCATATTGTCCAACATTTTGTTTTAACAGAGTGTCCCTCGGAACAAGTTGAGTAAACCTTTCTCAGAGGCATTCGTCCCCGGAGAAAACCCCAGCACTGGGTGAAATTTCAGCCAAGAACGCGGTCCGTGGAGACGGCAAGTACGCTTTATTTGATTTCTGTTTTTTTTTCTTCTAGCATTAAATTTTGTAAATTGTTTATAGTAGTGGCAAGGGGCGCAGAATGTTGAACCCCGCGGCAACAATTTGTGAGCTAGATCGTACGACTTTCTGCTGATGGATATGTAGCAATGGTAGATTTGTAGCACTACCTGTCTACCCACGGTCTGTCTGTGTGTGTGGCCCAATTTTTATGCAATCCCGTTGATTTCATGGCTGCCTATACTTACGTACTTTAAAAGCCCAATACAACATTGGGAACATCGGAAAAACATCGATGTCCACAGATTTCCTTCTAATTTGCACAGTTTGTAGATGGTCATGATAAAATCCTCATGTTGAAATCTTACGGTCTGGGATGCTGTACTTCCCTATAAATCTTCACTCAAACATCGACAAATAGTTTATTAATCGCAAGTCATAAACTATTTCTTACGCTACCCCCCCCCCCCCCCCCCCGGCACAGAATGGTGCAAAAACCATGACGGTATTTTTACCTTTTTCTACTTTCTCTGATCACCATTTGAGCTAAAACCATCGCAGTATTGCTTTTTGGGATGTTTAATGGTTTGACACAAAAACTGTGGCAATCTTTTGACCTTTACCAATGGGGCCTGCAGGCTAGCAGGCAAGGTATATTTGCGATTGCGGGCCTACATCATCGCATTGCCACTGCAAGATGTATATCGATACTCAGTAACATGTCTCTAATACCCGTTATAATGTCATAGCCATAGGCAACTAAAAGCTTTGGCCCCAGTTTCTTGGTGCAACATAAGCCCAAGCATTTTACGAATCAGGGTCGGGCTCAGGCTTTGTCTCCGTCTGACAAAACCTGAACTTGAATAGAGGTTGTGTTTTGTCGCCGAATTCAAAGGTTTGATGACTTGTTAAGTCCAGAGTATTCACCAGGAAACTGCGAGGGTAAGGAGAAGGGAGATCAAAGTCACTATGTCTCGTTGCTGGTATAGCGACGAATTCGGTTGCTAGAACTGCTAACCTTCGTCATGCATGCAAACTGCATGAGGCCAACACTATGAACATCTAAACCGTGAAAATGGGCTGAAAATATCATTTAGCCGTGAAAAGAAAATTCACCGTGTTTTCACCCCTATTTCATGGCACACAGTTAGCCAGGTCGGTGTTTTCACCAGTTGTCTCCAAGGCCACATTCCTGGTGGTACCGGTAAATGGCTAGATGCAATTTATAAGTATCTGGGGATGACAGTTACAAGGACACCATTCAGTACCTCTATGGGGGCTGGTGGTCCCTACTGGCAATTGAATTAGCCATCCCCCAAGGCTAGAGCTTGCCACCCTAGATATTCATGGGTTTTTTCACGGTC
This sequence comes from Luidia sarsii, assembly GCA_949987565.1. NCBI lineage: Eukaryota > Metazoa > Echinodermata > Asteroidea > Paxillosida > Luidiidae > Luidia > Luidia sarsii. The sequence continues at coordinate 16,791,994 of OX465102.1, read as the reverse complement.
TCTTTAGTGACCTGAAGATGTCCTTATCAGGTCAGAGAAGTGATTATTTTCACAGTGAATTCACTGTAAAATGCACAGTGACTTATTAGTTTCACGGCTTTTTCACGGTTTAGATGTTAATAGTGAGAGATGGCATCGTTATCGTCTACTCACCCCCGGTACTATCTTGTCCTGAACGTCTTTCATGATGTCCGCCCAGGGCTCGGGTTTCTCGGGCGCTCGGCTCGGCAGGAGCTTGTGCAGGTAGCCGGGCGCCACCGAGGGCAGCACCGGCCGCTCGCCCACGTCGCGCAGGTACCCCGCGATGAAGTCGGCGCTCTCGCAGGCGGCGCGACGGAAGGTGTCCGAATCCATGGCGGTCCAAGCTTCGGTCTGCTGTATATAGCTGGCCTGGCCTCAGGGAGGAGAGGTGTGGTCTGGCCTGGTGCGGTGCGGTGTGGCCTGGTGGTGTGGTTGTGATATGATGATATATAATAATGACAATACAAGCGGTATTTATGGTGAACTTCTGTTGGTCAAGTACAGACTGAGAGCTAATCCAGGAATGAATATAGGTCAGAGGTTACATGAATATGCATGGTCCTAATACATCTCATTACATCCCCCCTTTTGAGAATACAATCTATGAATAAAAGTGAGGATTAAATGAACTAGATTCTGTTTTAAAATTTTGGAAATCCAATGAATTTTTCTGTGTGTCCATTGAATAAACTGGGTTTTTTGTGTGTTTTTTTTGGGTTTTTTTTTATGTACTCTGTTGAACCAAGTAGGAATCTTTCTACTTTATTTTTTTTTATTAGCTTTTCCGCCGCTTCCAGGGAAGCGGAAAAGCTATATCTTTTGTTCTGATTTTGGTTTTTCTTCTTCTTCTTCTCCCCCAAAGCCCATAGACAATGCACAGGGGTTTTGTAAGCACGACTTTGGTCATTGAACAGACTTGGATTTTTTTCAAACGTGGCAAATGCATAAAGCCCATGCTGAAATTGATCCTAAACACCTTGATATCATCATGACGTCATCACGTGTCACGTGACATTGCTTTAAAGGGGCAAATTTCAAAATCCATTAAAAGCAAAAGTACAGGTTCGTTTGGTTTCAACTTTGCACTGTATCTAAGTTGGGAAAAGGTGTGTCCAAAAATTGCCGTCAATTGACCGTGACGTCATCTCATGAATATTTATGAGGTCATGAACTTTTCAGATTTTCACATTGAAATGAGCATATTTGGCCAACGGAGCGAGATTGTTTGCATTTTTTCTTTGATATCTATTGGGGACATGGTTAAGAAACACCTTCCGGAGCCAAAATGTCATTACGCAATCATGACGTCATCAAAACGTGTGATTTTGAAACACATGTAAGGCATTGGCCAATCATCTCAAAATTTGGTATGTAGTTAGCTATCGTGGTAGACATTCCAAATCTAAAGTTTGGAACCAAAGGGCCATTGTTTATAATTATTATGAATTTTTGAATACCACACTCAATGAGTAGGAATGGGGCTATTCTATGACTTGTTAAAAACAGAAGCGGAAAAGCTCTATGCTCTGTTTCACAACAGACATATATTTCTCGTTTATCTATTTTTCTATTCATTTTTTTTTCAAGGTGATAATTATACAAAAATGTTGCAAACTGCTTACTGACTAAAATTACCAAAATGCAAATCTTAAAATTTAGTGGGCCTGACGTTTCGATCCTAGCAGGACTTCCCCCAAGATCTTCCCCCCTTCTCACTAATCCCTACCCTACTCCTTGCACTTCCCTTTGATCTCTCCCTACCAGCTTTACTCTTTGTCCTTTGTTTCTCATCCGTGTCCTATTCACTCTCTTTCCCCTTCCTTCGTGTACATGTATCTGTTTTGTCCTTGTCACTCTGCCTTTGAGAAAGGTCCTGCTAGGATCGAAACGTCAGGCCCACTATATGTTAAGATTTGCATTTTTTTTGCCAATGCAAAATCGGCCAAAATAATTGCTGAAAAACATTCAAGGTTAAGGGCTAGAGAAAAGAAAAGGAGAAAGAGAGGGACTCAGGAAGGCTGGAGATAGGAATTAAGATTCCCTTTAAAAAAATGTTTTCACGAAACTGGTATTTAGAAAAAAAACTCAAAACCGGGAAATTTGTGATGGGTAAGAATCCGTCGCAAATTGAAATTGGGGTTGAAGTTAAAGACATACGGTCCAATTTTCCATCAAGAAAGGGATTGATGTTGAAAATAATGGGAGCATTAATAAAACATCGTTTTTTACTCGGTTGTATACACCTTTTTTCAGGTTTTATCAGACGGAGACGAAGCCTGAGCCCGAGCCTGATCCGTGGATTCGAAAAGGGTCTTAGATACATATCACACTTCACCGGGATCCACACTTTCAATCAAACAGTTTGCTCTCTCTATCCCCTTCCCCTCCACCCCCTCCCCCCTCCCGTATACAGTGGGACGTAGTTTGCGACAGGGGTCCGCTCAGGCAGCTCTCCAAGACCCTGGTCATGGTGGGCAAGATGGTAGGTTCCCTCATCTGCGGCCAGCTGGCCGACCTGGTCGGACGCAAGAAGGCCTTTACTCTGGCCATCCTGCTCATGGTGAGTCTGCTTCGCCAATTTTAACCCAGTGCTCTGCAAATCTCAACCAGCGCTCTGCCATTCTTAACCAGCGCTCTGTCGATCTTAACCAGTGCTCTGCCAATTTTAACCAGCGCTCTGCCATTCTTAACCAGCGCTCTGTCATTCTTAAACAGTGCTCTGTCATTCTTAAGCAGTGCTCTGTCATTCTTAACCAGCGCTCTGCCAATCTTAACCAGCGCTCTGCCAATCTTAACCAGCGCTCTGCCATTCTTAACCAGCGCTCTGCCAATCTTAACAAGCGCTCTGCCAATCTTAACCAGCGCTCTGCCATTCTTAACCAGCGCTCTGCCATTCTTAACCAGCGCTCTGCCATTCTTAACCAGCGCTCTGTCGATCTTAACCAGTGCTCTGCCAATTTTAACCAGCGCTCTGCCATTCTTAACCAGCGCTCTGTCATTCTTAAACAGTGCTCTGTCATTCTTAAGCAGTGCTCTGTCATTCTTAACCAGCGCTCTGCCAATCTTAACCAGCGCTCTGCCAATCTTAACCAGCGCTCTGCCATTCTTAACCAGCGCTCTGCCAATCTTAACCAGCGCTCTGCCAATCTTAACCAGCGCTCTGCCATTCTTAACCAGCGCTCTGCCATTCTTAACCAGCGCTCTGCCATTCTTAACCAGTGCTCTGCCAATCTTAACCAGCGCTCTGCCAATCTTAACCAGTGCTCTGCCAATCTTAACCAGCGCTCTGTCATTCTTAACCAGTGCTCTGCCAATCTTAAACAGTGCTCTGTCATTCTTAAGCAGTGCTCTGTCATTCTTAACCAGCGCTCTGCCAATATTAACCAGTGCTCTGCCATTCTTAACCCAGTGCTCTGTCAATCTTAACCACATTGCTCTGCCAATCTTAACCCAGTGCTCTGCCAATCTTAACCAGCGCCCTGTCAATCTTAACCCAATGCTTTCCCTTTCTTAACCCAGTGCTCTGTCAATCTTAACCAGCGCTCTGCCAATCTTAACCCAGTGCTCTGCCAATCTTAACCAGCGCCCTGTCAATCTTAACCCAATGCTTTCCCTTTCTTAACCACATTGCTCTGCCAATCTTAACCCAGTGCTCTGCCAATCTTAACCAGCGCCCTGTCAATCTTAACCCAATGCTTTCCCTTTCTTAACCCAGTGCTCTGTCAATCTTAACCAGCGCTCTGCCAATCTTAACCCAGTGCTCTGCCAATCTTAACCAGCGCCCTGTCAATCTTAACCCAATGCTTTCCCTTTCTTAACCCAGTGCTCTGTCAATCTTAACCAGTGCTCTGCCAATCTTAACCAGCGCTCTGCCAATTTTAACCAGCGCTCTGTCATTCTTAACCAGCGCTCTGTCAATCTTAACCAGTGCTCGGCCAATCTTAACCCAGTGCTCTGCCAATCTTAACCAGCGCCCTGCCAATCTTAACCAGTGCTCTACCATTCTTAACCCAGTGCTCTGCCAATCTTAACCAGTGCTCTACCATTCTTAACCCAGTGCTCTGCCAATCTTAACCAGCGCTCTGTCGATCTTAAGCAGTGCTCTACCATTCTTAACCCAGTGCTCTGTCAATCTCAATCAGCGCCCTGTCAATCTTAACCAGTGCTCTACCATTCTTAACCCAGCGCCCTGTCAATCTTAACCAGCGCCCTGTCAATCTTAACCCAATGCTTTCCCTTTCTTAACCCAGTGCTCTGTCAATCTTAACCAGTGCTCTGCCAATCTTAACCAGCGCTCTGCCAATTTTAACCAGCGCTCTGTCATTCTTAACCAGTGCTCTGTCAATCTTAACCAGTGCTCGGCCAATCTTAACCCAGTGCCCTGCCAATCTTAACCAGCGCCCTGCCAATCTTAACCAGTGCTCTACCATTCTTAACCCAGTGCTCTGCCAATCTTAACCAGTGCTCTACCATTCTTAACCCAGTGCTCTGCCAATCTTAACCAGCGCTCTGTCGATCTTAATGTGACAGCGAGACTGGAGCGAGTCTAGGGTTGTTTTGGTAGCGTGCCCTATCACGCATTTTCCCACGGTAACTAGTGTTCCGACGTGCTAAACATAGTCCCAAGATTTTTGTGTAATTCTCCTATTCGAAGTAATTCTAGCCACCCCTGTAATCCTCCATGAATATGATAATTTTTGATAGTAGTAATATTTTGAACAACCTAGCCTTCGATTCAGTTCATGCCAGATGTGCGATAATTCAATATTGTTCCGCAATGTTATTCGCCGTGGCGTACGTGACAATCTGCCTCTCTCTAGCAGGAGTTCATCCCAATAGAACGTGAGTTCACTTTGTTCCGAAACTTTTCACATTTTTAATCTCTCATTCATCCTAATTTACCGTTTTGACCTGGTTATCTGGACAAATTGAGCTTATAGAACCCATAGACCAAGTGTGGGCTTTAGCTCCGGTCAAAAAGCCGTAAAATCAAATGGTTTCATTCCACGTATTGTGTGAAAGTTTTCTGAAAGTTGTCGTGTGCCTTCGCACACGAGGTTGACGGCTGTTTTATGTGTATACTCTACGGCTGTTTCATTTATTATTTTATTCTGTGTTGCGTACACAGGGAGACTGTTGAGAGAGAGCGGGTTTGCACAGTGCTCCTTTTCCTTCTTTTTGTTTACCCTCACATAACCCCTAAACCCTACTATCCTTTTGCCTAGTCAGTAGTTGTATATGTGGTTCAATTAGTCCAGTCCATTCTCTAATTGAATTAGCCTACCCCAACCTATTTTCCCACTTCAACCACTCAATCATCTTAATTGTCTGCCCCTTTTCAGTTGGAATTTGAGAATACGAACATAAATAAATCAATTCGAATCCAAATCATGAAGATCATTTGCTAGGCTCATCCTTGTCTCCTTTTGTGTGTCGATTGCCAGAGAAATCAGTCCCTAACTTTAAAATTAGGCTTACCCACCAACACAGGGTAACATCACCCTACACGTAACCGTGACAACTTTTATGGCGTCGTAGACAGGATTGATTTTTTTTTTGGCCGTCTATACCCAAAACTTTTGTTTGGAATCTGAAATTTGAATTTAAATAAAAGTAAGCAGGAGCACTGTGCAAATCGTATCCTGCGTCGGACGTTTGGAGCCGGCCTCCTATTGAGGTGCCGTTGGACCAGACTCTGCCAGCTACTCGTCTGTGCCAGGAGTGTGAGCAACGCTGAGTATGAGGCCGAGCACCGGGATTGGTCATCCAGCACGCAGCAGGTTACTTCATTTGAATTGATATGCGTTGTCGCATATGCTAATATTAATAATTATAGGACTACTGCATATTTTTTTGTGCATACATAACAGCTTGATTGTTGACACATTTTGCCAGTGTTAATTATTGTTAGCATACTCTCCTGCTATACTAGTGTCGACTCTTGTTCTGGCAATTTGATTCTGAACCACTCCCTAGTGTTCATGGGATTATTCATGCTTGAGGCTTTGTGGTGAACATTAGTTCGCTTATCACGGTTAATGGGAAGACTTGCCCTTCCTATACAGTGTGACTTACGAGATAGTTTCTTGCGTCATTATATACATGTACATGTGTGTACATGTTGCATTGATAATAATATTGGGTTTTGCTCTCCCTTGCTGGTACATGTGATCTGTTGTGAATTATAGGGTTGAGTATATTGTCCTAGTTTTATTTATAGTTTTGGCTTGAGAAATCATAATCTCTGTACCTCTGTAACTAAACGCCGAACATGGCTGATGCCGAGGCAATAGCAGACATTCACAAGTCTCTGGCAGAGACCCTTGCAGGGGCCCTCCAGAACTTGAAAATTCAGAGGACACCTTTGGTCAAGCTGTCCAAATTTTGGGGTAAACCCAAGAAACTGGGTGACCCAACGGTAGATGAGTGGTTCGAGGAGTTTGAGTCGTTCTGTAGACAGTCGGGCATCGAAGGTGGCGATAGGGTTGCTGCACTCCTAGATCACCTAGGAGGGGTGGCCAAGGAGGAAATTGCTTGTTGTCCCCATGGTGACCGGGAGGACTATGCCAAATTGCAAGGCATTTTGCGCGCACGGTTTGGACCACGAGAATCGGTCCAGTCATTGAATGCGGCCTTTTATGCTAGACAGCAGCAGGAGGGCGAGAGTTTAACCGATTTCAGTCGCGCGTTGATGTTATTCTACAATCGGGTTGAGTCTGCTGCTGCAGACCCCCAAGAACGTGAGGCCCTTGCTAGACTTAGGGAGAAAGCCTTAAAGGAACAATTTGTTAAGGGTGTTGCTCGTCCAGGCGTGCGGCGCGAGTTGCGTAAACTCGAAATGGAGTATTCAGATCTGGACTTCTTTCAGTTCAGAGACATGTCATTGAGACTCTACCAAGAGCTTGATGGCACAGTAGGGGCAAGTGCATGTGATCCTTATGAGGGACAGGTCTCCGTGGACAAAGTAGTAGCCACTAGCACGACGCAGCGTACCGGTAGTGACATCCAGAAATTGGTAGAAGGGCAGGCCAAACTAGCCCAGTTGCTGGAAACTATGAATTCCCATCAGGAACAGACGACTAAGGCCTTAACAGAACTGACTAAGGTTATTGAGCGATCATCTAGTAATAAGCCGAAGTTCGATAAATCGATTCCCAAGTGCTCTTATTGTTCCAAGCGTGGGCATGAGTATGATAGGTGCTTCAAGAGAAAGTATGATGAGTCACGGAAATCGGATGAACCCGGCCCCGGCCAAAGTGGGCCGGGACCAAGTCCCGCACCCGGTGTGCAACTAGATTCGGGAAAAGCCACACCTCTGTCATAGTGGGCGAAGTGGCAGAGGAGGTGCCGGAGCCCGCTGCTGTCTCAGAGATTATTGTAGGAGACAAAGAGGAGCGCGCGCAAGAACTCCGTAAGGAACTCTTGGCTCAATGTCCCACAGCTGAGATTCACATAGGAGGCCACAAAGCCAGTTGTATCCTAGACACAGGAGCTGAGACCTCTCTGATAACCTCTCAATATTATCACGAATGCCTGAAGCATTCGGTCGGAGCCTTAGGTGATATTGGGACATTCATTAATCTTAGAGGAGCTAATAATCTGGAGATTCCGGTTGAAGGTTATCTCAGAACACAAATAGTAGTGTTGGAACAAACAATTACATCTAGTTTTTTGGTGACTAATTGTGATGATTGCAACGTGAGTCAACGTAAGGAAAAGCATCCTATAATTTTAGGATGTAACATACTAAAAGCGGTGTCGCGTAACCGAGATTGTATGGACCGTGTTGAGACGGGATCCCAGTGGGACCTGGCTCTGGAAGTGTTTCAGTCTGCTGAGTACTCTGGTACTCAACCTATACCCCGCCCCTCTGATGGTGTTTTTGACGTGCAAGTGTGCAAGCCAAATACTATTCCGCCAAAATCTGTTCAGATGATTGCTTGTGAAGCTGTTGGGCTTCCAACCTCTGCTAATGGCACACTAATGTTGGTGCAACCGCACCCTTTTTGCTCCCATTGTGGTGGGAATGATATGTTCAGTTGTGAACAAATCTGTGAATCGTGCCATGTGCTTGAGGGCGTTCAGCAACTGGACGGAATATGCCTTTCTTTGTTCGTTGTGAATGATAGCGAAGGACCCCTTGTGTTAACCACTTACTCGAAAATAGCCACAGCCAAGAGAGTGGGATGTAGTGACGAAATATCCGTGGATGTAGCGGATGATGGACTTGATGTATTTGTACATGAAGTTGTAGGTGATGATGTGAACCATGCTACCGACTGTAAGGTAATAAATGAATCTGACCGAAATGAGTGTGTGAACAATTCATTGACGGAGGACCCCTCCTTCCAACCTGGTAGGACAGTTGAATTCTCAGACGGGACAAAGTTCACATTACCACCTGGATTAGGTTTGAGTGGTCTCAGCGATCGAGATGCTGAAGAAGCAGCTCGATTGATTCAGAGACATACGAGGGCCTTTTCAGCTAGTCCTTTGGACTTGGGTCATTGTGACCTTATTCCCCATGAAATTAAGTTGACTGACGCCAAACCAGTCAACCTGCCATATAGACGTGTTGTGCCGAGTCAGATGACTGAGGTCAAAGGTCTACTCCAAGACCTTCTGGACCGGAAAATTATTCGTCGGTCAGTAAGCTCGTATGCCAGTCCGATTGTTCTTGTTCGCAAGAAAAATGGACAACTTCGGTTGTGTATTGACTATCGGTGTCTTAATGTGAAAACTCAGAGGGATGCGTTTCCCCTACCTCGGATAGATGAAACACTAGAGTCACTAGGAGGGGCCAAAATGTTTTCATCACTAGACCTAACTCATGGATATTTCCAGGTTGCAATGCACCCTGAGTCTATTGACAAGACAGCATTTCGAGTACCATGGGGACTGTATGAGTTTTTGAGATTGCCTCAGGGACTTACAAATAGCCCAAGCACTTTTCAGAGGATAATGGAACTCATATTTGGAGACCTTAATTTGACCGAAGTGGTATTGTACTTAGATGATGTGTTAGTGTTCTCTTCTACATTCGAGGAACACCTATGTCGCCTCGATAAGGTACTTTGCCGTATTGAGGAAAATGGGCTGAAACTGAAAGGCTCAAAGTGTAAGTTGTTCCAGACAACAGTCTCGCATCTGGGGCATGTTGTCAGTGGGGACGGTATCTCAGTCGATCCGGACAAAGTAGCGCGAATAAAAGATTGGCCGATCCCCTCTAGTGGGAGTGAGCTTAGGTCATTCCTTGGGCTCGCATCCTATTATAGGAGATATGTTAAGAACTTCTCGTCCATTGCAGCTCCTCTGCATGTGCTTAGCGTCAAAGGATATGAAAAAGCAGGGAAGGCCCAAGGGTCCTTCCAATGGTCTACAGCGGCAGATGAGTCTTTCAGAGTCTTAAAGCGGGCTATGTGCGAAGCGCCAGTCCTGGCATTTCCCCAATTCGACCGAGATTTTGTCCTTGAAGTGGATGCCTCACTTAAGGGACTGGGAGCTTGTCTGTCTCAATATGATGTTGAGGGTAACCTCCATCCAGTTGCTTACGCAAGTAGAGGGTTACGTGGACCTGAACGGAATTATAGCGATCTTTCCAGCTTTAAACTTGAATTGCTAGCACTTAAGTGGGCTGTAGCGGACAAATTTAAAGAATACCTGATAGGAGGAAAAACTACTGTGTGGACTGATAACAACCCAGTCGCACATATCCAGACCGCCAAGTTGGGTGCCACCGAGCAACGTTGGGTCGCCCAACTTGCACCATTTAACCTTGAAATAAAGTATCGCAGTGGCCGAACGAATAAATGCGCGGATGCTTTAAGCCGAAATCCTAGTAATGACAGTGCTCCTACCGTACACGTGTCTACATTGACTGCCTCTGTAGCCCAATGTACTGAACTACCGGCATGTGTGCAGGCAGCGCAACAAGTCGTGTCCTCTACCGAGACAGGTGTTGTTGAAAGGGAACCAATTGATTTACCCGGTGTTACTCCCTCAGTGTTGCCTTCCTTCTCTTTTGATGAGTTGTCATCCTTGCAGAAGGAGGATCCCATCCTGTCTAGAGTTTGGTTTCTATGGAGTAGTCGATGGAAACCTGGTGAGGAAGTCGCGGACCCTGATCTTTTGTCGACTGAGACTAAAGGTTGGATTAAGGAGTGGGCCCGATTAGTGGAGTGTAATAGTGTTTTATACCGTTCTGTTGAAGAACCGGGTTTGGGGCCTGTCCACCAGCTGCTCATTCCAAAATCACTGCGATTGACAATGATCGAGGCATCTCACGACCATTGGGGTCATCAGGGAGTTGGCAGGACGCTGATGTTTATCAAGAGACGTTGTTTCTGGCCGGGCATGAATGTACATATCAAAGAGCATATACACAGTTGCTACCATTGTGCTCTAACTAAAACCCCAGTACCCGTTGTACGTCCTGCTATGAGACACTTGCTATCTTTCCAACCCCTTGAGCGATTAGCCATCGACTTTCTGAAACTTGACCCTGGTCGAGGCAATATTGAGGACGTCCTCGTCATGACCGACTCCTTCACAAAATTTGCGGTCGCTGTTCCGTGTAAAGACCAAAAGGCGCCAACTGTAGCTAGGGCCTTGCGAGACCATTGGTTATGTTGTTACGGGATTCCAATGCAGTTACACTCGGACCGTGGAAGAAATTTCGAGGGTGGCATCGTAAAAGAGTTGTGCAAGTTGTACGACATCCGGAAAACGAGGACGACCCCATATCACGCGCAAGGAAACGCCCAGACTGAGCGGTTCAATAAGACGCTCTGTGGCTTAATCAAATCACTAAATCAGAAGAGTCGGAAGCAATGGCCCGAATTGCTACCTCATTTAGTGTTCATATACAATTCTACACCACACAGTGTTACCGGTTTTACCCCATACTTTTTGATGTTTGGTCGCCAACCAACGGTCCCATTGGATCAGTTGATTAACAACACCCGCGGAGACTGGAATGAAGATACCGTTGCGCGCCAAGCTAAATCTCTAAAGGAAGCATACAAAGTCGCGAAAGATAGGCTTACTCAGGCGGCAGCTGCTAATAAACGTCGCTACGATAAACGTGCGCATGCGTGTCCGCTTCCAGTTGGTAGCAGGGTACTCCTTAAGCGTTGTGCGTTCAAAGAGCGGCATAAGTTGAGCGACAACTACGGTGACCTTCAGTACGTGGTAGTTGAACGCAACAAAGAAGGCGACCTTTACGCATTACGACCCGTGTTTGGTGGCGCAGAGCGTTGGGTAAATCGGAAGATGCTCATTCTCGATCCGAGAGGAGAGACAGTTCATTATAGTTGTGAGGATCCTCCCCTTGGCCTTCCACTGGTATCGGAAAACAATGACCCGGATCCGTCTGATGACTCTGACGAAAGTTCAGAATGTGAAATCCTGGTACCCACGTTTCATGGTATAAGTCCAGACGAGCCAGAGCTTAAGACTCCCGAAGTGTCACAGACGCGTGAGCAATCAATACCGGATAGACCAACAAAATCGAGTGAAAGCCTCGCTGACAACCCGAGCGACGGTGCTCTAGGTCCTAGCGCATGCGCTGTGCAGGAGCCTGAGCAGAATACACCGCGCAGGTCTGAGCGCATTCGTCGTAAGCGGCTGTTCGGTTGGCCCAATGCCATCACTTAATGTTTAGGCGAAATAATTTATCAGTGCTTTAACAGACTGTTTATGCCATTTTCTTGTTCATTGTGCATAGATGTTGACAGATTGGCGGCATTGAGGATGCTCGTAAGAGTGTAGGTGATAACCACCTCTGGACCGCCAAGCCTCGTTATCATCATCTTTTTCTTGTTGGTCACTTGTTGTATTTTGTAGCTTGATTACATTTTTGACATGTCGGGTCAGACTAAAGTGTTCCTGTTTGGTCATTCTTTTCCAGCGAGATTGCTGAGGCAATCACGCGAAGAGAGAATCGAAGTCTCAGGATTAATGAACCTTAACGATCACTTTAATATTTTTGTTGAAGGTCATCCAGGCCTCACATATGCTCGAGTCTTCAGTAACATACATCATTACGTTGCTAAAATGAGATCCAAATCGATAGATGTCTTGATTCTTGATCTAGGAACTAATGATTTATGTAATGTAGATGACAATCCCGAAGTCGTGATTGAACAAGCTCTGAGATTTCTGAGTGTCTTGGAAACAAATCGTATTGTTCCAAAGCAAACGATCTTTTTGTCAGTCATTAAGCGATCGATAATTGCTAGGCGTGGGCAAGTGAGCATCTCAACATTTAATCATAGAGTGAAAGACTTTAATCGTCTTCTCAGTGAACGGTTGGACAAGCTGGAAGCTGTAAAAATGTACTCACAAAGAAGAACCAATAATCCAAAATATTTGATTGATGGTTGCCACCTAACGGCTGATGGAATGATCAAGTATTGTCGAGGAATCCGGGAAGCTATCTATAATTGTAAGTTGTAATTCTGTGTAATGGAACCACTGAGAGTTATCCTTAGTTATCCTGTATAAATGATAGTATGTAATGTACGGTTGTGCATGGGTTGTGCATCAAGTTGTGTATTGCTTGACTACTTTTTTTTGTATTGACTCAAACAAATGAGCTGAGTGGTTGAGGGTCTTGCATCCATGTGTATACCTTTAACTTGTTAAGAAATATTTCCTCGAAATCGCGTGTGATTTTGTGTTGATTGAAATTGATAATTACTGCACCTCTTGACTGTTGTAGTCTGTGGGATTGTGCTTTCAGCCTCATTGTATTGTGAAACCCATATTGGTGTGTGTTGGTGTGATAAATGTGACTCTCCTTGAAGACCTTTTTTTGATTAAGAACCATTCGAGGGCGAAGGTTCAAAAGCAGGGAACTTGTGACAGCGAGACTGGAGCGAGTCTAGGGTTGTTTTGGTAGCGTGCCCTATCACGCATTTTCCCACGGTAACTAGTGTTCCGACGTGCTAAACATAGTCCCAAGATTTTTGTGTAATTCTCCTATTCGAAGTAATTCTAGCCACCCCTGTAATCCTCCATGAATATGATAATTTTTGATAGTAGTAATATTTTGAACAACCTAGCCTTCGATTCAGTTCATGCCAGATGTGCGATAATTCAATATTGTTCCGCAATGTTATTCGCCGTGGCGTACGTGACAATCTGCCTCTCTCTAGCAGGAGTTCATCCCAATAGAACGTGAGTTCACTTTGTTCCGAAACTTTTCACATTTTTAATCTCTCATTCATCCTAATTTACCGTTTTGACCTGGTTATCTGGACAAATTGAGCTTATAGAACCCATAGACCAAGTGTGGGCTTTAGCTCCGGTCAAAAAGCCGTAAAATCAAATGGTTTCATTCCACGTATTGTGTGAAAGTTTTCTGAAAGTTGTCGTGTGCCTTCGCACACGAGGTTGACGGCTGTTTTATGTGTATACTCTACGGCTGTTTCATTTATTATTTTATTCTGTGTTGCGTACACAGGGAGACTGTTGAGAGAGAGCGGGTTTGCACAGTGCTCCTTTTCCTTCTTTTTGTTTACCCTCACATAACCCCTAAACCCTACTATCCTTTTGCCTAGTCAGTAGTTGTATATGTGGTTCAATTAGTCCAGTCCATTCTCTAATTGAATTAGCCTACCCCAACCTATTTTCCCACTTCAACCACTCAATCATCTTAATTGTCTGCCCCTTTTCAGTTGGAATTTGAGAATACGAACATAAATAAATCAATTCGAATCCAAATCATGAAGATCATTTGCTAGGCTCATCCTTGTCTCCTTTTGTGTGTCGATTGCCAGAGAAATCAGTCCCTAACTTTAAAATTAGGCTTACCCACCAACACAGGGTAACATCACCCTACACGTAACCGTGACATTAAGCAGTGCTCTACCATTCTTAACCCAGTGCTCTGTCAATCTCAATCAGCGCCCTGTCAATCTTAACCAGTGCTCTACCATTCTTAACCCAGCGCCCTGTCAATCTTAACCAGCGCCCTGTCAATCTTAACCCAATGCTTTGCCTTTCTTAACCCAGTGCTCTGCCAATCTTAACCAGTGCTCGGCCAATCTTAACCCAGTGCTCTGTCAATCTTAACCAGCGCCCTGTCAATCTTAACCAGTGCTCTACCATTCTTAACCCAGTGCTCTGCCAATCTTAACCAGCGCCCTGTCAATCTTAACCAGTGCTCTACCATTCTTAACCCAGTGCTCTGCCAATCTTAACCAGCGCTCTGTCGATCTTAAGCAGTGCTCTGCCAAGTTTCAAGAAAGGGGGAAACGGGTTGTAGGTAGAGAATTCCATAGTGCAGCAGTGCGCGGGAAGAAGCTAGAGGAGTACCGCTTAGTATTGGCTTTAGGTGCCATAATTGGATGTGCGTGCATACGTGAAGAGAAGTGTGTGGTACCAGCATTGGGACGATCGTGGGGAACCAAGGCAGGAATGCCATTGTAGCATCGTCCATGGTAGTACCTGTAGAATAGGGCCAGTGAGGCCACAGAGCGACGGTGTGATAGAGGTTCTAAAGATGAAGCTGAACCAGGACCCAATGAATTCATGATGAATAATTACAGGTACTTGATTTCTTAATACGTTTTTATCTCCTAGTGACTTCCTCATTGGAAGATTTGTTTTCCATTTCAACTGGAATAGGCCTAGACCTTCGTCTTGAGGGGTGTCCATAATTATGACCACCAAATAAAGAAAAACAAAGGATTCCTTGCCTGGGGCGATAAAAAACAGCTGGCTAGTATCAGGTACCTTGTGTGTGTTGGCATGGCTGTAGTCACACACGGCCTGGATATGGCCATAATTATGCCCATGCTGTCTATAAATAGTACTGGAGTACTGGGTAGGCAGGTACTTGCCTGTTAATGGTATAGGAACTGTTCAGAGAGGTTTGTAAAAGGCATAGGAAGTAATTTACCCCCTCTGCCAATTAATACACATAATTAATTATGTGTCAATAATCATAACCAACGGTTGATTAGAAAGGATAGTTCAAGGTCAATTGAGACCAAGGGTTAAATCAAACCACTGTTTACATGCCATCACGTGACTTATAGTGGGTATTTTTCCGTCTCATTATTTTGGCAACATAGCAGCGATGGAAATGTACAAAGAAGAATGTGGACAATCAACATAATCGATTTCTTTGCTCGTTTCCACCTCTGTTCGGCATCAAATGAGATGCAAAAATATTCTCTATAAGTCAAGTAATGGCAGGTAAATATTGGTTGTACAATCGGTCTATTGTACGCTATACATGGGTCCATTGCTACCAGTTTACGTTATAATTCGAAGGTAAAGGTGTAGGCCTATGTCCGCCCTTCAGGGGAGAGTGTGCAGAATCCAAATGCTTTGCTGGCATTGTGCAGTCGTAGAGACATTTTCTTCATCACCCAGGTTTTCTAGATCGGAATCAGTGCCGTGCATAATTATCCGCCATGTTGAAATTCGGTGCAACCACAGCACACCAGCACCAGGCTGCCCAGCGTGTGTGCGTGAGTACGCACAATGTACATTGTATAGGCTATACAACAAAAGCCCTTCTGTCAAAAACCATTCGTGTGTGCATTTCAATTAGGCATCTGCTACCATTTGCACCAGCAGATGTTAACAGTGAAAGGAACCACTATTCATACAAATTCAAGCATGGCCTTGATCTCAATTATTTTACTTCCAGGTAAATGCCTTTGCTGTTTGCTTGGATCGACCTCCCAGCTTTTGCTCGTTTTTATACATGTGACCCCGTTACAGTAGTTGATTACTCATTGCTCTGTCAAAAACAAACTCTTCTTAGTACTACTACCCCGCTAATAGTACCAATTTAATAAGAGAACGTGATATACAACAATTCCCTTCATGAAACAAAGATATAGGTTCATCCTAACCACACAAGAGGTTTCGCACGCGAACGGATACGCGTACGCATGCGTTTAGCCATCCGTACCAGTTAGTGGCTATTCCGTCGTTTCGCAATTCCTGCATACAATTTCTATACATAATTTATAGCGCTGTTCACAATCCCATACGCTGTGTAAATCAAGTCTAGAAATGAAGTCTATTTCCGACACCATGCCCCCACGTTTTTATGCCCTACACTGAGACTAATCTGTTCGTGTTTCAAAGTCTTTTAAACTCACAAAAATGGCTCGTACATATTCAGCGATTACTCATTTCTGAACAACATAATCCATATTGATAAAAAGGTGAAACAAAATTACTAGAAATGCGTTTCTTCCTTACGTGTGTAGCGAGCGAGATATCCGTGTTTCCCGCACGTTTAGCGGATAGCAAGTAACGTATGACGTTGTAATTGATGACGTAACCGTTGCACTAACCGTATCCGTTCGCTTGCGAAACTTCTCACAATGTCTGTATCGAGACGAACACAGTACGCACAATGCCAAACATATCTGGCAATCTTTATTTCTATCCCAGGAAGATTTTTTCATGCCTGGTGGTTTTTGTGTGTGTGCTTAGAGCAGCCGTATGAGAATAATTTGGACTCGGTTGATATCAGCACTGATTCGTAGTATCAAGCGACCGTGGGGCTTCATCTTTTGTTACCCCCCCCCCCCCCCCCCACACACACACACACAGGTAGGGGCTGGGACGGGAGCAGCCTTCGTCACCGACTTCACCGTCTTCCTGGTCATGCAGTTCCTCCTTGGCGTCTCGGCATCGGGGACCTTCGTCGTGGCCATCGTCATCGGTAAATAATGATGCAGCACCTATAGGCTCGCCCGACACTATGAACATCTAAACCGTGAAAAGGGGGTGAAAACGTCATTTCGCCGTGAAACTAAAAAGTCACCGTGATTTCACGGTGCGTTTTACAGTGAATTCACCGTGAAACAAATCGCCTCTCTGACCTGATAAGGACATCTTCAGGTCACTAAAGAGACCATGAAAAAAACCGTGAATATCTAGGGTGGCAATTTCCAGCCTTGTGGGATGGCTAATTATATTACCAGTAGAGGTACTGTATGGTGTCCTTGTACCTGTCACTCCCAGATACTTCTAAATTGCTTCTAGCCATTTGTACCACCAGGAATGTGGCCTTGGAGACCACTGGTGAAAACAACGTGAAAATGACTTGGCTAACTGTGTGCCATGAAATAGGGGTGAAAACACGCTGAATTTTCTTTTCACATTTTCACCCCATTTTCACCGTTTAGATGTTCATAGTGCGAGGCGGTACTCTCCCGGGTACTGCACTAACCTATGGGAATGTGTCCAATGTCCAGTATCAAACTGCTTTTCCTAACTTTGCTGTCATTGTACTACATGCTTGGCTATAGCTCCCAAGGGCTCTGCTTTACTCTGCTCTGGCCTGGTTTTCTTACACACCCCCAGCCAACATCAGGTCATGAACTGTAACATCGGCCGTAACAAGCAATAACACAGGAAGATCAAAGTAAATAGATATCTGTGCCGGCGGGTGGACATCCGTTGACAGAGTTGTGATGTGGTCACATACACAATGTCCCAGATATTTTTTGTTTGTTTATTTTATTTCCTTTTTTTCTTTTTCCGGGATATGTATCCTTAAAGAAAACGTACACTGCGTTTTATTCATACAGATATGCAATATTCTAATGGAGGGTATGGCAGAGCTGTTTTGATTTTTTTTTTAATATAGCAACTTCATTAATCAGATAAACAAAATATCTGCATACATTATATTAGTATAAAATCCATACATGGTGTTGTTTATTAGTCACTCCTCCTAAGCTATCTTGACCTTTTAAAAAATAGCTTTATAACCTTCTGCCCTAAAATTTGTAACCACAACATAATACACTTCAATTACAGCCCACTATAAAGCTCAATCATCCTGGACACATTCCAAACTGACCACTTTCTTTGAAACCTTCAGATCAGACCTCCAGCATTGAAACAACAACCTGTTTACCAAGGCCTATGTCTTCCATCTATTCCATCTATCAATAATTGTTCCATCTATTTCCAGCATAGCTTATTGTCTCGGGCACTCTGTCTCTAACCCTGCTGCTAGGGGCAGCCAGGCAATGACCAGGGGCAGCCAGGCAATGACCAGGGGCACCAAGGCAATGACCAGGGACACCAAGGCAATGACCAGGGGCAGCCAAGCAATGACCAGGGGCAGCCAGGCAATGGCCAGGGGGCAGCAAGGCAATGACCAGGGGCAGCAAGGCAATGACCAGGGGCACCAAGGCAATGACCAGGGGCAGCCAGCCAATTGACGGAGGGGCAGCCAGGCAATGACCAGGGGCAGCCAGGCAATGACCAGGGGCAGCCAAGCAATGACCAGGGGCAGCCAGGCAATGACCAGAGGCACCAAGGCAATGACCAGGGGCAGCCAAGCAATGACCAGGGACACCAAGGCAATGACCAGGGGCAGCCAGGCAATGACCAGGGACACCAAGGCAATGACCAGGGGCAGCCAGGCAATGACCAGGGGCAGCCAACCAATGACCAGGGGCAGCCAACCAATGACCAGGGGCAGCCAAGCAATGACCAGGGGCAGCCAAGCAATGACCAGGGGCAGCCAGGCAATTGACCGAGGGGCAGCCAAGCAATGACCAGAGGCAGCCAGGCAATGGCCAGGGGGCAGCAAGGCAATGACCAGGGGCACCTAGGCAATGACCAGGGGCAGCCAGCCAATTGACGGAGGGGCAGCCAGGCAATGACCAGGGGCAGCCAGGCAATGACCAGGGGCAGCCAAGCAATGACCAGGGGCAGCCAGGCAATGACCAGAGGCACCAAGGCAATGACCAGGGGCAGCCAAGCAATGACCAGGGACACCAAGGCAATGACCAGGGGCAGCAAGGCAATGACCAGGGACACCAAGGCAATGACCAGGGGCAGCCAGGCAATGACCAGGGGCAGCCAAGCAATGACCAGGGGCAGCCAAGCAATGACCAGGGGCAGCCAGGCAATTGACCGAGGGGCAGCCAAGCAATGACCAGAGGCAGCCAGGCAATGGCCAGGGGGCAGCAAGGCAATGACCAGGGGGCACCAAGGCAATGACCAGGGGCACCAAGGCAATGACCAGGGACACCAAGGCAATGACCAGGGGCAGCCAAGCAATGACCAGGGGCAGCCAACCAATGACCAGGGGCAGCCAAGCAATGACCAGGGGCAGCCAAGCAATGACCAGGGGCAGCCAGCCAATTGACCGAGGGGCAGCCAAGCAATGACCAGGGGCAGCCAGCCAATTGACCGAGGGGCAGCCAAGCAATGACCAGAGGCAGCCAGGCAATGGCCAGGGGGCAGCAAGGCAATGACCAGGGGGCACCAAGGTAATGACCAGGGGCACCAAGGCAATGACCAGGGACACCAAGGCAATGACCAGGGGCAGCCAAGCAATGACCAGGGGCAGCCAGGCAATGACCAGGGGCAGCCAGGCAATGACCAGGGGCAGCCAAGCAATGACCAGGGGCAGCCAAGCAATGACCAGGGGCAGCCAAGCAATGACCAGGGACAGCCAGGCAATGACCAGGGGCAGCCAAGCAATGACCAGGGGCACCAAGGCAATGACCAGGGGCAGCCAAGCAATGACCAGGGGCAGCCAGCCAATTGACCGAGGGGCAGCCAAGCAATGACCAGGGGCAGCCAGGCAATGGCCAGGGGCACCAAGGCAATGACCAGGGTCACCAAGGCAATGACCAGGGGGCAGCAAGGCAATGACCAGGGGCAGCCAGGCAATGACCGAGGGCAGCCAGGCAATGACCAGGGGCACCAAGGCAATGACCAGGGGGCACCAAGGCAATGACCAGGGACAACCAGGCAATGACCAGGGGCAGCCAGGCAATGACCAGGGGCAGCCAGGCAATGACCAGGGGCAGCCAGCCAATTGACCGAGGGGCAGCCAGGCAATGACCAGGGGCAGCCAGGCAATGACCAGGGGCAGACAGGCAATGACTAGGGGCAGCCAAGGCAATGACTAGGGTCACCAAGGCAATGACCAGGGGGCAGCCAGGCAATGACCAGGGGCAGCCAGCCAATTGACCGAGGGGCAGCCAGGCAATGACCAGGGGCAGCCAGGCAATGACCAGGGGCAGCCAAGCAATGACCAGGGGCAGCCAGGCAATGACCAGGGGCAGCCAGGCAATGACCAAGGGCACCAAGGCAATGACTAGGGTCACCAAGGCAATGACCAAGGGGCAGCAATTAGGCAATGACCAGGGGCAGCAAGGCAATGACAGGGACAGCCAAGCAATGACCGAGGGGCAGCCAGGCAATGACCAGGGGCAGCCAGGCAATGACCAGGGGCAGCCAGGCAACGACACCGGCCAGCAAGGCAATGACCAGGGGCAGCAAGGCAATGACAGGGACAGCCAAGCAATGACCAGGGGCAGCCAGGCAATGACCAGGGGCAGCCAGGCAATGACCAGGCATGCTTGGCTATATCTCCCAAGGGCTCTGCTTTACTCTGCTCTGGCCTGGTTTTCACACACACCCCCAGCCAACATCAGGTCATGAACTGTAACATCGGCCGCAACAAGCAATAACACAGGAAGATCAAAGTAAAAAGATATTTACCCGGCGGGTGGACATCCGTTGACAGAGTTGTGATGTGGTCACATGCACAATGTCCCAGATATTTTTTGTTTGTTTATTTTATTTCCTTTTTTTCTTTTTCCGGGATATGTATCCTTGAAGAAAACGTACACTGCGTTTTATTCATACAGATATGCAATATTCTAATGGAGGGTATGGCAGAAGCTGTTTTGATTTTTTTTTTAATATAGCAACTTCATTAATCAGAGAAACAAAATATCTGCATACATTATATTAGTATAAAATCCATACATAGTGTTGTTTATTAGTCACTCCTCCTAAGCTATCTTGACCTTTTAAAAAATAGCTTTATAACCTTCTGCCCTAAAATTTGTAACCACAACATAATACACTTCAATTACAGCCCACTATAAAGCTCAGTCATCCTGGACACATTCCAAACTGACCACTTTCTTTGAAACCTTCAGATCAGACCTCCAGCATTGAAACAACAACCTGTTTACCAAGGCCTATGTCTTCCATCTATTCCATCTATCAATAATTGTTCCATCTATTTCCAGCATAGCTTATTGTCTCGGGCACTCTGTCTCTAACCCTGCTGCTAGGGGCAGCCAGGCAATGACCAGGGGCAGCCAGGCAATGACCAGGGGCAGCCAGGCAATGACCAGGGACACCAAGGCAATGACCAGGGGCAGCCAAGCAATGACCAGGGGCAGCCAGGCAATGACCAGGGGCAGCCAAGCAATGACCAGGGGCAGCCAGCCAATTGACCGAGGGGCAGCCAAGCAATGACCAGGGGCAGCCAGCCAATTGACCGAGGGGCAGCCAAGCAATGACCAGAGGCAGCCAGGCAATGGCCAGGGGGCAGCAAGGCAATGACCAGGGGGCACCAAGGTAATGACCAGGGGCACCAAGGCAATGACCAGGGACACCAAGGCAATGACCAGGGGCAGCCAAGCAATGACCAGGGGCAGCCAGGCAATGACCAGGGGCAGCCAGGCAATGACCAGGGGCAGCCAAGCAATGACCAGGGGCAGCCAAGCAATGACCAGGGGCAGCCAAGCAATGACCAGGGACAGCCAGGCAATGACCAGGGGCAGCCAAGCAATGACCAGGGGCACCAAGGCAATGACCAGGGGCAGCCAAGCAATGACCAGGGGCAGCCAGCCAATTGACCGAGGGGCAGCCAAGCAATGACCAGGGGCAGCCAGGCAATGGCCAGGGGCACCAAGGCAATGACCAGGGTCACCAAGGCAATGACCAGGGGGCAGCAAGGCAATGACCAGGGGCAGCCAGGCAATGACCGAGGGCAGCCAGGCAATGACCAGGGGCACCAAGGCAATGACCAGGGGGCACCAAGGCAATGACCAGGGACAACCAGGCAATGACCAGGGGCAGCCAGGCAATGACCAGGGGCAGCCAGGCAATGACCAGGGGCAGCCAGCCAATTGACCGAGGGGCAGCCAGGCAATGACCAGGGGCAGCCAGGCAATGACCAGGGGCAGACAGGCAATGACTAGGGGCAGCCAAGGCAATGACTAGGGTCACCAAGGCAATGACCAGGGGGCAGCCAGGCAATGACCAGGGGCAGCCAGCCAATTGACCGAGGGGCAGCCAGGCAATGACCAGGGGCAGCCAGGCAATGACCAGGGGCAGCCAAGCAATGACCAGGGGCAGCCAGGCAATGACCAGGGGCAGCCAGGCAATGACCAAGGGCACCAAGGCAATGACTAGGGTCACCAAGGCAATGACCAAGGGGCAGCAATTAGGCAATGACCAGGGGCAGCAAGGCAATGACAGGGACAGCCAAGCAATGACCGAGGGGCAGCCAGGCAATGACCAGGGGCAGCCAGGCAATGACCAGGGGCAGCCAGGCAACGACACCGGCCAGCAAGGCAATGACCAGGGGCAGCAAGGCAATGACAGGGACAGCCAAGCAATGACCAGGGGCAGCCAGGCAATGACCAGGGGCAGCCAGGCAATGACCAGGCATGCTTGGCTATATCTCCCAAGGGCTCTGCTTTACTCTGCTCTGGCCTGGTTTTCACACACACCCCCAGCCAACATCAGGTCATGAACTGTAACATCGGCCGCAACAAGCAATAACACAGGAAGATCAAAGTAAAAAGATATTTACCCGGCGGGTGGACATCCGTTGACAGAGTTGTGATGTGGTCACATGCACAATGTCCCAGATATTTTTTGTTTGTTTATTTTATTTCCTTTTTTTCTTTTTCCGGGATATGTATCCTTGAAGAAAACGTACACTGCGTTTTATTCATACAGATATGCAATATTCTAATGGAGGGTATGGCAGAAGCTGTTTTGATTTTTTTTTTAATATAGCAACTTCATTAATCAGAGAAACAAAATATCTGCATACATTATATTAGTATAAAATCCATACATAGTGTTGTTTATTAGTCACTCCTCCTAAGCTATCTTGACCTTTTAAAAAATAGCTTTATAACCTTCTGCCCTAAAATTTGTAACCACAACATAATACACTTCAATTACAGCCCACTATAAAGCTCAGTCATCCTGGACACATTCCAAACTGACCACTTTCTTTGAAACCTTCAGATCAGACCTCCAGCATTGAAACAACAACCTGTTTACCAAGGCCTATGTCTTCCATCTATTCCATCTATCAATAATTGTTCCATCTATTTCCAGCATAGCTTATTGTCTCGGGCACTCTGTCTCTAACCCTGCTGCTAGGGGCAGCCAGGCAATGACCAGGGGCAGCCAGGCAATGACCAGGGGCAGCCAGGCAATGACCAGGGACACCAAGGCAATGACCAGGGGCAGCCAAGCAATGACCAGGGGCAGCCAGGCAATGGCCAGGGGGCAGCAAGGCAATGACCAGGGGCAGCCAGGCAATGACCAGGGGCACCAAGGCAATGACCAGGGGCAGCCAGCCAATTGACCGAGGGGCAGCCAGGCAATGACCAGGGGCAGCCAGGCAATGACCAGGGGCAGCCAGGCAATGACCAGGGGCAGCCAACCAATGACCAGGGGCAGCCAAGCAATGACCAGGGGCAGCCAAGCAATGACCAGGGGCAGCCAAGCAATGACCAGGGGCAGCCAGCCAATTGACCGAGGGGCAGCCAAGCAATGACCAGGGGCAGACAGGCAATGACTAGGGACAGCCAAGGCAATGACTAGGGTCACCAAGCCAATTGACCGAGGGCCAGCCAAGCAATGACCAGAGGCAGCCAAGCAATGACCAGGGGGCAGCAAGGCAATGACCAGGGGGCACCAAGGCAATGACCAGGGGCACCAAGGCAATGGCCAGGGACACCAAGGCAATGACCAGGGGCAGGCAAGCAATGACCAGGGGCAGCCAGGCAATGACCAGGGGCAGCCAGGCAATGACCAGGGGCAGCCAAGCAATGACCAGGGGCAGCCAAGCAATGACCAGGGGCAGCCAAGCAATGACAAGGGACAGCCAGGCAATGACCAGGGGCAGCCAGCCAATTGACCGAGGGACAGCCAAGCAATGACCAGGGGCAGCCAGGCAATGGCCAGGGGCACCAAGGCAATGACCAGGGTCACCAAGGCAATGACCAGGGGGCAGCAAGGCAATGACCAGGGGCAGCCAGGCAATGACCGAGGGCAGCCAGGCAATGACCAGGGGCACCAAGGCAATGACCAGGGGGCACCAAGGCAATGACCAGGGACAACCAGGCAATGACCAGGGGGCAGCAAGGCAATGACCAGGGGCAGCCAGGCAATGACCGAGGGCAGCCAGGCAATGACCAGGGGCACCAAGGCAATGACCAGGGGGCACCAAGGCAATGACCAGGGACAACCAGGCAATGACCAGGGGCAGCCAGGCAATGACCAGGGGCAGCCAGGCAATGACCAGGGGCAGCCAGCCAATTGACCGAGGGGCAGCCAGGCAATGACCAGGGGCAGCCAGGCAATGACCAGGGGCAGACAGGCAATGACTAGGGGCAGCCAAGGCAATGACTAGGGTCACCAAGGCAATGACCAGGGGGCAGCCAGGCAATGACCAGGGGCAGCCAGCCAATTGACCGAGGGGCAGCCAGGCAATGACCAGGGGCAGCCAGGCAATGACCAAGGGCACCAAGGCAATGACTAGGGTCACCAAGGCAATGACCAGGGGCAGCAATTAGGCAATGACCAGGGGCAGCCAGGCAATGACCAGGGGCAGCAAGGCAATGACAGGGACAGCCAAGCAATGGCCAGGGGCAGCCAGGCAATGAACAGGGGCAGCCAGGCAATGACCAGGGGCAGCCAGGCAACGACACCGGCCAGCAAGGCAATGACCAGGGGCAGCAAGGCAATGACAGGGACAGCCAATCAATGACCAGGGGCAGCCAGGCAATGACCAGGGGCAGCCAGGCAATGACCAGGGGCAGCCAGGCAATGACCAGGCATGCTTGGCTATATCTCCCAAGGGCTCTGCTTTACTCTGCTCTGGCCTGGTTTTCACACACACCCCCAGCCAACATCAGGTCATGAACTGTAACATCGGCCGCAACAAGCAATAACACAGGAAGATCAAAGTAAATAGATATTTACCCGGCGGGTTGACATCCGTTGACAGAGTTGTGATGTGGTCACATGCACAATGTCCTAGATATTGTTTGTTTGTTTATTTTATTTCCTTTTTTTCTTTTTCCGGGATATGTACCCTTAAAGAAAACGTACACTGCGTTTTATTCATACAGATATGCAATATTCTAATGGAGGGTATGGCAGAAGCTGTTTTGATTGTTTTTTTAATATAGGAACTTCATTAATCAGAGAAACAAAATATCTGCATACATTATATTAGTATAAAATCCATACATGGTGTTGTTTATTAGTCACTCCTCCTAAGCTATCTTGACCTTTTAAAAAATAGCTTTATAACCTTCTGCCCTAAAATTTGTAACCACAACATAATACACTTCAATTACAGCCCACTATAAAGCTCAATCATCCTGGACACACTCCAAACTGACCACTTTCTTTGAAACCTTCAGATCAGACCTCCAGCATTGAAACAACAACCTGTTTACCAAGGCCTATGTCTTCCATCTATTCCATCTATCAATAATTGTTCCATCTATTTCCAGCATAGCTTATTGTCTGGGGCACTCTGTCTCTAACCCATTTGCTAGGGGCAGCCAGGCAATGACCAGGGGCAGCCAGGCAATGACCAGGGGCAGCCAAGCAATGACCAGGGGCAGCCAAGCAATGACCAGGGGCAGCCAAGCAATGACCAGGGGCAGCCAGGCAATGACCAGGGGCAGCCAGGCAATGACCAGGGGCAGCCAGGCAATGACAAGGGGCAGCCAGGCAATGACCAGGGGCAGCCAACCAATGACCAGGGGCAGCCAGGCAATGACCAGGGGCAGCCAGGCAATGACCAGGGGCAGCCAACCAATGACCAGGGGCAGCCAGGCAATGACCAGGGGCAGCCAGGCAATGGCCAGGGGCAGCCAAGCAATGACCAGGGGCAGCCAGCCAATTGACCGAGGGGCAGCCAAGCAATGACCAGGGGCAGCCAGGCAATGGCCAGGGACAACCAGGCAATGACCAGGGGCAGCCAGGCAATGACCAGGGGCAGCCAAGCAATGACCAGGGGCAGCCAGCCAATTGACCGAGGGGCAGCCAAGCAATGACCAGGGGCAGCCAGGCAATGGCCAGGGGGCAGCAAGACAATGACCAGGGGCAGCCAGGCAATGACCGAGGGCAGCCAGGCAATGACCAGGGGGCACCAAGGCAATGACCGGGGACAACCAGGCAATGACCAGGGGCAGCCAGGCAATGACCAGGGGCAGCCAGGCAATGACCAGGGGCAGCCAGGCAATGACTAGGGGCAGTAGGGGCACCAAGGCAATGATTGAGCGCATGAACCAACGGATTGACGAAGGAACGATTGATTGACTATGGGTCGCTTTCCTGCGTGGACAGAGGTTATAACCTCGCTCTCATGCGCTTGAAAAAACATTTGTATCACTTAAATTCATGCATTCATGCATTCAACTGTTTTGCAATATTGCTTACCATCAAAAATGTTTTTCACTCGTTGTATTTGCAAGTTTTCAATTTTTATTCTGATGAGAATTTAAATATTCATGAGCAAATCTGTGATGTCATCACAGTATCATGCAACAGAAACCCAATTGGTTGCATACAAAAGTTTCTGAAGATTACTGTTTTTCCCGCAGACCTATCCCTAAACCGGTTGATTTACTGCCAAAATGTATGCTTGTAATCATTTAGTGAAGGGGTTTTTCATCAAACCTAGAGGGATTTATTTGCAGTTTGAAAGCAAATGTTTATTAAACTGCGGGTTCCTGACATAACCTTACAATAGCACTCTCGTTTATTAAGTTAAGTTTTTCCTTGGTTTCCTTGGTTTGTTTAACTTATAAGGATTTTTTAAAGGTAAAAAAGATGACCAATTTGTGACTCCACTTAGAAAAAGAAGCTTGCCAATACGTTTGTACACTTGACTCCTGACTCCTGATTTGACTGTGATTTTTATTGCAGAGACCCTTTAAAACGATTGCCTGCTAAAAAAAAAATGCTCGGACGGGTTTCGAACCCGGCCTCCTAGTACATTATGTAGGGCTACTTTCTAGTGGATTCAAATCGGTATAGCAGCGGGTACCGCGTGGGTACGGTATGCATTAAAAAACAGGCTATTATTTTGTACGGCCGTTTGTTTCCGAATTTGAAGGTTTGTTGGCTTGATAGGTAAAGAGTATTCACCAAGAAACTGGGGCCAAACGTTTGTTTCTAGATGCCTGTGATATTATAACGAGGAAGATAAAAAATATGACCGAAGCCTAAGCCCGACCCTAAGCCTTAATTTCGTAAACGGCAGCAGACGATAAGTATGTAAACAGCGCCCTCCAGCGAGGGAAATATTTTGTTGCCCTGGAAGTGGTCGACACTGCCGATTCGAGATTCTAAAATTCCTATCACACGAGGTAACCTTCTGTCAAAAGCACAGAATCAGCAGAGAGGAAACAGTTTACGTAAGTAAAATTAACGACTGTTAATCATTTCCACACAAAAAAATCAATCTTTGGCTCTTTATTCCACGCATGTCATGGCAAGACACAAATGACATCAGAAATGATGTTGTTCACACAATATTATCATTCCCACTTTCACTCAACCAAAACACCGCACGTAAATTTCAGTAGTAGTACAAAATGTAACATAAATGTAAACGTTTAAAATAAAGGTAAGATAAAATTTGTTCTTTCATATTTTTTTATAATTATTGACAATCGCTATTTAGAAGCTCGAAATCATTCTAATAATCAAAAGGTATTTCGAAGGAGGAATGAAATGAGAAGACTTGAAATTGACAGGGGATTTATATCATAACCCAGCAGCTGAGTTAAATAATTATTAATGATTCATTAATTGCAAAAGTGAGTTTCATTTGTTGTTGTATCACACGGACGGTAAATGAATGGAAAGATTGCATTTCCATACACACCAAAGCAGGGCCATGAACAGCGATTCTTCCCAAAAATCACTCTTCAAAAAATAACTAACTCTAACTCTAAACACATGGCAGTCAAACTGTAAAACTTAATACAGGTGAAGTTTAGTTTGCAATAGGGAAAACTACACAGTCTCAGCATTTGTGGTGTTCCATGCATTCTAAATGACATGCTACAGTCACTGTGAGAACAATGTGTGAGCATAAATTATTCATAGCACCAACTGTTTCTTCATAATTATGGCCACGAGAAAGTTGAGGCTACTCTTGACTGACAGGCGTCAACGATTCATCATGGGCAAGCTGTGGCTGGACTGGAGGAGATGATGCTGAAATCCAGCTCAAGTTAGAGTGAACGCACTGTCATTTCTGTCTGATTTTTGAAAAATTCAAACTTTTCTTCCATACATTTTGTTTAAAAATGGTATCATCGATAGGGATGAAGGATTCCCTTATGATTTTTTTGTTCCAGACTAACTTTGGGGTGTGTACAATACATATCAATCTTTCCAAACAATTACTGACCATGATCCTGGTAGCACTGGCTAAATCAACCTCAACAAAAGGAAATTGCTTAATAAATAATAGTATAAACATTTTGTACACGATGTACTCCCCAACCAAATAGGAAGCATAGCTTAAACACAGACCCGATATGCAGATCATTAAATTTCTCAAAATACTGTACAACACACAGAATAGTAATTCTTCAGTCTTGTGGCTTCCATGAGAGTGAATGACTTGAGATTCAATGATACAATGACTGTATTTAGACATTTTAAGTTTGAGTGTTCAGTGGGAGGTTTGAGGTGACACCATGTAGCACTTCACTTTCGAGAAGGGAAGTGGCTCTGAAAAGATCTGGCTCTTTTCAGAGCTACACTCCTTCTCGAAAGAGAAGTGCTACATGGTGTCACCGCAAACCTTCCACGTAGTATTTCCACCATGCAAACCTTTAAGTCTTATCTACGTTGAAGTGAGGACCTCTGTTTGAGTGGGCACTAGTTTTAAAGATATGAAGGACTATCGACCTGAACCAAGACTTTTCTACCACTGATTTCATGTATTCTGGTCTGCCAATAGGAACCAGTCTCAGGACCTTGGTTCCCCGATAGGGTTAAGTCCACAATCATTGGCCATGCCCGGGAATAATACGCAAGTGTAAGGGAGTTGCCTGCAACCGCTAGCTTGCAAGCCATTGGCTACCTAGCTAGCGGCTACAGTTACAATGTAGTCCCATCCATTGAGCATTTCAGGTACACGCACCACAGTATAATTTGAAGTCGGCTACCAACTGACCAAAGGGCTTGCCCCTCCACAGATCAAGCATAATACAATACATGGTGTCTCTGAGTAGCTGTTAAGTAGTTCACATGTACACTCACTCAATACATACAATATCTGGTACACTATGGTATATCACATATTTGTACACATTTACAAATGTTAAGTGGCAGCATAATCTGAAATCAATGTTAGCCCCTAACTCTTTCCACTCCCCCCAGACAAACAAAAACAAATGCAAGATAAAAAAAATAAAGCAATAATTATTTGAGTCATGTTACTCAGGATAATTTTGAATATGAGCAGCTCGCAGCAGGCTAAAAGAGGATAGCTTATCAGATACCTCACTGCACATTCTCCACAGTTTCCACGAAAATTCGGAGGATTGTGGAGGACTCCACAATCATCCAGTACAAATTTTGCTACCTTCCTCAATCCTCCACAATCCTCCGGGGGGGGGGGGGGGAATTGTGGATTGTGGAGGATTGAGGCAAGTATGAAAACTTTCATTTGGAGGATTGAGGAAGGTAGTAAAAGTTGTACTGGATGATTGTGGAGGATTGAGGAAGGTTGTAAAATTTTCACTCGAGGATTGAGGAGGATTGAGGAAGGTTGTAAAATTTACACTGGAGGATTTTTGAGGATATGAAAAGCTGTGGAACTTTGACAAAGGCACGTACCATGGAGCTACCTACTTATAGCTCTATAGACACATATACTGTCTTGCTAGTATGCACTTTGCTTTCACATGGTCAACTGTAATAAAAACAAAGGATCCATTTACATGTACGTGTACTTAGCTGTGGAGGATTGAGGCAGTGGGGTACTGTACGTGTACATGCACAAACTCATATTGGAGGATTGTGGAGGATTGAGGCAGTGAGGATGTTGCACAAACTCACATTGGAGGATTGTGGAGGATTGAGGAGGGTTCCAGTCACGCAGCACTAGGGGGTTAGATCATGTGGCACGATGGCGCCAATGCATAAGGGTGTATGGGCTGAGGTCTTATTCTCCTTTAAAACCCCGACCTTCCTCAGTCCTCTATGTAATCCTCCGGGTTATGGAGGATTATGGAGAATCGAGAAAGGTTGTTAAATACACTGGAGGATTGTGGAGGATTGAGGCAGTAGATTTTCATGCACAATCTCCTACTGGAAGATTGCGAAGGATTGAGGAGGGTTCCAAGTTAAGTAGAAAGCACTAGGGGGTTGGGCTAATTAATACACATCGTTGGCATTTCCACAAACTGACAAATCACTTTCAAGATCCACTGCATAAGAACACATCTCAAGACAGAAATCTGTATCGTGGTGTTAACCTCATTGACACTTTTGCACTACCCATTACCCAAGGACGGGCGAAATGGGGTTTCCAAAAAATGTTACTTTCAGAGTGCAATTTTCAAAATGCATCTTTTGTGCAGTGTAGATATGATTCCCCAGTCTGTCAAAACGCCGAAAGTATGCACACGTGTACATGCTCAGTAAAGTAATCTGGGAAGTGTATTGCTGAAGGTTTTTTTTTTATAATTCAAAACTTTATAACTTACGACTTGTTAAATCTACTAATCCCTTACTTGCTGGCCTTTGAAGTTGGAACATCAGATTTGTAGATCAGATGGTTTTTTTAGTTGTATCATATACTCTAACATGCAATTGACCTGGGAGATTGGACCTGCCTCTGAGAATGGTCCTTGCTAGGATCGAAACATCTGACCCACCACTTTTGAGATAATTTTCATTTTGGTCATTTTAGTCAGTAAGCAGTTTCCAACATACCAATCTTCATATGAAAGATACGTTTAGTGTCACGGTGCAAAATCAAATCAGTTTTGTCCATATTTTTTCTCTCAAACTATTCCATATCCAATACATACTGTTAAATTCATCAAACCTTCTGCTCCAATCATTTAGATAACTGAAAACTCTTATAACGGCCATAATCCTTAACCAAACGGAGATACGTGTAGTTTTGTGATCTTTGTTTGCCATTTAAGAAGCCCACTATCTTTTTAAGAATTGCACATTTAAGGGCATATGTGTCATGTTAGTAGGCAACATTTTCATATTACATGTACAACAAAGGTTTGCCCTCGCCCTTCCGTGATACGAAGGGAGCACTGTATGCTCAGTGCTTTACTTGATGCCCGCTTGAAAAAAAAAACTTAAACTGACCATACAACGCTTCTGGCATACTGATACATGTATCTTGAAGGGCAAACCCTTGATGAATCACATTTTTACTAGTGTGCGTCATAATGTACATGTATCATTTTGATTACTCGACAGCTTTACATCAAGCAAGTCAATGTTCAGTTCCAGGGATTGTGTTTTCACTCAAATCCGGTCACAGTAGAAAGACTCTTTGTTTTCACTGAAGCAAAGATTTTCAACTTTATGAAAGGAAACTGGCAATGCCCTTGCTGTTTCTATTTCTATTTCTTGCACACACATTATCGTAGAAAAATCTATGGGTATTTTCCAGTGACAGCGACAGACCAGCATTCGTCACAACTCATTCATCCCGACGAAAAGGGAATGTTATCAAACAGGAATGTAAGAACAGGTCTGTAAAATTATCACAATTACAAATATTACCAACTCAGGCACATTTTTCATGAGTGATTTTCTTGCAAATATTTATGATCTTTTACCAAAAACTGCATAGAAAATTTGAGAGCACTAGGGAAACAACACTAATGGGGTGGATTTCACGAAGCCTTATGATGCATCGTAACTCAACTTACGATGGATAAAACTTACGATGGATAACCCATCGCAAGTTGTGATAGGCCGTATGGTTTATGTGCAGCGCTTATCGTCTTGCGATTGATCGTACGTTACAGTAAGTTTGGTGAAATCAACTGCAGGTTTGGTAATCCTTGCTCTGCATTGCACTGCTTATAGATGGCTGATACAACAAGGTGCTTGCTGATGGCGGCCATTTTGTTCTGATTAGCGCAGCATGAACCACAGGAAAGGATTGGGGTTTACAGCTGAATGACTGTACAGTCCCATCGCTGTGAGAAGACTTGAGCATTTCCATTACACCAGTCTAGCCTGTGTACTGGTTGTTCATGTGGCCACATGGACTTTGGCACCACTCTTGACTGACAGCTGCTTATGACTCGTGATAAGCAAGCTGTGGGTAGACTGGAGGAGGGGGACATGTCATACCGTAGCATTGAATGAGACTGAGGTTGAGTTCAGCTTGGATTAAACGGACAGTACACAACCATACATACATGAATAACATGTACATGTAAAAGGGTTGGAAACCACCCCCCCCCCCTATGCAAACAGCTATCCAAGGGCAGATTTTTTAGGCACTATGCAAAGAGAAACTAACAAGTAATTTTGGGGTCCTGTGTACGCCTATTCACTACATGCTAGCCCTAGCCTAGCAGCTCTAAACTACATGGTCAAGGGTGCATGCATTCTGTGAGGTTCTGTTGACCTACATTATACCATGATACAAGGGGGATTCTGAACAGACTGATTCACACACAATTTTCACGGGAAAATCACAAGAAACGAAAGCTGACGTCTCCAAACTACTATCAGCAACCCGCCAATGACTGCCAAAGAAATGTCAAAGAAATTCAAATTCTCCATGGTTGGGTGAGAGTGCTGACCATTTAAAGGGATAGGCACATTTAAAAAACAAAAGGTGTGAATCCACCGAGAGAGTAAAGCTGTGTTTCCACGGACGTTTTTTCTTTGTCAAACTACCCCGACTATAGTATACTGAAGGAAGACAGCTGCCCTCAATGATTCTCACCAATTCCAATCACAATGCATGCTGTATGTGATCTTGGGTAAATGTAAAGCGATGACCAACCGTAGTGCGGACGGGCTATCCCACACCTGGGCGGGTCAGGGGTCATGGGGTCGGGTCACTCGTGGTCCACAAGCTCGAAGCTGTCCCTGACTGCTGTCCTATGGCAGTAGGCCAGAAACATCTTCTCCGCCAGGCTTAGTATGTGATTGAGGTCCAAGTTGTAGGACAGCCTGCATACGAGATAGAAAGCAGGAGAGCACTTGATCATTAGTAATAAGCAATACAAACAACCACCTAAGGGCTGCCATCTTCAGTGGCTAGATAACTAATCTTGATCCAATAAGTGATTCTAACATTTCTATTTGGGCAAAACTTCATCACTATCAGCATACAAAACCCATCAGCATTCAAAACCCATCAGCAAAAAAAACTCATCAGCATAAAAAACCCATCAGCATACAAAAACCCATCAGCATACAAAAACCCATCAGCATACAAAACCCATCAGCATACAAAAACCCATCAGCATACAAAACCCATCAGCATAAAAAACCCATCAGCATACAAAAACCCATCAGCATACAAAACCCATCAGCATACAAAAACCCATCAGCATACAAAACCCATCAGCATACAAAACCCATCAGCATAAAAAACCCATCAGCATACAAAAACCCATCAGCATAAAAACCAATCAGCATAAAAAACCCATCAGCATACAAAAACCCATCAGCATACAAAACCCATCAGCATACAAAACCCATCAGCATAAAAAAAACATCAGCTTAAAAAACATCAGCTTAAAAAAAACCATCAGCATAAAAACAACACATCAACATAAAAAGTGGTTTAAGGACAATAAGTATGGTAGCATTTTTGTCTTGGGTTTTTTCTTTTTGTTTGTGGGGGGTAAACTAACTAGTATACTTGTAATTTATGGAGTTCAAAGTAGTTTAAGATTACATGATAACTTTATGCTAACCAACAATTTTATAATAATAATTAATGTGAATTAACAACGGAAAGGAAAACAAGACTAGGAAATTATAAAGAGTGTGACTTGACTGGACCATGACCCAAGACCTGTGATGCAACCTGAGGTATCCAGCCCTTAGGTGGAATGGCTGCCAGTGTTCCAACTTCCAAGACAATGCTTCCCATTTTTTTCCTGACTCAATTTAAAATCAACTTCCAGAGTGCACACAGTCAGTCAATCATTTGATGCAATTATTTCTAAGTCATTGGATGCTCTCCATAAATGGAACTCTTGACAGCTCATGAACCGCGTATCAAATAATCTCAACAAAATCCTGCAGGAAACCCTGTCACAATGCTAGCACACCCAACAACGACAGACTGCACCACCTTGATAGAGTCTGCCAGCAACGATCCACTAGGCTTATTACACGAGCGAGTCCGCAGTGAGATTTCATTCCCATTCTCATTCTCTGTGGCATCGACAAAGAACCAAACTGTTTCAAATCATTATACTGTACATATGGTCGTGTCCATACCCACTGGCTATGGCCTCATTTTACACCAGAGTCTATGGAAGCCACTGGCTTGTGGACACAGTCAATTCTCATAGATTTATTGCTGGCAGTAGCCAAAATAAATCAAACAAATAAATGAAAAACTTAACGTGAACTTTTGAACAAATTTTGAAAAAAAATTACAGGGAAAAGTTGACTGGACCAGACCTTGAACCCAAAAGCTCTGGTTTTGCGAACCAGCACTTTTATCATCAGAGCTATCCAGCCCGTAGATGGCGGCCATCCCAAATAGTCGACTTTTCTTTGCTGGATAGGCAAACTATTCAGACAACCGCCTCGGTATACGTGTGTAGGTACATACCCATTGACCACATACTGGAACACAGAGGCCGAGTCCACACACTCCATCAGCGTCCGCCGATTGTCAAATAGGATGGTGGTGCACACAAATAGTTCAAAGGTGAAATCGGTCCGCACAACCTCAGCATGTGCCCGCTGCTCTCCGCCTGGAAGGGTAGAGAAACAAGTGTGAGAGATCTCAAAGGGTTAAAGGGTCTCTGCAATAAGTATCACAGTCAAGGTCATTTTCTGCTGTCATCTATGGATCTGAAGTGTACAGACATATTGGCAAGGTTCTTTTTCTTATCGGTCGTCTTTTTACCTCTAAAAATATCCTTATGAGGGCGCTATTGTAAGATCATGTCAGGAACACACAGTTTAAACAAACATAAGAAAAACATCAACTCCCCTCCCCCCTTCAACTAATCACCTCCTTTTAAGAAGTCCCTGGCTCTGGCCACATCCCGAGCCTTCTCAGCCACCACTGAAGAAAGCTCAAGGTGCTGACTGCTGACAATCTCAAACAGCATCAAGCTCTCCTCGTACTGGAACTCACGCTTGAAGCACAGCAATAGCCACCTGTCGGAGAGAACAAATATCACACTGAAAATTGAACAACAGAAATAGCTCAGTTCACCTCGATGGTGGTTAACTCTTTCCGTACGGCGCGCTGATACATCGGCTCGGTAAACCGCTCTCTTGTGACGGAAAGCCGATACATCGGCTCACGTGTCCCATTGTTTCTAATATATTACCAAATTTATTCCGTACAGACATGCACATTAATTCCGTAGTGAAAGAGTTAAACATCAAATTGATGAATTTTTTTTTTCACAATGGCAGTTGCTGAATTGCATCTAGCGCATTCTTAAAGGTCAACTGCAATGAATTTGGGAATTCTTTTTTATTTTTTCCAAACACAATTAATAATAATAATTAATAATTAATTTTCAGATGGCCTTACCTATGGCAAAACATGAGGTCCCCGATGTCACACTCCACAAAGTGGTTGTACAGCAGTGGGTCAATCTCCTGCAGCATCTGTTTCAGGATCTCTGCCGATCAAATGGCACAAAAAATAATTAAGCCTATAACACCCATTAATTAATATACCAAGTTGATGAATGGGTATGGAAAATGAAAGTTGATTAATAATGTATACGTATGCCTTTGTAATGACATAAAAGTCCATTGAATCATATGCATGCCTGTATATGCTGCCTATGTACATGTACATGTATCTCAATGCAAACAGTTTGCAGAGATAATACATATCTTGCAAAATGTTTATTTTTAGAGAAATCGTGCAAATCCACCATAAACGTGCACCATATACAACTACCTAAACTCTCACATGACTCTACACTATATACTGTACACTATATTAGAGCCTGTGTATTGCCTGTAGTATGGAACAATTGCAGTATCCCTATTTTTGTGACACTCCTTTTATGTTTAACACAGCCTTTGTAACTCCTTTGATGTTTGACACAGCCTTTGTAACTCCTTTGATGTTTGACACAGCCTTTGTAACTCCTTTGATGTTTGACACATAGGCTTTGTAACTCCTTTGATGTTTGACACATACATGTAGCCTTTGTAACTCCCTTAACCACTTCGCGCCGGGGGTTTTTTCAGCGCCGATGACCGCCATACGGGGGTTTTTGAACAATGCATCATTTTAAACTCTTGCTAAAACAATCGGAACAATATATTTATGTGAAATAAATCGATAAGGGTATACTATGGGTACAAGAGAGTAAAACCCGGCACAATTCGGACGTCGTTGTGGCTTTTGTCAAGAGATTATCCGTTCGAAAAAGGGTCCATTGTGCGTCGTCAATGGAGCGTAACGGACTTGTGTGTGCGTGCGTGTACGGTACTGTCAATCCCTGACCTCAGACTCCAGCCTCCACTCCAGGCAGTCAAATCTTCGAGTTGGTCGGCCACAACCGAGCGTACTGATTGCGGTGAGGAATGTGGGTGGAATTCCAATGCCTGACCGACAACCGTTGGGCTGTGTGCATGCCAACACCATGTCTCCCGCGTGCTTTCAGCGGCAGCGCGGTATCCCTCGATCATCCACAGTAAAGATCCCACAATTGCACAATTACTGCTGCTAATCTTGCAATTCATGTGGCAAATGTGGCAAAAAGGGTCTTTGTACTGATTCGCATTGCTTTGTTCTAAGCTGAAAAGAGTCTTTGTTTAAAATGTGGACAATAGTGGTGCCCGGATTCGGAGTGCCCCGTCGCATAGCAAAGCCAATGAAGCTCCGGATTCGGAGGTCCCGGCGTTGAGTGGTTAATAAAAAAGTGAATAACATTACCCTAAATGTCACATCCTGAAGATTTTGATATGGGTAACAAAAATCAACTAAAAGATCGTTTTCATCACAAATATATAGAAAGTACACATCGTGGTGGAACCGATTGATGTGGTGCACTGCATAGACAAACAGCTTCTAACATCCCATCCACGTACCCAACTTATGAAGCATGCCGTCCTCCAAGAAGTCCTTATAGATGGTCTCCAGGTACAATGTGAAGCACCAGTAGGAGTCCACCTCACTGTCCATCACCACAAAGAACCTGCTTAGGACATCGTTCATGCCCTGTGCATATGTCACCTCTAAATAAAGCAAGCACAGGACAGTGCATCATCATTTTGGACACTAAAAAGCTGAGCTACGTACATGTACATGCATTTCAAAGGAACTCACAGACCCCCCCCCTATAGATCTCGGCAACGGTACATGTATGTGCTATTGCTCCAACATTTGGTACCCATAAAACTTGTGTTATACATTCATTTTCTACTATCAATCATTGTTTTGCCTATAATTGCTACTTAAACTACATCTACAAACTACAAGAAAATGAGGGCAATATACAAACATGTTGCAAACTCCACACTGACTTCAATGACCACAATGTAAATCTAAACAATGTAGGGAACATGGCATTCTGATCTGAGCAGGACCTCTCTCAAAGGCAGAGTGAGAAGGACAAAAACAGATGGGAAGGGAAACTTGCTGACTCTTACTTGTATCTTTGATTAAAAATAAAATGTCTCAACTTTTAGGGAATGACTTTGAAAGATTGAAGATAGAATTTTGAGGTCATTTAATTGGTATTTTGTATTGCATTGATGTTTCCTCTTAGTCACCTACTGTAGTGTTAGTTACAGTTTTGCACTCTGTCTTTTTGTAAGTTTTTCCAGTCAGAGAGTTCAGATTAGTGGGAAAGGTACACAGAAACCAATGCCTCTTTCATTAAAAGAAAATGAACTTAACTTGATTGAAGACATTACAAATTATTAAGAATGGGAGAGATTTTCTTATCATATGAAGTGAAAGAAGCTACATGTATGCACAGTCAAATGTTTGGCCCATAATTTCCTTCGGCCCATAATTTCCTACTGGTTGCCGAAGGCCAATAGCTTTAGATATGGCATCCGGAGAAGCAAGTGGCTTGGTGCTCTGAAGGCTCTTGACAAAAGCCGCAAGATTTTTAAGATTGGAGGCTGTTTGTGGGTTATTAAAGGCAATGGGTGTGAGGTGGCAACATGTAGGTAATATCGTGCATTTGCGAGTGAGTTTCATACTCAGAGGAGCCAAAGAGCAAGTAGCTCATTGCTTGTGGCAGTTTGTGTTGGGTGTACTCTGTCCAGCATGAGAAGACTGACTTGCTTTGGTGTCTCGGTACTGGTCAGAGCACCCAGTGTCAACAAGTCTACATCATCGCCTCACAACCTAATGGCAGTGAGATCACTAAACCCTATCCCACTGAAAACTACCTTCCTTGAAAGAACTATGTGTAGTGGTGTACATGTCAGACTTACGAGGATGGAAGATAGCAAAGGTTATCAGGATGTCCCGCAGTCTGCTAAGGTTGGCATTGCTCTGTCCTCTGTTGAATTAGAAAAGCATATCACATCACCATCATCTTAGAGATGAAATGATGACAAAACAATGCAAAAAGCCACACTGATATCAAGATGAGGGCGAACAAAATTTCAAAGTACACATGTACACATGTACATGTAGATAATCTTTGGTGACCAAGTCAGGCAACCACAATTTATGCCGTCTATGAATACGTTTTGATCAAGGCAAATCATTTTATTTTGGGGGGTTTTCAATAAAAAATTCAAGGAAAACTGACTGCCAACTCTTGAAAGATACGAAACTGTGAACTGGTGAGAGTCAAGACATTGATTGAGACTCACTTGAACATGGGATGGTCTCTGTCCGTCCTGGGCACGTCCTTATCTATGATGCGTATACTCTTCCGAAAGGCCTCCAGGTTCCGAATATCCAGCGGCTCCCTCTCAGCATAGATCTGTAGGCCGGCAAATAAATGAGAACCAACCAATTTTCCAAGGGCATCTGAAAACTGCATTCCCAAACTCGAAGACTCTTCCCAAGACCTTTCTAGGATAAAACTGCATTCCCAAACTTGTCAACTCTTCCCAAGACCTTTCTAGGATAAAACTGCATTCCCAAACTTGTCGACTCTTCCCAAGACCTTTCTAGGATAAAACTGCATTCCAAAACTTGTCGACTCTTCCCAAGACCATTCTAGGATAAAACTGCATTCCCAAACTTGTCAACTCTTCCCAAGACCTTTCTAGGATAAAACTGCATTCCCAAACTTGTCAACTCTTCCCAAGACCTTTCTAGGATAAAACTGCATTCCCAAACTCGTCAACTCTTCCCAAGACCTTTCTAGGATAAAACTGCATTCCCAAACTTGTCGACTCTTCCCAAGACCTTTCTAGGATAAAACTGCATTCCCAAACTCGTCGACTCTTCCAAAGACCTTTCTAGGATAAAACTGCATTCCCAAACTTGTCAACTCTTCCCAAGACCTTTCTAGGATAAAACTGCATTCCCAAACTTGTCAACTCTTCCCAAGACCTTTCTAGGATAAAACTGCATTCCCAAACTCGTCGACTCTTCCCAAGACCTTTCTAGGATAAAACTGCATTCCCAAACTTGTCAACTCTTCCCAAGACCTTTCTAGGATAAAACTGTATTCCCAAACTCGTCGACTCTTCCCAAGACCTTTGTAGGATAAAACTGCATTCCCAAACTCGTCGACTCTTCCCAAGACCTTTCTAGGATAAAACTGCATTCCCAAACTTGTCAACTCTTCCCAAGACCTTTCTAGGATAAAACTGCATTCCCAAACTTGTCAACTCTTCCCAAGACCTCTCCTAGGATAAAACTGCATTCCCAAACTTGTCAACTCTTCCCAAGACCTTTCTAGGATAAAACTGCATTCACAATCTTGTCAACTCTACCCAAGACCTTTCTAGGATAAAACTGCATTCCCAAACTTGTCGACTCTTCCCAAGACCTTTCTAGGATAAAACTGCATTCACAAACTTGTCAACTCTACCCAAGACCTTTCTAGGATGAAACTGCATTCACAAACTCGTCGACTCTTCCCAAGACCTTTCTAGGATAAAACTGCATTCCCAAACTCGTCGACTCTTCCCAAGACCTTTCTAGGATAAAACTGCATTCCCAAACTCGTCGACTCTTCCCAAGACCTTTCTAGGATAAAACTGCATTCCCAAACTTGTCAACTCTTCCCAAGACCTTTCTAGGATAAAACTGCATTCCCAAACTTGTCGACTCTTCCCAAGACCTTTCTAGGATAAAACTGCATTCACAAACTCATCGACTCTTCCCAAGACCTTCTTGTCAACTCTTCCCAAGACCTTTCTAGGATAAAACTGCATTCCCAAACTTGTCAACTCTTCCCAAGTCTTTTCTAGGATAAAACTGCATTCCCAAACTCGTCGACTCTTCCCAAGACCTTCTAGTCAACTCTTCCCAAGACCTTTCTAGGATAACATTTGACAACTTTCATGATAGTATCACTACAGTAACTGTGTGTTACGAAAACTGGCTAGGAGAGCATATTTGCTTCACGTCCGGTGCCTTGCAGAAGGCTATAAAAAAGGGCAAAAGAAGGTCACTAAGGTCATTTTTTAAATTTTCTATTTTGGACGCACTTCAATCCTATCCACATTCCGTGATCAAGTATTACGTCATGATGAAGTAAAAACTAATTGTAAAAAGCCATAAAATGGACCAGACGGAATTTGTTCCCAGCAGAAGGGCATAAGTGATTCTAGCATCTGAACGAACTTACATGTATGCCCTTCTGCACCAGACGATTAAATTTTTTATAATTTCGCTACTACAATCTGACCCTGAAATGTACACGAATAGCCTTGTATCATGTCATTATTCAACTACATAAAAACGAGTAGTAGGCCTGTACAGAATTGTTGTGAATGCTTACTGGCTAAAATGACCAAAATTCAATTCTCCTCAATAAAGTACATGTTGAGGGCCTGACATTATGATGCTAGCAGGACCTTTCTCAAACAGGCCAAATGCAGAATAATGAAAAGGGTATATTGATTAATCATTTCTACCTATATACATGTACTGTAATTTTCAACAACTGTTGCCATGATGATCAGAAATTATCATATTTCGCAGGTTTTGTTTCCATTGTAAACAGTGGTGTGCGACTCTGGGGTTGGTTACCGACACCTGGAATTCACATTGTTGGCAATTTCTCAAGGTTACCACCTTTTGAAATGTTCTCACCCCTCCTCCAAGACAGGGAGATTTTGGCAAATTTCCCAAGTTTCCAGGGGAATGACAGGACTGTAGCATGAAAAGGTCCCCTTAGTTACCAAACACAGCAATTTCTCCCAAATACTGCTGCAACATCAGGACCTACAACGGCATGAAACACTGCAATTTCCATGCAACCCATCTGACACTGACTCAAACAAACAACACATCTCCAACCAACAGCTGTATCGCATTCTTTGTATACCCTCATCAGCTGTTTCGAGCTCCATGTATAATTGATGATCTGTTCACGGTCCCTCTTCTACTGAAATGCAAATTAATCCACTCCTTTACAAAATGACGGTATTTGCACTGAAGCCAATGGCAGTTAACACAGAACACAAATGGGAATTGCCCAATTTGTTTTCATTATTATTATTATTTGTATCATTACTCTTTCACTATTTTTTTGGAAAAAGTGTGGACAAAATATGTGAGCCTCTGCTTCCAAAAGGAGTGATTTTCAAATTTCAATATTTAATGAAAATTGTACAGAAAATTTACTAAACCTGTGGTCCAGCTTTTGAACACAAGACCAACACTGGTACATTCAAATTTTCTTTTCTTTCTTTCAAATGAAAACTTGACTGTACACCGGACCTTAAAACGAAGACCAGTTTCTCTGCCAAGTCAAATTCTCTTTGCTTTTAACCGTCCTTGACTATTTATGAAGACTGAATAGGGCTAAGTATTTGGTCCTCATACATGTACGGTATACATACCCTTGCCTGAAGCTCAATACACTCCAGCTGTAACCTCCTGTCCTCCTCTGTCTTAGTTGTTGCTGTGCAGGGCCCATTGGGAGTGGTGCCAATATTATGAGTTGCTGTGAACGGATCGAAAACAGAAACCGTTTCCACTCAGTTGTCATCCCCATTGACGGTAT
Organism: Luidia sarsii; assembly: GCA_949987565.1. Taxonomy (NCBI): domain Eukaryota; kingdom Metazoa; phylum Echinodermata; class Asteroidea; order Paxillosida; family Luidiidae; genus Luidia; species Luidia sarsii. Next base: position 16,749,551 of record OX465102.1, on the reverse strand, counting down.
TCTTTTTCCGTTCTTGTGCCTGGGCTTGGTGGGAAAACTTAACTCACTCAGCAGTCTACAAGTTTCGAATCCTTCTCTTGTGTTCACCTCCTTCACCTCCCCTTGGATTCTTCCTGCTCTTGATCCCCTTCCCTGCTCCTTTGATCTCTCCCTGCGGCCAATTTCATAGAGCCACTTAAGCGTCAAAATGTGCTTAAGCACTAAAACTCGTGAGCCACAGGATCCCCTTGCCAACCCAAACTTCACTTTTGTTTCACGCTAAGTAAAGAAGAGTGGAAAACAAGTCAAAAGCAATGGACATCACATCGCAGGGCAGGTTGTAATCCTGCTTACACGAGGAAGACTTTTTCTGCTTAGCAGATTTTCACGCTTAAGCAGCTCTATGAAATTGGGCCATGCAGGTCTGTACACTCAGCTTCCTGTCTTTGCCAAAGTGCTCATCCGGGAGTGTGCAGTTTGTGAGAGTTTCAAGGGCAGTTCTGCCTGTCTCACCTGGTTCTAGGCAGTGGTACTTGTTGCCGTTGGTCGTTTTGTCCTCTGGGCTGCTCAACGTTGCATTGGCCTTTCTGGAGAGGAAGGCCTGCTCTGGGCTGCTCACGGGGGTTTCGTTGGGCGGTGAGGTCAGGGCATGGAGGGCCTTCCACCTGGCTTTCAGGGCTTCGTAACGGTAGTAGCGCTCCATGGCTAGCACCTCTCTTTCTCTGCGCAAACAAAATCAGTCATAAGTAATATAGGTCTGCAAACAGAGCATACTGAAGAGACGAACAGAGCATACTGTCCGAAACGTCAAGTTCCTCCAGCGTTCTTTGAATTCAAATGTCTAATATACGGCAGCCATTTTTTTTAAACCGAAAGATTAAAAAGATACTCACAAATAAGAATTACCGCAAAAACCTATTACTTCTTCTGCTATTCTCACCATGAAAACCTTTGAATCTCAAAATCAGTAATATGCAAACATGTTGCAAACTGGTTAGAGCTGAGGACAGCTAACCCCTGGACCACTGTAAAACATATACATGCATTGTATAATGCTCTCCTGTATTCTGTCTTGTGTACAGATTATCTATCTACACAATGTACATCCATCATGTCCATGTACAGTACCTTCTGGTTGACTGGAATGGATAGAGACCGTATAAAAAGGCCCAGGCATCTCGTCGGACATCTGCCTCAATTCCTCCTGCCAGATTTCAAAGAAGAAAAAAAAACAGGTAAGAACTAGAGAATAAGAATTAGAGAAGTAAGAATTGTTCAATGCCACAGATTTTCAATAGAAATTAAAGGGGTTGTTCATCGCGATGGTGCAGATAAGTAGAAAGGGTGATCAAAGTCACGCGATGTGTCGTTGCTGGGGGCGACGTTTCGGTTGCTAACTGCTTATCTTCATGAGGCAACTGAAGAATGTGCGCTGCGGCCTCCGTTTATATCCGCTTCGCCGGTTCCTGTGTACCGGTTTATTGTTGACATATTCCACCAAAGAATCACTTGTCCCCTATCCGAGTCCGAGACATAGTTTCTACATCTGAATATCCAAACTATTGCCAACCTAGTCTGCCTGCATGGATGCATGGTGTCACCAGCTTTAGGGGTCAAAGGGGATTGTATCACCAGCATGACACGATGACAGTACCAGTATTAGCATGTACTACACAGTACTATTATATCATGTACAGTGTAGTCGACCCTCGTTATGATAAATGCGAGGTTCGATGGATTCTGTCGATTCTGTCATTATAACATAACGGGAACCTCGTTAAAACCTGAGTGCAATTATCCCCATTTGTTATGCAGCAGCGACGTTGATAATTGCATGTGAACATGTTCCCATGCGTATTGCAATCTTGTAACCAAGGAGGTAGAAACCTCCATGATGTAACGTATGTGCGGACTCATGCCAACACAACGTACATGTACATCATTTCACATGCAGAAAGAAGAACTATGTGAGTGCATACTGCATGTACATGTCAGACCCCTCACTCACTGCAGGGGGGATTCGTGACTGTGCATCGTCTCACTGAATAATATCGATGTGATGAAACAACGTTGATGAGAAGCCGCAACACTGCGGCATTGCAAGACGCAATTCCTGAGTCGGACGGTTTGGTTTTTGACATGCCATCGTGCCCGTAGGTTTTAATAGAAGTCATTATAAAATGGATTGAGAACATTACTGTTACTTGCGTTGGGTCGGCCAAAATCATTGCTATAGCAGGAGTCTTGTAATGTGCATGCTCGTAAAACACCCATACAAATGTGCATAAATTGATCGGGACTTTGAAAAAATGCTCTTTATTGTAACCGAGTTGTTGTTATAACCGAGCTTGTTATAACGGGAGTCAACTGTATAATGACCCTATACATGTACATACGTACACGTACTAATCTGGGTTTAACTGGGGCCCTTCATGAAATGAAGCCCCCGGCTCATGCTTGGGCTTTGGTATCATTTCTCCCACCCTTCATGAGAGTCGCAGACTGTATCAAAGAACTACATGTATGTGGCTTTTGGCAATATACTGTAGTGGATGAATAGGCCTACCCCGGTACTTTGCACTGTTGACAAACTCAGTATTATCCACAACCCGTATTTTCAGGGTTTGGTGTGATGATTGGGACAATTTACTGAGCCCGGGCGTGATCCAGGGATTAACAAAGTTCACTAAGACTTGACTAGTGATTGAGCAGTGAGCACTCTCAATTTCTCAATTTTCATGAAGATCTGGAATGGATTTCATAAAGCATTACGATGCATCGTAACTGAACTTACGATAGATAACCCATCATGCGTTGCTCATCGACTTGATGAAATCAATCGCTTACTGTTGATCCGTTTGACTTGTAAGAGGTTGCCTTTTAACAACATGTACAGTGACCGTAGCTTCATAAGCTTTAACATTTTTTATTCACGAGTTGTACTGTATATTTACGGTGTACAAGTACAACCGGTATTCAATAAGGGTCAAAGTACATGTACTTTCAAGTTTTATTGGAATGGGACTACAGTTTAGGCTCCAGTAAATATACACCCGTACACAGGGCCCAGATCATCGGTCTCCTCCAATAGAGAGACCCATCGAGGCCCTAGTGTTTACGGGTCTACAGTAAATATAACCCTCTAATATAGTCATTCTAATTACCATACTCCAGTTTTGAACAATACTCCATATAAAAATGGAGTATACACATACATGTACTGGTAATTCCCATCAATACTAATAGTATTACTATACTAGTAAAGACCAGGAAACAGAATCAGTGGCCTGTGTAAGCACATAGGCCTACATAGACCAATTCAGGAAGAGTAGAACATACATCACTAACTACAGTAACAATACACATACATGTACATGTACATACCATAACATTTAGTGGGCCTGACGTTTCGATCCTAGCAGGACCTTTAAAGACCTTTCTCTCTGCCTTTGAGAAAGGTCCTGCTAGGATCGAAACGTCAGGCCCACTAAATTTTATGATTTGCATTTTGGTAATTTTAGTCAGTAACTTAGCAGTTTGCAACATTTTTGCATATATCACTTTATACATGTACATACATGTACAATTACCTACAGGTATGGCCTACTTCTTATGGCCTACTTCATGTACGGGCAATATAATATTAATTATTATATAGCCCTACAGCCTAATTTACCCTTAAACGATTTTGATATTAATTTGACAGATGACAACAATCTAACAACAAAATGGGGGTACATTTGCATTTACAAATACAGTAAGTCAATAGCAATAACATTCGTTAATCATACGTAGATTCCGTTGACACAATCTACAGCTCCAAGGTATAAAATGTGACACTGCGGTAGGCCTACTGCCTACTGGGTACTGGGTACTTTTCTACCATGGAGGGTTCTACCAATGAATGGTTCTACCCAGTGGGGCGGCGGTGCCGGTCTCACCTCGGAAGACGGACTGGCGAAAGCTCTGCACGTCGACCAGCCTCCCGTCGGCGTCCAAGAACCCCTGGAAGGTGGCCCGGTCCAGCTTGGGGCCCCGCCTGATGTCCGAGTCGTCGCTGAGGTAGATCAGCCACTGCTCGGGCGGCAGGATCTGCTCAAAGGACGAGTCGAAGCTGCACGATCTCGTCAGATACTCCGCCATGTTTGTTTGGGCGATATCAGCTGCAACTGCGGGCGTCACAAATAAACCACCCGGCCGTGTGTTTTCTGCATACACGGACTTACTGTACGCTAGTAATAATATTGCGTACGTGAAGAGCACGGGTTCGACAGTCACTGCATGCCCCCCAGAAACGCACTTCTTTCTCACGTGCTCTGACGAAATGACGAGTATTTCATCAACAATTCCAAGCGTGTACTTACCGGAGTCAAATCGAATACACTCTAGATGTTAAAACCCTAAGGTTTGTAGACTGTTTCACAAGGAATCACCCTGTTCAACCCCGATCGTGCGCGATGTGTGACACTATTTTTAACCCGCTAGTTGAGATAACCGCAGGATATAATAGACTTGTTCTGCTGTTTTTGTTCTAGCGTAACAGTTTACGTTTCTTCATTTTACTGCAAACATATCCATTATCAGTGAGCGTTATCATTTCATTTATATCTGTTTGTATTCACGTCTTTTAGTTTACTAATCAGTCGAAAATATCTCCTACCTTTACTCTTTAGCTTCGTGAATGAATAACTATTTCTGAAAATGGTAGAATGACTGTGACAAGTTTATGAGTCTTCGGTCATCAAAATGTAGCAGACGACATAGTGTTTTCTCAGTGAGGCTCCAGATGAGTCAGACAAAGTAATGGGATAATCATCACGTGGGGTGATACAAAAACTCGAGAAATGACAGCAGTCGCTTGGTTGGTTATCAGTATATTAGTCACCCAGACTGATTCAGAAATTATTTCATTTCATCAACATCAATTTATGTCTGCAAATTATCTTTGAACAGGTAAGGAATAGCGAAGTGTTGTTAGAGCGAAGACGATGTCAGAGACAATAACGACCGCAAATGCAAACCGGTCACAAGGTCTAGCGCCCTCACACGGCCCCTTTAAGTGGACGTGACAGACTGATTAAAAAGAAGTTACACATCGGACAGCGTATTGAAGTTCACAAGTTACACAACCGCCTGATTTTGTTTTCTTTTTAGATATAAAAACGATGTTTGCGTCGAGGTGAATGTAATTCAATGAGAGTTGGCCCTGCCAGCTAGACGTGATAAACACTTGAGTGCTCAGTGGGTTGTCCGATGCCTGATGAAAACTTTCAGGCAGCTAGCAGCGCCGGCGGGATTCGAATCCGCGACTCCAGCTCTCTGGTGCAGACGTCTTTTAAAACCACTTGACCACTGAGCTGGTCGTGTTGCTTTCGGTAATGGCTTTGACTTGGGCTGAGCACTTCTGCTCAGGCACCTGGTCCGATTCGTTAAATTTCAACCTGCATAATGGGACTAAAAAAAAAAATAGAATTCCGTCTTCGAACCGGAAGACTGAGACAGTGAGAGGCTAATTAAGGTCAACATGCTTTCGAGGGAGATGGATACGAGATATGAGGCAAAGGAAAGTATCCGAGGGCCGCCATACTCGGAGGCAGGGCGCATGAGTAGGCCAGTGCAACTCGATCGTCATGCAAGTAGCGTTTTTCGAGTTGATGTCCGATCTGCTCCGATCCCCGGAACGCCTAGTCGTCTGATGTCCTCGCGTTGATGGGCGCAGAACACTAAATAGAGCTCCCATTGAACACTGTACAAAAGCACTCACTTTCAAAGCCAATTATCCCATGCCCAAAAGTCTCTCAGTTCTTGTAGCTATACTTAAAATTGTAGTTTGGACCTTCATCTCTCAGATTCTTTTCACTTTTAGTGCTCTTAGCCGATTAGATTTTTTGCTAATTACCACCAGAAAAAAACACCCCCAAAATGTGTAGCCGTCCAAGCCGAATTTCTGCAAGGATTTTGGGATGGACCCCTCCACTTCCACAGCCAAATAGGGCCACATTTAAAGCCAGATTTGGGGGGTAATTAGCAAAAAATATAATCGGCTAGGAGCACTAAAATTGAAAAGAATCTGAGAGATGAAGGTCCAAACTACAATTTTAAGTATAGCTACAAGAACTGAGAGACTTTTGGGCATGGGATAATTGGCTTTGAAAGTGAGTGTTTTTGTACAGTGTTCAATGGGAGCTCTAGTATTTAGTGTTCTGCACCCCTGATGATATTCAATAGCGCCCTCAACGATGACGCGCGCAAAGACCCTACAGTGGGGACGGCCCTTCAAGAATCCTCGTCACGGAAAAAACGTGAACAAACGGGCCGTGCTCCGTCGATGAATGGTGGTCGTTTGGTGGGACAAAATAATAGCCTTCATTAATCATCGTCAAAGGCCTTGGACTGTTTAGGGCTGTTGGCTATTCCAACAAAATTCATGTAGCGAACTGCAGTGGTCACCTGAGCTTGACCATTCAGTTAGAACAATATCCTCCACCGGGTTCACCTTTTTGAAATAATATGTCAGTGATATGTGACCCGGCACAGCGACATGAGGAATATCCCACCAAAACACTTTTCCAGTAAACAACGCCTGAAGTCAAAGTATCTTCTCAATTCGATTAAAAACCAATTTTTGTTATTTTGTATTTTCGGAAAGTTAATGTATAAGAGGATGTTATGTCCAAAGGATTTTTCCGAAATCCGTCTTTAAGTGTTGAAAAAAAACGAGGATTTCGGGGAGGGTTTGTGTACTGTTTTCATGAAAATGTAAAGTTCCTGCCTTTTTGAATGGCCGCTTTCGAGGATTTAGAATGGTGATACTATATTGTTTTGGTACCAAATGAACGAGCGAAGTTCCCTTGTACTATTTACAACAAAGTTTCACACGGAAATAATTTTGATATCATTTGAAAGCTATAATGGTATACTCTTTCACATCATTAGAAAATCTCAAAATCTCCAAAGCGAGGTTTAACCTTCATTATGCTGTGCCGGGTCACATATAATCTTAGCCTCCGGTAACGAACTCGCCCCGCTGTTATCGGTTGACCCGATGGGATCAAAAGCTCCACTCACTGCCGATGCAATTGTGACCCGGCACAGCATAATGAGGAATAACCCCCACTTTAGAGATTTTGAGATTTTCTAATGATGTGAAAGAGTATACCATTAGCTTTCAAATGATATCAAAATTATTTCCGTGTGAACTTTGTTGTAAATAGTACAAGGGGGCTTCGCTCGTTCATTTGGTACCAGACACAATAAAGAAGCGCCATTCTAACTCCTCGAAAGCGGCCATTCAAAAAGGCAGGAACTTTTCATTTTCATGAAAACAGTACACAAACACTCCCCCGGAATCCTCGGGTTTTTTGTTCAACATTTAGAGACGGATTTCGGAAAAATCCTTTGGACATAATATCCTCCAATACATTATTATTTTTTTTTATCGAATTGAGAAAATACTTTGACTTCAGGCGTTGTTTACTCGAAAAGTGTTTTGGTGGGATATTCCTCATGTCGCTGTGCCAGGTCACAGTTGTTGTGGGTTTATCCTCTCGGTGATTATTATTATTTTTATGCGTCGTGCATTTTTAGCGCAACTTACGAACAGCGCCCTCTCGTGTTAACATTATTATTAAAACGGACGTCCAAATGCCCGTGACGACTCGTACTTGCTTACCTTGAAACGTTCACCATATACAGGTACCATACACACCATAAGCAGCTTAATCGTCCCATATTGGAAACGATGTGATTTGTACCATGCGACAGTCGCCATGTTGGCATCTCATCTGATTCCAACAGAGGCGATTCACTCTTGCAAATTTGGCCCCTCGGGAAGACATTGTAGTTACCCTCCCACATTTTGTGTTCCTCAAACATTTAGAGGGCCTGACGTTTCGATCCTAACAGGACCTTAAAGGCAGAATGGCATTGAGAAAGAAGGCCTAACGTTTCAATCCTTCGAGAATCAATGGTTCTGATAGAATCGAAACGTCAATCTCTCTTCCTTAACTTTTTTTTTTAGACTTTGCATTGTGGTCATTAAGTCAGTGGGCAGTTTATTAATAGGGCCAAGTGGTTTATCCGTTCTCGTACGTAGTAAAAATGAATTTCACCGCCGGCTATAGTCTGCACAAAAGCCGTCGTGTTCCTAGCCTTCTCATTTGACATTTTATTCAAACAGCATTTCTGTGTAGTCTCATATGACGCAGACGTCCTACATACACGAGGTCAGAGGCATATAAGCGTCACGACGTATGACACTTAACCACCGTGGCTAAGCTATAAGTGCGCATGCGCGAAGCCAGGTTTTGCTAGGGCCTCCCCATTCATTCATTAATTTCTCAGGTAGTTAGAGGCACAAGCACGAAACAACCCTAGCCCTTATCCTAATCCTAACCCTAACAACCCTAATCCTGAACCTAACCCTAATCCTAATCCTAATCCTAACTCTTTCAGTAACGCTAACCAAACTCTAACTCTAACCGTAACCCTAACCCTAACCGTAGCGCCCTAAGCCTAACCTACGCTGGTTTACAAAGCACGTCCTTGTATAGTCCCCACACAATGTACGGGGTACCAGCATGGCTCAACGACGGTGGTTAAGCGTCATAATTATGTCGGTCCTGTTATATATCTCGAGGTCACGCGGGATGCCAAAAAATGATGAAACGTTGGCGAAATCCATCTTAGCATGACTTGAAATGTACGCATCGGCATGATTTTATTGAAATGTGGTGAATGCCCACTCATTGTTTGTTGGCCATCTCAGCTCAATGCACGGAGTGCTACGTGAGTAGCGCTCCTACATGTAGCGCTCATGTATAATTATTAGGCGCAGAATCACCTGTGGTCTACTCTTAAAAATAATGCTTTCTTCCTACGACGTCTTTGCACGCATTATAACACGGGAAACATACACATTCTTTTCTGGGTAAAAGCTTGCCGATAGACCAGTCAGATGTAGCTGGTTCGGAGTTTATTCATCATTCATTAAATTTTAAGTGATATACCAAAATTGTTGTAAACTGCTTCCTGACTAAAATTAATTTTAATTCATAAATTTTAATTAATTTTTAATAGCTATGACAAAACAATGTCTATGGTTCCGAATTCAAAGAAAATGTTCTGTTGTAATTCACCTGACCTGCACCTGCAGGATTAAACAAAAGACTCTAGAAAACCTTGTGGCTATAAATGTACGTAGGAAAATGTTGGCAGCAAAAAAGAAAAAACCATACACAGGCGTCTATAAATCGCTTGTTATACCTTTCCCCGACCTATTCTGGTCTCGACTGGACTGAGACTTTAGAATCTTAGATGCCTCTGGTAAAACCCTAGCCCTTAAAGCGAACTACCAAAGCCACCCCACAAAATTCAGCCAGCAAGGCTTCGTTATTATGCAAATTTGCAACGAACGCCCATACCTCGAAACTGCCCCTTTTCTTGGAAGGCATTCAATCATTAACACGACCAGACAACGTTAAAATTGTTTGCCTGCTATACAAACGTAACACGGGGAAAGTAATAGACAGGCTAACATCTGCTATGCTGGACAGGCCTAAGCGTGGAGAAAGCACATTCACGCATGCAGGCCGAGTGGGCATGGGTGAGTCGCCCGTCGAATTGGTACGGGCAAGATGCGCCCCAAAGCCAGGTCATGATATAACAGTAACGCTAATCTGCTGTTGCTATTTTTCTCTCTCGTCCATTCATCCTCTAAACAAAAAGAGATAATCGTTTAACCCACGTTGGCTCTCTGAGGAGGAAAAAAAACAACCAAACATCCAAAGATCCTTGGTGCTTTAGCCACACACGTTCAATCACAGATGTTCCATCACAGATGTAACATGATGTTTGCGTCGGGGATGGAGAATGTAATTCATTGAACATACATTCCAGTGCGCCCAATCATCCTGAAGACAAGGAACATTTTCCCCAAACCAGTCTTGCCCATTTTGAACTATTTCGGGGGTCGCCTGCAAATACGACAACCCCACCACTAAATGAGAACCGTCGTGCATCGGCCTTATGGGACACGCACCCGCGGGATCTCGGCTCATACTTACTTGTACTTGCGAGCGGCGTTCCCCGTGTCGTCATTACTTTCTTGTGACGCGCACAGTTTCTTTACATCTTTGATCTCTCTCTCTCTCTCTCTCTCTCGATCTCTCTCTTCCCTCCCTCTCTCTATGTCCTCGTGTTGAAAGAACCGCGGAGAACATAACTCGCACCGATTAGTCCCGGGTTTTTTATAATTTGCCAGGGAATGCCACAGACAACGGGGAATCAGCGGACCTTGAGACGGTTTTCAGGTCGCCCCCTCTTCTACTCTGTAGAGGTGGCCCCTTTTTTAATTGAAGCCTGGGTGGGGGTTGTCGGGGTGGATCAAGGACCAATGGGAGGGTCGCGGACGGGTTAGGTGATGTTCCGTTCTCTCTCTCTGTTCCCTACCAGAGAATGTTGTGGTGGGGACAGGTGGAGAGGGAGAGTGGGGGGGATGGGGGAGAGAGATGGGGAAAGAGAGAGACAATGTTGAGGGAGGGTGTGGGTGAAGGGAGAGAGAGATAGAGAGGGCGGTGGAGAGAGATAGAGAGAGATGGGGTGGAGAGAGAGAGACGGAAATCGAAAGAGATAGGGAGAGCGAGTAGAGGGGAGAGATAGAGTGAGGGGAGGGAGAAGGAGAGGGGCGGGGGAGAGGTGGAGAGGGATAAAGAGAGAAAGAGGAGACAGGAGGGAGAGGGACCGAGAGGGCGGGGGGAAGGAGGGGAGAGGGAGGAAGGGTGAGAGGGAGGGAGAAATAGGGGAGGCAGAGAGATCGGGGAGGTAGAGAGGCTGAGAGAAAGGGGAGGCGAAGAGAGAGGGGAAGCTGAGAGAGAGAGAGAGAGAGAGAGAACGAGAGAGAGAGGGGGAGGCAGAGAGGCTGAGGGAGTGGGGAGGTATAGAGGGAGAGAGATGTGAAGGCAGATAGGCTGAGAGAGAGGGGGCACAGAGGCTGAGAGAGATGTGGAGGCACAGAGGCTGAGAGAGAGGGGGCACAGAGGCTGAGAGACATGGGGAGGCACAGAGGCTCAGAACGATGGGGAGGCAGAGAGGCTGAGAGAGATGGGGAGGCACAGAGGCTGAGAGAGATGGGGAGAGGGAGGCACAGAGGCTGAGAGACATGGGAGGCACAGAGGCTGAGAGAGATGGGGAGAGGGAGGCACAGAGGCTGAGAGAGATGGGGAGGCACAGAGGCTGAGAGAGATGGGGAGGCAGAGAGGCTGAGAGAGATGGGGAGGCACAGAGGCTGAGAGACATGGGGAGGCACAGAGGCTGAGAGAGATGGGGCACAGAGGCTGAGAGAGATGGGGGAGGCACAGAGGCTGAGAGAGATGGGGAGGCACAGAGGCTGAGAGAGATGGGGAGGCACAGAGGCTGAGAGAGAGAGGGTGGCACAGAGGCTGAGAGAGATGGGAGGCACAGAGGCTGAGATAGAGAGGGTGGCACAGAGGCTGAGAGACATGGGAGGCACAGAGGCTGAGAGACATGGGAGGCAGAGAGGCTGAGAGAGATGGGGAGGCACAGAGGCTGAGAGAGAGAGGGTGGCACAGAGGCTGAGAGACATGGGAGGCACAGAGGCTGAGAGACATGGGAGGCAGAGAGGCTGAGAGAGATGGGGAGGCACAGAGGCTGAGAGAGAGAGGGTGGCACAGAGGCTCAGAAAGATGGGGAGGCAGAGAGGCTGAGAGAGATGGGGAGGCACAGAGGCTGAGAGAGATGGGGGAGGCACAGAGGCTGAGAGAGATGGGGGAGGCACAGAGGCTGAGAGAGATGGGGAGGCACAGAGGCTGAGAGAGATGGGGGAGGCACAGAGGCTGAGAGAGATGGGGAGGCACAGAGGCTGAGAGAGAGAGGGTGGCACAGAGGCTGAGAGAGATGGGGGAGGCACAGAGGCTGAGAGAGATGGGGGAGGCACAGAGGCCGAGAGAGATGGGGAGGCACAGAGGCTGAGAGAGATGGGGGAGGCACAGAGGCTGAGAGAGAGAGGGTGGCACAGAGGCTGAGAGAGATGGGGGAGGCACAGAGGCTGAGAGAGATGGGGGAGGCACAGAGGCTGAGAGAGATGGGGGAGGCACAGAGGCTGAGAGAGAGAGGGTGGCACAGAGGCTGAGAGAGATGGGGGAGGCACAGAGGCTGAGAGAGATGGGGAGGCACAGAGGCTGAGAGAGATGGGGGAGGCAGAGAGGCTGAGAGAGACGGGGAGGCACAGAGGCTGAGAGAGATGGGGAGGCAGAGAGGCTGAGAGAGATGGGGGAGGCAGAGAGGCTGAGAGAGATGGGGGAGGCACAGAGGCTGAGAGACATGGGGAGGCACAGAGGCTGAGAGAGATGGGGGAGGCACAGAGGCTGAGAGAGATGGGGAGGCACATAGGCTGAGAGAGATGGGGGAGGCACAGAGGCTGAGAGAGACGGGGAGGCACAGAGGCTGAGAGAGATGGGGGAGGCAGAGAGGCTGAGAGAGACGGGGAGGCACAGAGGCTGAGAGAGATGGGGAGGCACAGAGGCTGAGAGAGATGGGGAGAGGGAGGCACAGAGGCTGAGAGAGATGGGGAGGCACAGAGGCTGAGAGAGATGGGGGAGGCACAGAGGCTGAGAGAGATGGGGAGGCACAGAGGCTGAGAGAGATGTGGGAGGCACAGAGGCTGAGAGAGATGGGGGAGGCACAGAGGCTGAGAGAGATGGGGAGGCACAGAGGGTGAGAGAGATGGGGGAGGCACAGAGGCTGAGAGAGATGGGGGAGGCACAGAGGCTGAGAGAGATGGGGAGGCACAGAGGCTGAGAGAGATGGGGAGGCACAGAGGCCGAGAGAGATGGGGAGGCACAGAGGCTGAGAGAGATGGGGGAGGCACAGAGGCTGAGAGAGATGGGGGAGGCACAGAGGCTGAGAGAGATGGGGGAGGCACAGAGGCTGAGAGAGATGGGGAGGCACAGAGGCTGAGAGAGATGGGAGGCACAGAGGCTGAGAGAGATGGGGGAGAGGGAGGCACAGAGGCTGAGAGAGATGGGGGAGGCACAGAGGCTGAGAGAGATGGGGGAGGCACAGAGGCTGAGAGAGATGGGGGAGGCACAGAGGCTGAGAGAGATGGGGGAGGCAGAGAGGCTGAGAGAGATGGGGAGGCAGAGAGGCTGAGAGAGATGGGGAGGCACAGAGGCTGAGAGAGATGGGGAGGCACAGAGGCTGAGAGAGATGGGGGAGGCACAGAGGCTGAGAGAGATGGGGGAGGCACAGAGGCTGAGAGAGATGGGGAGGCACAGAGGCTGAGAGAGATGGGGGAGGCACAGAGGCTGAGAGAGATGTGGGAGGCACAGAGGCTGAGAGAGATGGGGGAGGCACAGAGGCTGAGAGAGAGAGGGAGGCACAGAGGCTGAGAGAGATGGGGAGGCACAGAGGCCGAGAGAGATGGGGAGGCACAGAGGCTGAGAGAGATGGGGGAGAGGGAGGCACAGAGGCTGAGAGAGATGGGGGAGGCACAGAGGCTGAGAGAGATGGGGGAGGCACAGAGGCTGAGAGAGATGGGGGAGGCAGAGAG